>JBBDGP010003819.1:0-459178 GCA_037952835.1 Lithobates septentrionalis
GGGATAGGGGGGAGGTGGAATGGGATAGGGGGAGGTGGAATGGGATAAGGGGGAGGTGGAATGGGATAAGGGGAGGTGGAATGGGATAAGGGGGAGGTGGAATGGGATAGGGGGAGGTGGAATGGGATAAGGGGGGGGTGGAATGGGATAAGGGGAGGTGGAATGGGATAGGGGGGAGGTGGAATGGGATAGGGGGAGGTGGAATGGGATAAGGGGGAGGTGGAATGGGATAAGGGGGAGGTGGAATGGGATAAGGGGGAGGTGGAATGGGATAGGGGGAGGTGGAATGGGATAAGGGGGAGGTGGAATGGGATAAGGGGAGGTGGAATGGGATAGGGGGGAGGTGGAATGGGATAGGGGGAGGTGGAATGGGATTAGGATAAGGGGGAGGTGGAATGGGATAAGGGGGAGGTGGAATGGGATGAGGGGGAGGTGGAATGGGATGAGGGGGAGGTGGAATGGGATAAGGGGAGGTGGAATGGGATAAGGAGGAGGTGGAATGGGATAGGGGGAGGTGGAATGGGATAAGGGGGAGGTGGAATGGGATAAGGGAAGGTGGAATGGGATAGGGGGGAGGTGGAATGGGATAGGGGGAGGTGGAATGGGATAAGGGGGGGGTGGAATGGGATAAGGGGAGGTGGAATGGATAGGGGGAGGTGGAATGGGATAGGGGGAGTTGGAATGGGATAAGGGGGAGGTGGAATGGGATAAGGGGAGGTGGAATGGGATAAGGGGGGGGTGGAATGGGATAAGGGGGGGGGGTGGAATGGGATAAGGGGAGGTGGAATGGGATAGGGGGGAGGTGGAATGGGATAAGGGGGAGGTGGAATGGGATAAGGGGGAGGTGGAATGGGATGAGGGGAGGGGGAGGTGGAATGGGATAAGGGGGAGGTGGAATGGGATAAGGGGGAGGTGGAATGGGATAAGGGGAGGTGGAATGGGATAAGGGGGAGGTGGAATGGGATAAGGGGAGGTGGAATGGGATAAGGGGGAGGTGGAATGGGATAAGGGGGAGGTGGAATGGGATAAGGGGGAGGTGGAATGGGATAAGGGGAGGTGGAATGGGATAAGGGGAGGTGGAATGGGATAAGGGGGAGGTGGAATGGGATAAGGGGAGGTGGAATGGGATAAGGGGAGGTGGAATGGGATAAGGGGAGGGTGGAATGGGATAAGGGGGAGGTGGAATGGGATAAGGGGAAATGAGGTGGAATGGGATAAGGGGTGGAATGGGATAAGGGGGAGGTGGAATGGGATAAGGGAGGTGGAATGTAGGGGGTGGGGGTGAATGGGATAAGGGGGATGGGATAAGGGGGAGGTGTGGATAAGGGAGTGGGATAAGGGGGAGGTGGAATGGGATAAGGGGATATGAGAGGGGGGGTGGAATGGGATAAGGGGATAAGAGAAGTGGGAAATGAATAGTGGGTATGTTATGGGCCCCCAACCTAAGGAGGAAGAGCTGGGCCAACTATCACAGTTGGAAATGGCAGCAAGACAGGGAATGTCCTCATAATGGGGGACTTCAATTATCCCGATATTGACTGAGCAGAGGGGACATCTCACTCATTAAAGGTCCATCATTTCATAAATGTCTTACAAGACAACTTCATGTCCCAATTGGTGGATTCCTCAACTAGGAAGAACGCCCTGCTAGATTTATTAATTACGAACGATCCTAGTCTGATCTCAGATGTGGAAATATGGGACAACTTGGGATCTAACGATCATAGGATGATCACATTTAACGTAAAACATAGGAAAACGGGGCATGAGGGTCGCACAAGAACACTAGATTTCAAACAAACCAATTTTTCTGAACTGCGGTCATTACTACATGACATCAGTTGGGGCCAAATCTTGGAAACATTGAACATGGAAGAAAAATGGGAATGCTTTAGGAGCATATTAAATAAAAAGTATCACACTGTGCATTCCAATGGGCAATAAATATAGAAGAGCAAAGGTGAAACCTGGGTGGCTAAACCGTAATGTAAAAAGCCTCATTAAACAGAAAAATATGGCCTTTAAACAGTTTAAAGGGGATGGGTCGCAGTCAGCATTCAAACACTACAAGGAATGCAAAAAGGAAGTGTAAGAATGCAATCAGGGCAGCTAAAAAAGACTATGAGAGACACATAGCGGAGGAGAGTAAAAAGAATGCAAATATTTTTTTAGATATATTAACAGTAAAAAGTGGAGATCAGGGCACATTGACCACATAAAGGACGAGGAAGGGAGGATGGTTACGGATGACACGAAGAAGGCAACTGTACTAAATGTCTTCTTCTCCTCAGTTTTTACACAGAGAAATGAGGGTTATACTGAGGGTAATACAATAACAGTATTGTTAGTGTCACATCCCAGGACGTACTCGCATGGCTAACAGAGGCCAAAGTGAAGGAAAGACTAGATAAGTGTAATACAAATAAATCACCAGGACCGGATAGCTTACACCCGAGAGTCCTCAGAGAACTCAGTCAGGTTATAGCCAGACCATTGTTCCTGGTCTTTGTGGACAGCATACTGACAGGATTGGTACCAGCTGATTGGAGAAAAGCCAATGTGATACCAATATTCAAAAAAGAGCAGAGACAAATCCCTGGGAACTGCAGGCCGGTCAGCCTAACATCAATAGTAGGTCAATTATTGGAGGGGATGATAAAATTTACTGAGGAAAAATTTTTTATTAGTAGTAATCAGCATGTGTTTAAAAAGATTCTGCACTTTAGTGCTGTTCATATTCTCCCATCCTCTGGAGCTTCCTACCTCAGTCTGTCCAGATATCTCCTACTATGTCCACCTTTAGACCGACATCACTGCAGGGAAGTCTGTCCCACCCCCAGCTGACACAATGGACCATCAATGTCTGATGTTCCGGTATGGAGCTCCAGCGTCTGATGTTCCGGTATGGAGCTCCAGCGTCTGATGTTCAAGTATAGAGCTCCGGCGTCTGATGTTCTGGTATGGAGCTCCAGCGCCTGATGTTCCGGTATGGAGCTCCAGTGTCTGATGTTCCGGTATGGAGCTCCAGCGTCTGATGTTCCGGTATGGAGCTCCAGCGTCTGATGTTCAAGTATAGAGCTCCGGCGTCTGATGTTCTGGTATGGAGCTCCAGCGCCTGATGTTCCGGTATGGAGCTCCAGCGTCTGATGTTCCGGTATGGAGCTCCAGCGTCTGATGTTCCGGTATGGAGCTCCAGCGCCTGATGTTCCGGTATGGAGCTCCAGCGTCTGATGTTCCGGTATGGAGCTCCAGCGTCTGATGTTCCAGTATGGAGCTCCAGTGTCTGATGTTTCGGTATGGAGCTCCAGCGTCTGATGTTCCGGTATGGAGCTCCATTGCCTGATGTTCTGGTATGGAGCTCCAGTGTCTAATGTTCAAGTATGGAGCTCCATTGCCTGACGTTCTGGTATGGAGCTCCAGTGTCTAATGTTCAAGTATGGAGCTCTAACGTCTGATGTTCCGGTATGGAGCTCCAGTGTCTGATGTTCTGGTATGGAGCCCCAGCGTCTGATGTTCCGGTATGGAGCTCTAACGTCTGATGTTCCGGTATGGAGCTCCAGCGTTTATGTACCGGTATGGAGCTCCAGCGTCTGATGTTCCGGTATGGAGCTCCAGCGTCTGATGTTCCGGTATGGAGCTCCAGTGTCTGATGTTTCGGTATGGAGCTCCAGTGTCTGATGTTTCGGTATCGAGCTCCAGCGTCTGATGTTCCGGTATGGAGCTCCAGTGCCTGATGTTCTGGTATGGAGCTCCAGCGTCTAATGTTCAAGTGTGGAGCTCTAACGTCTGATGTTCCGGTATGGAGCTCCTGCGTTTGATGTACCGGTATGTAGCTCCAGTGTCTGATGTTCCGGTATGGAGCTTCAGTGTCTGATGTTCCAGTATGGAGCTCTAACGTCTGATGTTCCGGTATGGAGCTCCAGCGTCTGATGTTCCGGTATGGAGCTCCAGTGTCTGATGTTCTGGTATGGAGCTCCAGTGTCTGATGTTCCGGTATGAAGCTCCAGCGTCTGATGTTCCGATATGGAGCTCCAGCGTCTGATGTTCCGGTATGAAGTTCCAGCGTTTGATGTTCTGGTATGGAGCTCCAGCGTCTGATGTTCAGGTATGGAGCTCCAGCGTCTGATGTTCCGGTATGGAGCTCCAGCGTCTGATGTTCCGGTATGGAGCTCCAGCGTCTGATGTTCCGGTATGGAGCTCCAGCGTCTGATGTTCCGGTATGGAGCTCCAGCGTCTGATGTTCAGGTATGGAGCTCCAGTGTATGATGTTCCGGTATGGAGCTCCAGCGTCTGATGTTCCGGTATGGAGCTCCAGCATCTGATGTTCTGGCATGGAGCTCCAGCGTCTGATGTTCCGGTATGGAGCTCAAGCATCTGATGTTCCGGTATGGAGCTCCAGCGTCTGATGTTCCGGTATGGAGCTCCAGCGTCTGATGTTCCGGTATGGAGCTCCAGCGTCTGATGTTCCGGTATGGAGCTCCAGCGTCTGATGTTCCGGTATGGAGTTCCAGTGTCTGATGTTCCGGTATGGAGCTCCAGCGTCTGATGTTCCGGTATGGAGCTCCAGCGTCTGATGTTCCGGTATGGAGCTCCAGCGTCTCATGTTCCGGTATGGAGCTCCAGCGTCTGATGTTCCAGTATGGAGCTCCAGCGTCTGATGTTTCGGTATGGAGCTCCAGCATCTCATGTTCCGGTATGGAGCTCCAGCGTCTGATGTTCCGGTATGGAGCTCCAGCGTCTGATGTTCCGGTATGGAGCTCCAGTGTCTGATGTTCTGGTATGGAGCTCCAGCATCTGATGTTCTGGTATGGAGCTCCAGTTTCTGATGTTTCGGTATGGAGCTCCAGCGTCTGATGTTCCGGTATGGAGCTCCAGCGTCTGATGTTCCGGTATGGAGCTCCAGCGTCTGATGTTCCGGTATGGAGCTCCAGCGTCTGATGTTCCGGTATGGAGCTCCAGCGTCTGATGTTCCGGTATGGAGCTCCAGTGTCTGATGTTCTGGTATGGAGCTCCAGCATCTAATGTTCTGGTATGGAGCTCCAGCGTCTGATGTTCCGGTATGGAGTTCCAGTGTCTGATTTCCGGTATGGAGTTCCAGTGTCTGATGTTCCGGTACGGAGCTCCAGCGTCTGATGTTCCGGTATGGAGCTCCAGCGTCTCATGTTCCGGTATGGAGCTCCAGCGTCTCATGTTCCGGTATGGAGCTCCAGCGTCTGATGTTCCAGTATGGAGCTCCAGCGTCTGATGTTCCGGTATGGAGCTCCAGCGTCTGATGTTTCGGTATGGAGCTCCAGCATCTCATGTTCCGGTATGGAGCTCCAGCGTCTGATGTTCCGGTATGGAGCTCCAGCGTCTGATGTTCCGGTATGGAGCTCCAGTGTCTGATGTTTCGGTATGGAGCTCCAGCGTCTGATGTTCCGGTATGGAGCTCCAGTGTCTGATGTTCTGGTATGGAGCTCCAGCATCTGATGTTCTGGTATGGAGCTCCAGTTTCTGATGTTTCGGTATGGAGCTCCAGCGTCTGATGTTCCGGTATGGAGCTCCAGCGTCTGATGTTCCGGTATGGAGCTCCAGCGTCTGATGTTCTGGTATGGAGCTCCAGCGTCTGATGTTCCGGTATGGAGCTCCAGCGTCTGATGTTCCGGTATGGAGCTCCAGTGTCTGATGTTTCGGTATGGAGCTCCAGCGTCTGATGTTCCGGTATGGAGCTCCAGCGTCTGATGTTCCGGTATGGAGCTCCAGCGTCTGATGTTCCGGTATGGAGCTCTAACGTCTGATGTTCCGGTATGGAGCTCCAGCGTTTATGTACCGGTATGGAGCTCCAGCGTCTGATGTTCCGGTATGGAGCTCCAGCGTCTGATGTTCCGGTATGGAGCTCCAGCGTCTGATGTTCCGGTATGGAGCTCCAGCGTCTGATGTTCCGGTATGGAGCTCCAGCGTCTGATGTTCAGGTATGGAGCTCCAGCGTCTGATGTTCCGGTATGGAGCTCCAGCGTCTGATGTTCCGGTATGGAGCTCCAGCGTCTCATGTTCTGGTATGGAGCTCCAGCGTCTCATGTTCCGGTATGGAGCTCCAGCGTCTGATGTTCCGGTATGAAGCTCCAGCGTCTGATGTTCCGGTATGGAGCTCTAACGTCTGATGTTCCGGTATGGAGCTCCAGCGTCTGATGTTCCGGTATGGAGCTCCAGTGTCTGATGTTCCGGTATGGAGCTCCAGCGTCTGATGTTCCGGTATGGAGCTCCAGCGTCTGATGTTCCGGTATGGAGCTCCAGCGTCTGATGTTCCGGTATGGAGCTCCAGCGTCTGATGTTCCGGTATGGAGGTCCAGCGTCTGATGTTCCGGTATGGAGCTCCAGTGTCTGATGTTCCGGTATGGAGCTCCAGCGTCTGATGTTTCGGTATGGAGCTCCAGCGTCTGATGTTCCGGTATGGAGCTCCAGCATCTGATGTTCCGGTATGGAGCTCCAGTGTCTCATGTTCCGGTATGGAGCTCCAGTGTCTCATGTTCCGGTATGGAGCTCCAGCGTCTGATGTTTCGGTATGGAGCTCCAGCGTCTGATGTTCCGGTATGGAGCTCCAGCGTCTGATGTTCCGGTATGAAGCTCCAGCGTCTGATGTTCCGGTATGGAGCTCCAGTGTCTGATGTTCTGGTATGGAGCTCCAGCATCTGATGTTCTGGTATGGAGCTCTAACGTCTGATGTTCCGGTATGGAGCTCCAGTTTCTGATGTTTCGGTATGGAGCTCCAGCGTCTGATGTTCCGGTATGGAGCTCCAGCGTCTGATGTTCCGGTATGGAGCTCTAACGTCTGATGTTCCGGTATGGAGCTCCAGCGTTTATGTACCGGTATGGAGCTCCAGCGTCTGATGTTCCGGTATGGAGCTCCAGCGTCTGATGTTCCGGTATGGAGCTCCAGCGTCTGATGTTCCGGTATGGAGCTCCAGCGTCTGATGTTCAGGTATGGAGCTCCAGCGTCTGATGTTCCGGTATGGAGCTCCAGCGTCTGATGTTCCGGTATGGAGCTCCAGCGTCTCATGTTCTGGTATGGAGCTCCAGCGTCTCATGTTCCGGTATGGAGCTCCAGCGTCTGATGTTCCGGTATGAAGCTCCAGCGTCTGATGTTCCGGTATGGAGCTCTAACGTCTGATGTTCCGGTATGGAGCTCCAGCGTCTGATGTTCCGGTATGGAGCTCCAGCGTCTGATGTTCCGGTATGGAGCTCCAGCGTCTGATGTTCCGGTATGGAGCTCCAGCGTCTGATGTTCCGGTATGGAGCTCCAGCGTCTGATGTTCCGGTATGGAGCTCCAGCGTCTGATGTTCCGGTATGGAGCTCCAGCGTCTGATGTTCCGGTATGGAGCTCCAGCGTCTGATGTTCCGGTATGGAGCTCCAGCGTCTGATGTTCCGGTATGGAGCTCCAGCGTCTGATGTTCCGGTATGGAGCTCCAGCGTCTGATGTTCCGGTATGGAGCTCCAGCGTCTCATGTTCTGGTATGGAGCTCCAGCGTCTCATGTTCCGGTATGGAGCTCCAGCGTCTGATGTTCCGGTATGAAGCTCCAGCGTCTGATGTTCCGGTATGGAGCTCTAACGTCTGATGTTCCGGTATGGAGCTCCAGCGTCTGATGTTCCGGTATGGAGCTCCAGCGTCTCATGTTCCGGTATGGAGCTCCAGCGTCTCATGTTCCGGTATGGAGCTCCAGTGTCTCATGTTCCGGTATGGAGCTCCAGCGTCTGATGTTCCGGTATGGAGCTCCAGCGTCTGATGTTCCGGTATGGAGCTCCAGCGTCTGATGTTCCGGTATGGAGCTCCAGCGTCTGATGTTCCGGTATGGAGCTCCAGCGTCTGATGTTCCGGTATGGAGCTCCAGCGTCTGATGTTCCGGTATGGAGCTCCAGCGTCTGATGTTCCGGTATGGAGCTCCAGCGTCTGATGTTCCGGTATGGAGCTCCAGCGTCTGATGTTCCGGTATGGAGCTCCAGCGTCTGATGTTCCGGTATGGAGCTCCAGCGTCTGATGTTCCGGTATGGAGCTCCAGCGTCTGATGTTCCGGTATGGAGCTCCAGCGTCTGATGTTCCGGTATGGAGCTCCAGCGTCTGATGTTCCGGTATGGAGCTCCAGCGTCTGATGTTCCGGTATGGAGCTCCAGCGTCTGATGTTCCGGTATAAAGGACATGGAGGACATCCCGTCTAGTGATAAAAAGGCTGAGATAGGTGAATGTTCAGACGATGCCGGGGAAACAATCCATACAATACGTAGATTCAAACTATACATAGATGTAGAATATCATGTTCATCTCCACTGCACTGTTGGAGCCACGAGCCCCCCGCCCTTCGACCTCCCCGGGAAAAGATGAAGATTGGCCCAGGCGGGGGGGTGACATCTGGAAACATTCTCCTTTATGATGATAATAAAGAGGCAATGAGTCTTATTGGAGCCGATGACATTTACCAGATGCCGGTTGTCGTTCTGGTGGAGGAATTTGTATCTTTGTATCCGGCGCTGTGAAGGGAAATGATGGAAATTCTCTGTTCGTCTGAAGGTCACATTGTGCTCAGTGTGATGGGGACCCCCCTCCCCCATCCATCTCCCCTACAGAAGATTAATCTATCCAGACATTTCCCTAAAGACTACAAAGTTCTGAAATCCAGAAGGAAATTGTTGTGTTTAGAGCTGGGTCCAGCCTTTATCCCCAACAACAAGGACTAAAAAGAGCCCTCATGTATAATCATGTACTGTGACCCCGCCCATGCAGAGCAAAGTGACAGTGTGCTGTAATGGGTTCCTCCACCCCTCCCCCCCCCACAGCCAATTGGGGAGAGGTGTGGCTGTTTAGGTAATTTGCAGCTAAGCAGCACTCTTAGGTGACCTCCCTGCCCACATCCTGTGACAGGACAGTGAAAGAGCAGCGATAGATTGATGAGGTCACCTCTCTGCTGTCTCCTCCTATCAGCAGAGGTAAATGAGGACACCTAATTGGTTCAGAGTGCTGACCCTCCCTCTCCTAGTCTGAGTGCTGCTGTATGAGAGTTTAATAGAGGCTGAGAACTTGTGAACATGGCATACATGGAAGCAGACCTCTGTGCTACATTCCTCGACTCTACTTCCAACCTCGCAGCGCCCCAGAAGGGTTCACTGCTCCACCTCGCAATGGAAGTCTATGAGTCTGCCTGGTCCTTCAAGACAAGGCACTGCTCATCTGGTTAATCTCAGCCATTGATAAGAGAGTGTGGTTCAGAGTAATTGCCCCGAGCCAATCAGTGCTCCCCCTGGTGGTTATTTAATAGGCAGCATGTAAAAATCTCATTAGAATTGATTATACAGCAGTCATGCCAGGCTGGTGGATTTTGGGTCCTGTACGGCTCTCAGATGAATTACGAATTCATATATAATGAGGCCTGGCAGTCGTTAGCAGGTCAAATCAAAAAAAGTTTTATGGCTCCATCAGGCAGCCTTCCAGCCTCTCCCATCATCTGGGGGGGGGGGGGGGGGTAACAAGTCGTCTCAGACTCCTCACTGTTCCCATCATTGCAGGTTAACAATCCTTTGGAGGAGATACTGATGAGGGTTCAGTGGTCCTCTTCCCTCACCTTATGTTATGGTCCAGGCTCGGAGGCCAGTGGCTGTAGCAGTTGAGAGATTCACGAGTAGTCAGCTGGATGAATACACAAACAGATCCACTAGAAGATGACACAGCCTTACCCAAAGGGGCGGGGTCTAAGCACCAGCTGGTCTTCACCAGAGCTCCTGTTGGTGGGGATGACTTGCATTGCGTGCCAATGACAGGTTGCGGCCTCCAAGATTACCCCAGCAGGGAGGGAGAGAGCAAGCGGGAGGCAGGTAGCAGATGAAGCAGATATGTAACATGCAGAAACGTAGCCGAGGAACAAGCCAAAGGATCGGAACCGTGTGGTAGCAGAGATATTAGCTGGATAGAGCACAATAATCTGGCAAACAGGAAGTGCAAAGACATGGCTAAAATAGGAAGTTCATAGGAGGAGCAAAGGGTTCAATGTTCACCAGATACAAGGGTCAAGGCAAGATTATTTGAGGAATTGTCCAGGAGGCTGTTCAGCATGCAAGGTGGCTCAACAAGAAGAGACATTGCCAGGGAGTCGCAGGTTCATACATGGGTCCTGACACCTTCTCTACCTCAGCAATAAAATGACAAAATCCTTCTAAAGTGATCCATCTGTTTGACCCAATGTGTCTGAGAGGGACATAAAGTGTCCTGATTGTACAGTGTGTTCTGTCCCATCCATCCTCAGGGGACGGTCTGTCTGTCGGGAATCCTCACTGTCTCCAGGTGATCTTCTAGAAGAAATAATTTCCTATCCTCTCATCTATAATTCATCGGCACATCTGCTGTGCGCTGCCACTTCTCCGATTTCTCTTCATGTGTGAATTCAGGATGGGCGGACAGCAAGTCTGAGGGGGACACGGTATAGGGAGGTGACATCTTCAGAGCAGATTATCAGTTCACAATCAGGGTTTCTAGACATTATCCAGTGTGGGGGTTGAGGGGACATTTTAAAGTGTAGCTCCATCCAAATCTAAGAGGTGGAGGTAAGGGAGAACATATCTGTTCCAGGTTCTGCAGCACCACTGGGATGATTTCCTCCTCACTTCCTGTCCAGTGACAACAAGGAGAAGGAAAACTCCACCAGAGACAAAGACAATAAACATCCAATGGCAGATTTGACCTTCCTTGGTTTATGTTCCTGTTGGAGAAATTTGTCCTAATTTCCTCTATTGTTGGTATTGTTTTCTCTGGGACAGGAATTGAAGAGAAATTTCCTTAGCCGAGACAAAGACAGCAAGGAAAGTTTCCATATTCCATGTAAAAACACGACTAGAAATTAACATTGAGGACTGAAAGGATGATGATGATGATGACCATGATGATGATGACGATTGTGATGGTGACAGTAGTGGTGGTGGTGATAATGATGATGGTGGTGGTGATGATGGTGACGATGATGATAGTGACGATGACAGTGGTGGTGACGATGATGATAGTGACGATGACAGTGGTGGTGACGATGATGATAGTGACGATGACAGTGGTGGTGACGATGATGGGGATGGTGATGATAATGATGGTGGTGGTGATAATGATGATGATGGTGACAATGATGATGGTGGTGATGACAATGGCGGTGGTGGTGATGATAATGATGATGGTGGTGGTGATGATGGTGACGATGATGAAAGTGATGATGACAGTGGTGGTGGTGATGTTGGGTAGATGAAAGTCTTGTGGAGAAAAAATAAAGAATAACATTCTCAGGGTCCCTCCTATGTCTTTCTCCAGTCAATAAAATTACCTAAACTTGTAACTAGAAATGTGCACACTGAAATATTTCGTTTCGGAATTTCGTTTTTGTCCGAAAAATGAATTTATTTAGTTACTCCCGAAATTCGTATTTATTTTTTTCGTTTTTCGTTAAATATTGCATTCGTCCGAAAATCCAAATTAAGGTCAAATCTGTCATTGAAGGCTTATGGTGTCTGTCGAATGTTCAAAGAAGATTCGACGGAGCAGCTGAACTGTACAACGCCGTATAGATGACCTGATCCGTCAAATCTTCTTAGAACTTTCAACAGACACCATAAGCCAAAGTAGGTGTGTACTATGTGCTATTTTTCTGCTCCTCCTCTTTGCTTACAATCAGCCAATAACATTCATCATCATCGTTATTTTTATTTATCTTCTCCCCTACGTCGAATCTTTTCTCCCCTACGTCGAATCTTTTCTCCCCTACGTCGAATCTTTCCTCCCCTACGTCGAATCTTTTCTCCCCTACGTCGAATCTTTTCTCCCCTACGTCGAATCTTTTCTCTCTCTGTAGAATAATCTTGGACTAATAGAGTTAAAGCGGAGTTCCACACAAAAATGGAACTTCCGCTTTTCGGAACCCTCCCCCCCTCCGGTGTCACATTTGGCACCTTTCAGGGGGGAGGGGGGTGCAGATACTTGTCTAAGACAGGTATTTGCACCCACTTCCAGCATAGACTCCCATGGGAGTCCTACGCCTCTTCCCGTCCCGACCGCGCTGTCTGCTGGGAACACACAGCTCCCAGGAGAGAGCGGGGACCACTAGGGACGCGCAGCGCGACTCGCGCATGCGCAGTAGGGAACCGGGAAGTGAAGCCGCAACGCTTCACTTCCTGATTCCCTCACCTAGGATGGCGGCGGCAGCTGCCGAGAACCGAGTGGGTTCTCGGCGTCCCCTGCCGACAGCGCTGGACCCTGGGACAGGTAAGTGGCCACGTATTAAAAGTCAGCAGCTGCAGTATTTGTAGCTGCTGGCTTTTAATATTTATTTTTTTTTGGCGGTTTGGGTGAACCCCCGCTTTAAGGTTAGGCACATTCGACCACAGGTTTGATGGACACAGATTGTTATTGTCATCATCATGTCGAATCTCCTATCTATATCCAACTGTTGTAGCAACGAAAACGAAAATAAAGCATTTGTTTATGCCGGATCTTTCGTTTTTCGGATTCTGCACTTTCATTATCGTTTGTTAAAACGATAACGAAAATACCTGAAATTCGGACGAAAATGCATTCGGATGAAAACGAATGCACATGTCTACTTGTTACAGGTTTCCTGAAATGTTGGTGGAAAGAATCAGAGGGAAGCTGCTCAGTCTTCCCTCATTGCAGTCCTCCAGGGGTTCAGTCCTCCAGGGGTTCAGTCCTCCAGGGGTTCAGTCCTCCAGGGGTTCAGTACTCCAGAGAATCAGAGACTCGGCCCTCCAGAGATCCATTCCTCTAGATACTCCAGTCCTCCAGGGAGGGATCTAGTCCTCTAGAGACTTGATCCTAAGTCCTTAAAGGATTGTGTCATCCAGCAACTCAGTCTTTCAGGGGTCTGGTCTTCCACCTTCCAGGCATTCATTTCTCTGGGGACTCAGACCATAAGGGACCTGATCTTTCATGCACCTGGCCCTCCAGGGATCTGGTCCTCAGTTCTCCAGGGTTGATTTGGAAGGTTTTACCTCTTTCTGTTTGGGGAGCAGTTTGGAAGGACCTGGAAGTCTGAGTTTGGATTGTGCGTTGGATCTCTTTATTGTTGAAATTACTTTGCTATGAGCAAGGCTGCAAAAGACAAAACGCGTTAGCATCTACTGTATTGTGCTTTTACATATGTAGCCAATAAAGGATTTTCTTTGCAAGAGCACTCCGAGTAGCCGGCTTTTGACACTACCTCTCCAGCTGCCCTGTCCCACAGTGGCCTCCTCTGGACTCCACCAGACCCAGTGGAGGAAAAGGAGGTGGCGTCGGACTTCTCCTCTCCCCACAATGCACCTTCCAGGTTCTTCCCACACCTCCCTCTCTTTCCCCCTGCTCTTTCGAAGTGCAGTGCATTCCTCTTTTCTCTCCAGCTTGTCTGAGGGTCGCAGTCATTTATCGGCCTCCTGGACCAGTGTCACGCTTTCTGGAGGACTTCTCTGCATGGCCATCATCCTAGGTGACTTTAACATTCCAATCAATGTTAATACTGCAACCATTTCTCAACTGCTCAACCTATCCTCCTCTTTACCCTAACACAATGGACACAAACCACCACTCACTCCAACGGCAACACTCTTGACCTTGTATTCTCCCATCGCTGCACTCCCTGCAATCTCTCCAACACCCCTTTTCCTCTCTCTGATCACAACCTTATCCATTCCACACTCTCCTTGTCTCCTATATCCCATGCTGCCAACCCACAAATCACTACCCACAGAGACCTTCACAACCTCAACCCTTCCCTTCTTCACTCTGCCACTGATGGCCTTTATGACAAAATCGCACCCCTGTCCTGCCCAGACCCAACCACTTCCATCTACAACACCACGTTGTCATCCTCCCTAGACGTATTGCTCCTCTTTCTACACGCAGAACCAGGTCCCATCTGCCACAACCCTGGCAAACAGACGACACCAGAAGTCTTAACAGACACAGCCGTGCTCCTGAGCGAGGATGGTGTAAATCTAAATCCCTGCAAGACTTTACCCTCTACAAATCTGCCCTTCTCAAATACAACTCCTACCTCCACACTGCTAAATAAACCTATTACAACACTCATCAAAACCCTCTCATCCAAACCTCGTCAACTCTTTTCTACCCTTAATTCCTTATTTCACCCCCCACTGCCCCCACCGCTCAACAGATTGCCAACCATTTCAAAAGCAAAACCAACACAATTCGCAAGGAGATATCCAGCATTCAACTTCCTCCCCCAACCAACACATCAGGTCCAACACCACACTCAATACTCTCCTCCTTCTGCCCAGTTACCACCAATGTAGTTGATAAACTCCTCTCCATGGCCCACCTCACTACCTGTCCCCTGGACCCTGTCCCCTCACAATTACTGCGACCACCTTCCCGCTCTATCCTAAATTCCCTAACCCACATCTTCAACCTCTCCCTCTCCTCCGGCACCTTTCCTTCCCCGCTCAAACATGCACTGGTTACCCCCATACTCAAAAAACCCTCACTAGACCCCACCTGTTTGAATAACTTAAGACCCATCTCCCTTCTCCCATTTGCCTCCAAGCTCATCGAACGCTTTGTCCATGACCGAAAGAGTCACTACCTCACGGACAACAACCTTCTCCACCCCCTACACTCCGGCTTCCGTCCACAACATTCCACTGAAACTGCCCTACTAAAAATCACCAATGACCTACTAACTGCCAAAACCAATGGCCAATAATCCATACTCATACTCTTAGACTTAGTCTTTTCTTTGCAAGAGCACTCCGAGTAGCCGGCTTTTATCTAATTGGTACCATATATAAAGATTAGTAAAATATTGGGGGACCATTCCTGTCCATTCATCAAAGGTCGCCTATCAGTCCAGGCTGAATCCATATGTAGCTCCCTCCTAGTTAGGCTACTAGATCAATGTAGTTTTTGTCTTCTGCTGTAATCACAGGAGCAGCGATTGTTTGGTTCGGTCTGCTCGGAGCTTCACAGGCTGAGAGTTTGATTGGTTCTCCTGCCTCTAGAAGAAGCTTCTAGAACTTAGGGTGAGATGATTCAAATGTCCAGTATGAATATTCAGCAGGGCCTAGCCAATCCATGGGGGAGGTGTGCCCAAATGGAGCTAGGTGGCTGGTAAATAGTCTGGAGCCTTGCAGAGATTGCCCCCCCCCCCCCCCCAATGGGGATGGATCTGCTTGCACAAGGTAAGGAGGACTGCTTGCCCCCCCCCCCCCAATGGGGATGGATCTGCCTGCACAAGGTAAGAAGGAGGACTGCTTGCCCCCCCCCCCCCCCAATGGGGATGGATCTGCCTGCACAAGGTAAGGAGGACTGCTTGCCCCCCCCCCCCCCCAGACTTCAGTGCTGGAGGTTGCATCTCTGGACTGATCACTGCCTGGACCTGGGAATGAAGTCGGACTCCAGTGTGCCATGTCTTGAGGTCCCGAGCTGCAGGAATCTCTAATACTTTAGCCTTTTTCTGCTCCATGTGTCCAGCAATCCCACCGGGTCCTCAGCTGGGAGGGAATTATGCGCTGGTGATTAGAGATAGGGAAGAGTTCTCTGCAGTTTGTGGAGTTTCCCATCCCCCACTGCCCCCCCAAGTCACTAAATACTTAGCAATAAAACTTCAGAACGACACCCCTGGACTGTCCATTGAGTAGATGAGATGCTGCTGTGTCCCTGGCTGCCCCATGTACATCTACCATGGCTCCTCTGGGGGGCAGCACTGCACATATATTGGTGGAATTTAATGGATCTGATTATTTTAGAGACTGGAAATTAGACTTGTCCGTTCAGCTTCTCCCGTAATTCCACTAACTAATGAATTCCACGAGGTGATCACTGAAATAGATCTGATGTATTCTGTGACAGGCCTACAATCACATCGAACGAACTGAAGGCAGCGAGTGAGGAAACGGCTCACTAATTAGAACATCCGACACAGAAATACTGAGAAAATAAATTGTGTTATCCGGACACAGACCTTCACTGATGAGCCCAACCACAGGGAAGCACACGTTTTCTAATTACTCCAATCTGTTTAAATGTTCTGGTGGAAAATTTCGGAAGTGACCCAACAATCCCATCCACCAAATAGCAGCCTCCCGGGGCACATCATGAGCTCCCTTTGGTTGAGTCTGGGCCTGGAGGGGGGATCTGAGGCCTTCACAGGCTGATATCGCAGGATTCCATCATACACATGGCCGCCATCGATAGTTTCGCAGTTGTAAGTCTTCTAATTTCGGTGGGAGTGACATTACTTTGTCCTTGTGGTTCGCTCTTCACACGTCTCCCGCTCTATTCATCTGACAATGCTGGAGATTGGCAGAATGAGGAACGAGACTCTTCTATGAAAGTTTGATGAGGAATTCTTGGAGGATCATCGTCATCCCTCTTCAATGTGTATTTCCACTAATCAGCTTGGAAAGGCCAGGAATTCTCCATTGTGGGTGCTCAGCAAGGACCTTCCTCTTCATATAGTATGTGTGGTCACCCCACTGAGAACATAATAAGTCTTTCCTGGCCGGTCTGAATGGATGGAGGAACAGGGACGCTGATAGGGCAGTACAGCCAGCCCCCTTGTACTGGGCCCAGGCCTCATCAGTTCAAAAGGGGGCCGGGCACTTGCCCAGTAGAAGGGCCAGCAGTATTGATGACACTAGTGACTCTTGTACAGGGCTGTTGGCTTCTATGTTTCTTGCTCTGGCTGCACTGGCGGAGGGTCCTTTCTAGTATCTGCGCCCCTTGCTGTCTGGGGCCCCTGTGTACCCTGTTCACCCGCAGTGCTTCAATCAATGGGTCTTCTTCAACTGAGGTATCATCTCTGCCAAGGCTGCAAAGCATTGTGGGTGTTGCACCTTAGCGAAAATATTATTTGATATTTTCGGAGGAGGGAGTCCCAGTCAGGTAGGTTGTACGGGGCCCCGTGATTTCTATCAGTAGCCCTGTGGAGGAATAAACCGCTGGAAGCACAGCAATCATCTGGCAGAGTGTGGCCCACCATCCCTCAGCTGGCATTTTAAGAGAAGGAGGTGGAGCCAAGATGTAGACATGGAGCCCAATGGTGGCTGTGCCTTCATAGAAGAAAATTGAATTCTTGGCCCAAAAGGTGTGAAGAGGGACACTGTGATAACTGTCAATGTCATCATTGGAATGTTTATTGGAAGCATTTAACATAAAATGTTATCAGTTTGAAGAGCGGGTCAGAATATGGCAGATTCTCCATCGGAAGTGATGTCAGCATGCCACAGAAGGGGCATTTTTCATTATTTTTGTCATTTCAAAAAGTTTTTTGCCCAGAAGGCCCCTAAATCTATAATGTCATCTGGACTGAATATTTCTTATTGAAATAACCGTCAGACCTCCAGACTCAGAAAAAGAAATGAAGGACATCTTGTAGGGTCTCTCTGTCTGAAGGATGCATCCACACCACTCCCTCCATCCTCAGGATCATCCCTCTCATCCTGAGGACAATCCCTGCATCCTAGGGACCACCCTCCATCCCGAGGACCACCCCTCCATCCTGGGGACCAACCTCCATCCCGAGGACCACCCTCCATCCTGAGGACCACCCCCATCCTGGGGACCACCCTCCATCCCGAGGACCACCCCTCCATCCTGGGGACCAACCTCCATCCCGAGGACCACCCTCCATCCTGAGGACCACCCCCATCCTGGGGACCACCCTCCATCCCGAGGACCACCCCTCCATCCTGGGGACCAACCTCCATCCCGAGGACCACCCCCTTTATCTTGAGGACCTCCCCCCCATTCTGAGGACCACCCTCCATCCTGAGGACCACCCTCCATCCTGAGGACCACCCCCATCCTGAGGACCACCCCTCCATCCTGAGGACCACCCCTCCATCCTGGGGACCACACTCCATCCTGAGGACCACCACCTCTATCCTGAGTTCCACCCCCATCCTGAGGACCACCCTCCATCCTGAGGACCACCCCTCCATTCTGAGGACCCCCCCTACATCCTGAGGACCACCCCTTCATCCTGGGGACCACACTCCATCCTGAGGACCACCACCTCTATCCTGAGTTCCACCCCCATCCTGAGGACCACCCCTCCATCCTGGGGACCACCCTCCATCCCGAGGACCACACCCTTTATCTTGAGGACCACCCCCCCATTCTGAGGACCACCCTCCATCCTGAGGACCACCACCTCTATCCTGAGGACCACCCCCATCCTGATGACCACCCCTCCATCCTGAGGACCACCCTCCATCCTGAGGGCCACCCCTCCATTCTGAGGACCCCCCTACATCCTGAGGACCACCCCTCCATCCTGGGGACCACACTCCATCCTGAGGACCACCCCCTCTATCTTGAGGACCACCCCCCATTCTGAGGACCACCCCTCCATCCTGAGGACCACCCTCCATCCTGAGGACCACCCCCTCTATCCTGAGGACCACCCCCCCATCCTGAGGACCACCCCCTCTATCTTGAGGACCACCCCTCCATCCTGAGGACCACCCTCCATCCTGAGGACCACCCCTCTATCATGAAGACCACCCCTTCATCCTGGGGACCACACTCCATCCTGAGGACCACCACCTCTATCCTGAGTTCCACCCCCATCCTGAGGACCACCCCTCCATCCTGGGGACCACCCTCCATCCCGAGGACCACACCCTTTATCTTGAGGACCACCCCCCCATTCTGAGGACCACCCTCCATCCTGAGGACCACCACCTCTATCCTGAGGACCACCCCCATCCTGATGACCACCCCTCCATCCTGAGGACCACCCTCCATCCTGAGGGCCACCCCTCCATTCTGAGGACCCCCCTACATCCTGAGGACCACCCCTCCATCCTGGGGACCACACTCCATCCTGAGGACCACCCCCTCTATCTTGAGGACCACCCCCCATTCTGAGGACCACCCCTCCATCCTGAGGACCACCCTCCATCCTGAGGACCACCCCCTCTATCCTGAGGACCACCCCCCCATCCTGAGGACCACCCCCTCTATCTTGAGGACCACCCCTCCATCCTGAGGAGCACCCTCCATCCTGAGGACCACCCCTCTATCATGAAGACCACCCCTTCATCCTGGGGACCACACTCCATCCTGAGGACCACCACCTCTATCCTGAGTTCCACCCCCATCCTGAGGACCACCCCTCCATCCTGGGGACCACCCTCCATCCCGAGGACCACACCCTTTATCTTGAGGACCACCCCCCCATTCTGAGGACCACCCTCCATCCTGAGGACCACCACCTCTATCCTGAGGACCACCCCCATCCTGATGACCACCCCTCCATCCTGAGGACCACCCTCCATCCTGAGGGCCACCCCTCCATTCTGAGGACCCCCCTACATCCTGAGGACCACCCCTCCATCCTGGGGACCACACTCCATCCTGAGGACCACCCCCTCTATCTTGAGGACCACCCCCCATTCTGAGGACCACCCCTCCATCCTGAGGACCACCCTCCATCCTGAGGACCACCCCCTCTATCCTGAGGACCACCCCCCCATCCTGAGGACCACCCCCTCTATCTTGAGGACCACCCCTCCATCCTGAGGACCACCCTCCATCCTGAGGACCACCCCTCTATCATGAAGACCACCCCCATCCTGAGAACCACCCCTCCATCCTGAGGACCACCTCTCTACTCTGAGGACCCCCCTACATCCTGAGGACCACCCCCATCCTGAGCACCACCCCTCCATCCTGAGGACCACCCCCTCCATCCTGAGGACCACCCCCCATACTGAGGACCACCCCCTCCATCCTGAGGACCACCCCTCCATCCTGAGGACCACCCTCCATCCTGAGGACCACCCACCATCCTGAGGACCACCCCTTTATACTGAAGACCTCCCCCCATCCTGAGGACCACCCCTCCATCCTGAGGACCACCCCTCTATTCTGAGGACCCCTCTACATCCTGAGGACCACCCCCCATCCTGAGCACCATCCCCCATCCTGAGCACCACCCCTCTATCCTGAGGACCACCCCCATCCTGAGGACCACCCCCTCCATCCTGGGGACCACCCTCCATCCTGAGGACCACCCTCCATCCCGAGGACCACCCCTCCATACTGGGGATCAACCTCCATCCTGAGGACCAAACTCTCCATCCTGAGGACCACAAAGCATTCATACACAAAACCTGCCTCAAACCATGGCCTCCCCATATTGTTTCACCATTGTGCTGAATGGGAAAGGAAGTCATTCTGAGGCTTAAAGATAATAACTGCTGGAGAAAGAATATTGGTGGTGAAATATGTGTAAGGCTGGGTTCACACTTGCAGGGCACAGCAGGGGGTCTTGTGCGTCCCTGTTTTCCACTTCAGGTGTGAATCAGGTCCGAAGTTTTGCCTGAATTTGGACCTGAAACTAATCCAAAGACGCACAGAACCCTTCTTCAATGCGGACCACGACCGCCCCAGGGATGTGTGAACCCACTCCATTGAGAGCCGGCAGTCTCCTGTTATGCGAATTGGATGTGGAGAAACCCCCACATATGTGTGACCCCGGCCTAAAAGGGGAAGACGGATGGGGGGGGATGGATGGAGGGATTATATGAGGGACATCACGGGGTGCATCAGCTGGGTTATATAAAGTGATTTAAAGGGAATTACAATTGTTTTGGATCAATTTCATGATTTATTTTAAAGTTTGCAAATTATATGTAGCACCCTCTACCAGAAGCTAGGTGCTAGTAAGGGTTATTTTACTAGGTTATTTCAGCACAGGCAAATTTAGGCAGGCTTATGTTGCAAGCTAGGCCTGTCTGTTTTGATCTGGGGGCTGGGAGTGTTCAGGGTAGCTGTGGGTGTCACCACCTGTGCTCTGGCTCTGAGGCGCCTCCCCCTGTTCCAGGGAGAATGTTCTTGAACGGGGGCTGGGCCTGGAACTGGAGTGGCAGGCAGCTTGTGTGTGTGAGCCCTGACCAATCCACAATTGAGATTGTCAGGGGGCGGGCCTCATATATAAGCTGAGGTGATTCTCCACAGGGGAGGAGTAGTCGACTGCGTGAAATGAGGAATGGAGTGCTAGACAGCCGCAGGCGGACACCCCCGTCTAGGGGGGGGGGGGGGTGTAGCGATCTCAGTAGGAGGCCCGGGGAGAACTGTGTGGGAACATTACCTCTACACGGTCATTGTCAATGTCTCTGTCACCATACGGTCGGTGGCAGGGAACTCCTGGAGCAGAGGGGGAGGAGAAGCTGTTGGAACGCATGGTCTGGACAAGTTCCTCATCAGGGACTCAGGGCTGGAAGGTCGGTGAGTTTTACCACATTGGTGGGCTGGAGGTGCCAGGGAATCTGGAAGGGAACTCTGCTTCTACACGTTCATTAGTGAGTCTTCATCATGCACACGGTGGATAGTGAAGAGTAGGGATGAGCCGAACACCCCCCCGCACCAGAACCTGCGAACGGACCGAAAGTTCGCACGAACGTTAGAACCCCATTGACGTCTATGGGACTCGAACGTTCGAAATCAAAAGTGCTCATTTTAAAGGCTAATTTGCATGGTATTGTCCGAAAAAGGGTTTGGGGACCCGGGTCCTACCCCAGGGGACATGTATCAATGCAAAAAAAACTTTTAAAAACGGCCGTTTTTTTGGGAGCAGTGATTTTAATGATGCTTAAAGTAAAAAAAAAAAAGTGAAATATTCCTTTAAATATCGTACCTGGGGGGTGTCTATAGTATGCCTGTAAAGTGACGCGTGTTTCCCGTGTTTAGAACAGTCCCTGCACCAAATGTCATTTTTAAAGGAAAAAATCTCATTTAAAACTGCTTGCGGGTTTAATGTCATGTCGGGTCCTGGCAATATGGATGAAAATCAGTGAGACAAACGGCATGGGTACCCCCCAGTCCATTACCAGGCCCTTTGGGTCTTGTATGGATATTAAGGGGAACCCCGCACCCAAATTAAAATAAGGAAAGGCCCTATATACTCTGAACAGCAGTATACAGGCGGTGCAAACAAGACAGGGACTGTAGGTTTGTTGTTAAGTAGAATCTCTTTGTAATTTTGAAGGGGTACATTTTTAACGTGTTTAGCTCCAGCCAAAAAATCTTTTTTAAGCTTTTTGGAAAACATAGGGAAGGGTTATCACCCCTGTGACATTTGTTTTGCTGTCTTTCCTCCTCTTCAGAAGATTTCACCTCACTTTTTTGTCCCAATGAAAAATGTTTTTTGAAAATTTGGGTTTTTTTGTGGAACAAGGATTGGAAAGCATCAGTGGAAAGGAGAAATTGTTTTCCCATATTAACTCTTACAGGAGAGAATTTCCCTTCCTAGGGGTAGATTTCATCTCACTTCCTGTTGTCTCCTTCCGTTTGCAAGTAGGAGTCGTTTGTAAGTTAGATGTTTGAAAGTAGGGTCCTGCCCTATATACTCAGCAGAAATTTGGGCCTTAGGTGTTGCTGTGGCCACAACACTGTAAGCCCTCACAGGGCCCTGCTGTGAAATATTAGATCAAGAATTGTAATTACACGCCCCTGTTGAACAGGAGCTGAAAAATTGGGCCTTAGGCACTGGTGCTGGTGCCACAACACTGCAACCCCTCACAGACACTCTAGTTGGAATGCAGGAACGAGCCCTGCTGCAAAGTATTGCATCAAAAATTGTAATTAAACGCCCCTGTTAAACAAGGGCTGAAAAATTGTGCCTTAGGCACTGGTGGTGGCGCCCAGAACCAAAAATGTTCTTACAAGCTATCAGCGTGATGATTGAGGAGGAAGAGGATACTTACTCAGGGATAGTCACTCAGCATCAGCATAGGCAGTCTTTGAAGGGATCTGAGATTTCAAAAAAAATTATTCGGTTACATCAGCATCAGGTGCTTGGTAGCTGGTGGTGATCCAAGACTGATTCATTTTTATGAAGGTCAGTCGATCGACCGATTCGGTGGACAGACGCACCCTGTGATCGGTTACCACGCCTCCAGCAGCACTGAATGTGCGTTCCGAAAGAATGCTGGATGCAGGACAGGCCAGTAGCTCAATTGCATACTGTGCAAGCTCTGGCCAGTGATCCATCCTCAAGACCCAGTAACCCAGAGGATTTTCGGTGGGAAAGGTGTCCAAGTCTGATCTTGCCCCTAGGTATTCCTGCACCATGTAAAACAGACGCTGGCGATGGTTGCTGGAACCGATCATACCTTGGGGCTGCGGACCAAAAAATTGTCTGAACGCATCGGTCAGACGGCCACCTTCTCCGCCGCTCCTTCTTTGACTGACCGAAGCCTCAGCAACACGTTGTCCAGAAACAGGAGTTTGTAACCTCCCAGTCTCTGGGAACGCGTTGCACAGACCTTTCTGCAAGGCCTCCCGAAGATGTTTCATCCTCTGCTCCCTCTGCGATGGCAAGATAAGGTCCGCAACCTTACCCTTGTAACGTGGATCAAGGAGGGTTGCCAGACAGTATTGATCTCTCTCCTTGATACCACGAATACGAGGATCCTTACGCAGGCTTTGCAGGATCAGGGAGGCCATGCAGCGTAGGTTTGCTGAGGCATTCGGTCCGGAGTCCTCTGGGTCACTAAGGACGACATGGTCCGCAGCCACCTCCTCCCAGCCACGTACAAGTCCATGTGTTTCTTGGGACTGATCCCTTAAAGACTGCTGCTGATGCTGAGTGCCAGGCTCCACCTCCATACTGACACAATCTTCCTCCTCCTCCTCCTCCTCCTCCTTGTCCTCTTCCTGTGTGATCGGCGGGCACCCAGGAACACTGTCTGGATAAAGGGGGCCTTGAGAGCTAAGGAAGTCCTCCTCTTCCTGCCTCTGTTCTGCCTCAAGTGCCCTGTCCATTATTCCACGCAGCGTGTGCTCCAACAGGTGGACAAGGGGGACAGTGTCACTGATGCATGCACTGTCACTGCTCACCATCCTCGTGGCCTCCTCAAATGGTGACAGGACAGTGCATGCATCCCTGATCATGGCCCACTGGCGTGGGGAAAAAAAAACAAGCTCCCCTGACCCTGTCCTGGTGCCATAGTCGCACAGGTACTCATTGATGGCCCTCAGCTGCGTGTGCAGCCGCTGCAGCATGGCCAACGTTGAGTTCCACCTGGTGGGCATGTCACAGATTAGGCGGTTCTTGGGCAGGTTAAACTCCTTTTGGAGGTCCGCCAGCCAAGCACTGGCATTATATGACCGGCGGAAATGCACACAGACTTTCCTGGCCTGCCTCAGGACATCCTGTAAGCCCGGGTACCTGCCCAAGAACCGCTGCACCACCAAGTTAAGGACGTGAGCCAAACAGGGCACATGGGTCACTTGTCCCTGTCGGAGGGCAGAGAGGACGTTGGTGCATTTGTCGCAAACCACCATTCCTGCCTTAAGTTGGCGTGGCGTCAACCACCTCGGAACCTGCCCCTGCAGAGCTGACAGAACCTCTGCCCCAGTGTGGCTCCTGTCCCCCAAGCACACCAGCTCAAGCACCGCATGGCATCTTTTGGCCTGCGTACTTGCGTAGCCCCTTGAACGGCTACGGAGCACCGCTGGTTCCGAGGACAAAGCACAGGAAGAGGCCATGGAGGAAGAAGAAGAGGTGGGGGTGGAGGAGAGAGGTGTGTCACAATCATTAGCATTTTGGAGGCGTGGTGGCGGAACAACCTCCAACACTACTGCACCTTGTCCTGCATCCTTCCCAGCTGCCAGCAGAGTCACCCAATGCGCCGTGAAACTTAGGTAACGTCCCTGTCCATGCCTGCTGGACCATGAGTCAGCGGTAATATGCACCTTACCGCTGACCGCCCTGTCCAGCGAGGCATGGACATTGCCTTCCACATGCCGGTAGAGAGCCCGAATCGCCTTCCATGAGAAAAAGTGGCGTTTGGGTACCTGTCACTGAGGAACCGCACATTCCACAAACTCACGGAAGGGGGCAGAGTCTACCAACTGAAAAGGCAGCAGTTGAAGTGCTAGCAATTTTGCCAAGCTAGCATTCAACCGCTGGGCATGTGGATGGCTGGGAGCAAACTTCTTTCGGCGGTGCAGCAGCTGGGGCAGGGAAATTTGCCTGGTACAATCTGACGTCGGTGTACCAAAAGCAGATTGCCCACAAGTACTTGGCTGTGACACACCTAATTCTACACCTTCATTCCTCTCAGTGCAGGTCTCAGAGAGGACTGAAGGTATAGTGGTGTTGGAGATCTCAGCTGATGAGGAACAATGAGAGGTCCTCTTTGTTCTTTGGTGTGGGTCTTTTAGATACGCTTGGCAACGAACTGCATGGCAGGTCAACATATGTCTGGTCAAGCATGTGGTACCCAAGCGGGAGATGTTTTGGCCACGTGAGATACGCTTGAGACATATGTTGCAAATAGCAGCGGTGCGATCTGATGCACTCATCTCAAAAAAGACCCACACCAAAGAACTTTTTGAATAACGCGCAGAGACTGCAGCGCCCTGCACATGTGGAGCTTTGGGGTGTGATGCAGTCAATGTGCTGCCCTTAGGCTGGCCCCTGGAGGGCATCCTGCCTCGTTGGTGATGTGCCGCCTCCTCCTCCTCCTCCTCTCTCCTATCAGGCACCCACGTTGAGTCAGTGACCTCATCATCCCCTCCCTCCTCATCACTGGAGCAAACCTGGCAGTATGCTGCAGCAGGGGGAGCATGACTGCCAGATTGCTGTCCTTCTTGGGCACCCCCTCTGTCCGTGCTCATGTTACTGCCTTCATCTAGCTCAGTATCATCATCAGAGCCTTCCAAATGCTGGGCATCCTCCTGGAGCATGTACCCAACACTGTGGTCAAACAGTTCGAGGGACTCCTCAGGAGGACATGGTGGGGCTAGGGAAGGAGTCACTGATGACATTGAGCTGAGGGAAGAGGCCGCTGCTTTGCCAGACAAAGCACCCTGGGCATGGGTGAGAGAGGATGAGGAGGATGAGGACGGCTTGGTCATCCACTCGACCAAGTCTTCCGCATGTTGCGGCTCAACGCGGCCAGCTGCCGAAAAAAAGGCCAAGCGTGTCCCATGGCCACGTGCTGATGAGGATGCACCGTCTCCACGACCAGCACTAGACACAGAGCCTGCTTGCCCTCTCTTATTGGCTTGTGACTGTCTGCCTCTCCTTCTTGGCCTTCCAGACATACTAATGGCCTGTAGCTGCACTAAGCTGGGATATATATATATATATATGTACTGATACTGCAGCTAGCAAAATCAACTGCCTGCCTGTAGTATGAGAACACCACCAACCTTCTACAGGTAGCTTTAGCTGAACACTGTGCAGAGCTCGCAAAAAAATAACTTGTAGTTTTAGCTGAACACTGTGCAGAGGTCTCACTACACCAACTTGTAGTTTTAGCTGAACACTGTGAGCAGGACGCACCCCACTAACTTGTAGGTTTAGCTGAACACTGTGAGCAGGACGCACCCCACTAACTTGTAGTTTTAGCTGAACACTGTGAGCAGGACGCACCGCACTAACTTGTAGGTTTAGCTGAACACTGTGAGCAGGACGCACTGCACTAACTTGTAGTTTTAGCTGAACACTGTGAGCAGGACGCACCGCACTAACTTGTAGGTTTAGCTGAACACTGTGAGCAGGACGCACCGCACTAACTTGTAGGTTTAGCTGAACACTGTGAGCAGGACGCACCGCACTAACTTGTAGTTTTAGCTGAACACTGTGAGCAGGACGCACTGCACTAACTGTAAATAGTCTAGCTGCCTGACTGTGGTGCTAATAGGATCAAAAGAACACCAGTAATTTTCTTCAGGTAGCTGTATTTACTGTAACAAGACAAGCCTGCCTGTCAGTAGGAAGATAACAGGAACGGATCTAGCTAAACTGAATACAGTGTATATATATATATATACAACACCTGGGATGCATATATATACACAATACACTGTAAGTGCAGCTAACTGACTGACTGTTCTGCCTAATCTATCTAACTCAAATCAAATGACACTGTCTGTCTCTCTCTCTCTCTCGCTCTCTCTCTCTCAACGCCGGAACACACACTACACAGGGCCGCCGTGCAGGCGACCTTATATAGTGTGGGGTGTGTACTAAATCCCCTGAGCCATAATTGGCCAAAGCCTCCTTGGCTTTGGCCAATTACGGCTCTCTTTTCAGGCGGCGCTGTGATTGGCCAAGCATGCGGGTCATAGTGCATGCTTGGCCAATCATCAGCCAGCAATGCACTGTGATGCCGCAGTGAATTATGGGCCGTGACGTGCCACACGAATTTGGCGCGAACGGCCCATATCGTTCGCAATTCGGCGAACGACCGAACAGCCGATGTTCGAGTCGAACACGAAGCTCATCCCTAGTGAAGAGTCCTGGATCAGAGAAGAGACTGTGGGGATCTGTGTCAAATCAATGTGGCCGGATGGCACATGGTTTGCACGTTGGGCTGGCTGGGAGCAGTAGTCCATTTCCTAGAAGACAGACTTTTAACCTACTAGGCCTCCGGGGAGAGGTTCTGCAGGCCTCAGGCCTAGTAGCAGCGAGTCCCCAGAGCCAGTAGAAAGGCTTCTTCAGAGGGAGTTCTTCATACGGAAGCCAGAGGAATGCTAGGACTTCACATCCAATTTCTGAAAAATGAAAAATCTAATAAAATACAATGTTGGTTGTATTGCCCCCCACATGGTTGATTCCAGGAACAGCGTACTGCATTATATCTTCATCTCCCATCAGGACCCCAATGTGTGACCCATGAAGACCCCGCTGCCGGCCCCAGGAGGTCTCAGGGGGTCTCAGGAGGTCTCAGGAGGCCCCAGGAGGTCTCAGGAGGTCTCAGGGGGTCTCAGAAGGTCTCAGGAGGTCTCAGGGGGTCTCAGGAGGCCCCAGGAGGTCCCAGGAGGTCTCAGGAGGTCTCAGGGGGTCTCAGAAGGTCTCAGGAGGTCTCAGGGGGTCTCAGGAGGCCCCAGGAGGTCTCCGGAGGTCTCAGGGGGTCTCAGGGGTCTCAGGGGGTCTCAGGAGGTCTCAGGAGGTCTCAGGGGGTCTCAGGAGGCCCCAGGAGGTCTCAGGAGGCCCCAGGAGGTCCCAGAAGGTCTCAGGGGGTCTCAGGAGGTCTCAGGGGGTCTCAGGAGGTCTCAGGAGGCCCCAGTAGGTCTCAGGAGGCCCCAGGAGGTCTCAGGAGGTCCCAGGAGGTCTCAGGAGGTCTCAGAAGGTCTCAGGAGGTCTCAGGAGGTCTCAGGAGGCCCCAGGAGGTCTCAGGAGGTCCCAGGAGGTCTCAGGAGGTCCCAGGAGGTCTCAGGAGGTCTCAGAAGGTCTCAGGAGGCCCCAGGAGGTCTCAGGAGGTCTCAAGGGGTCTCAGGAGGTCTCAAGGGGTCTCAGGAGGCCCCATGAGGTCTCAGGGGGTCTCAGGAGGTCTCAGGAGGTCTCCGTCATTCCTCAGTAAAGGGATGGAATCAGTTCACAGGTTTTGCTTTTTATGTAAACTTTCCAAAGTTGTGAGAACTTTTACATTTGTCTTTAATTAGAGAAGCTGTGATTTAATTATAGATAAAAGAAAGATTCAGATGGGGGAGGGGGTATAGATTTCCCGTCTCCAAGTTATAGGAGGACAACGGAAAAACAGTGAGCGCGTTCATCCCGCTGATAACAAAGGATTACTCTGTGACTTCATCAACGGAAAGAATCCATTTTCTGGACTATTTTCTCTGTATAATAAAAGTGTTATTATGAGGGGATGGAGAGGAGTACAGAAGGGGAGCTTGGGGAAGAGATGAGCACAGAAGGGGAGCTCAGAGAAGAGATGAGCACAGAAGGGGAGCTTGGGGAAGAGATGAGCACAGAAGGGGAGCTCGGGGGAGAGATGGGTACTCAAGGGGAGCTCGGGGAAGAGATGAGCACAGGAGGGGAGCACGGAGGAGAGATAAATACAGAAGGGGAGCTCGGGGAATAGATGAGTACAGAAGGGGAGCTTGGGGAAGAGATGGAGTACAGAAGGGAAGCTTGGGGGAGAGATGAGTAGATGAGTACAGAAGGGTAGCTCGAGGGAGAGATGAGCACAGAAGAGGAGCTTGGGGAAGAGATGAGCACAAAAGGGGAGCTTGGGGAAAAGATGAGTACAAAAGGGGAGCTCGGAGGAGAGATGAGCACAGAAGGGGAGCTCAGGGGAGAGATGAGCACAGAAGGGCGGCTCAGGAAAGAGATAAGTACAGAAGGGGAGCTCAGGGGAGAGATGAGCACAAAAGGGGAGCTCGGGGGAAGAGATTAGTATAGAAGGGGAGCTTGGGGAAGAGATGAGCACAGAAGGGGAGCTCAGAGAAGAGATGAGCACAGAAGGGGAGCTTGGGGAAGAGATGAGCACAGAAGGGGAGCTCAGGGAAGAGATGAGTACAGAAGGGGAGCTCGGGGGAGAGATGGGTACTCAAGGGGAGCTCGGGGAAGAGATGAGCACAGGAGGGGAGCTCGGAGGAGAGATAAATACAGAAGGGGAGCTCGGGGAATAGATGGAGTACAGAAGGGAAGCTTGGGGGAGAGATGAGTACAGAAGGGAAGCTTGGGGGAGAGATGAGTAGATGAGTACAGAAGGGTAGCTCGAGGGAGAGATGAGCACAGAAGAGGAGCTTGGGGAAGAGATGAGCACAAAAGGGGAGCTTGGGGAAAAGATGAGTACAAAAGGGGAGCTCAGGGGTGAGATGAGTACAGAAGGGGAGCTCGGAGGAGAGATAAGTACAGAAGGGGAGCTCGGAGGAGAGATGAGCACCGAAGGGGAGCTCAGGGGAGAGATGAGCACAGAAGGGCGGCTCAGGAAAGAGATAAGTACAGAAGGGGAGCTCAGGGGAGAGATGAGCACAAAAGGGGAGCTCGGGGGAAGAGATTAGTATAGAAGGGGAGCTTGGGGAAGAGATGAGCACAGAAGGGGAGCTCGGGGAAGAGATGAGTATAGAAGGGGAGCTCGGGGAGAGATGAGCACAGAAGGGGAGCTCGGGGAGAGACGAGTATAGAAGGGGAGCTCGGAGAAGAGATGAGCAAAGAAGGGGAGCTCGGGGAAGAGATGAGTACAGAAGCGGAGCTTGGAGGAGAGATGAGTATAGAAGGGGAGCTCGGGGAGAGATAAGCACAGAAGGGGAGCTTGGAGGAGAGATGAGTATAGAAGGGGAGCTCGGGGAGAGATGAGCACAGAAGGGGAGCTTGGAGGAGAGATGAGTATAGAAGGGGAGCTCGGAGAAGAGATGAGTATAGAAGGGGAGCTCGGGGAGAGATGAGCTCAGAAGGGGAGCTCAGGGGAGAGATGAGCACAGAAGAGGAGCATGCAGGAGAGATGAGTATAGAAGGGGAGCTTGGGGAAGAGATGAGTACAGAAGGGGAGCTCAGGGGAGAGATGAGCACAGAAGGGGAGCTTGGGGGAGAGATGAGTATAGAAGGGGAGCTCGGGGGAGAGATGAGTATAGAAGGGAAGCTCGGGGGAGAGATGAGTATAGAAGGGGAGCTCGGGGAGAGATGAGCACAGAAGGGGAGCTCGGGGAAGAGATGAGTACAGAAGGGGAGCTCGGGGGAGAGATGGGTACTCAAGGGGAGCTCGGGGAAGAGATGAGTACAGAAGGAGAGCTTGGGGAAGAGATGGAGTACAGAAGGGAAGCTTGGGGGAGAGATGAGTACAGAAGGGAAGTTTGGGGGAGAGATGAGTAGATGAGTACAGAAGGGTAGCTCGAGGGAGAGATGAGCACAGAAGAGGAGCTTGGGGAAGAGATGAGCACAAAAGGGGAGCTTGGGGAAAAGATGAGTACAAAAGGGGAGCTCAGGGGTGAGATGAGTACAGAAGGGGAGCTCGGAGGAGAGATAAGTACAGAAGGGGAGCTCGGAGGAGAGATGAGCACAGAAGGGGAGCTCAGGGGAGAGATGAGCACAGAAGGGCAGCTCAGGAAAGAGATAAGTACAGAAGGGGAGCTCAGGGGAGGGATGAGCACAAAAGGGGAGCTCGGGGGAGAGATTAGTATAGAAGGGGAGCTTGGGGAAGAGATGAGCACAGAAGGGGAGCTCGGGGAAGAGATGAGTATAGAAGGGGAGCTCGGGGAGAGATGAGCACAGAAGGGGAGCTCGGGGGAGAGACGAGTATAGAAGGGGAGCTCGGAGAAGAGATGAGCAAAGAAGGGGAGCTCGGGGAAGAGATGAGTACAGAAGCGGAGCTTGGAGGAGAGATGAGTATAGAAGGGGAGCTCGGGGAGAGATAAGCACAGAAGGGGAGCTTGGAGGAGAGATGAGTATAGAAGGGGAGCTCTGGGAGAGATGAGCACAGAAGGGGAGCTTGGAGGAGAGATGAGTATAGAAGGGGAGCTTGGAGTAGAGATGAGTATAGAAGGGGAGCTCGGGGAGAGATGAGCACAGAAGGGGAGCTCAGGGGAGAGATGAGCACAGAAGAGGAGCATGCAGGAGAGATGAGTATAGAAGGGGAGCTTGGGGAAGGGATGAGTACAGAAGGGGAGCTCAGGGGAGAGATGAGCACAGAAGGGGAGCTCGGGGGAGAGATGAGTATAGAAGGGGAGCTCGGGGGAGAGATGAGTATAGAAGGGAAGCTCGGGGGAGAGATGAGTATAGAAGGGGAGCTCGGGGAGAGATGAGCACAGAAGGGGAGCTCGGGGAAGAGATGAGCACAGAAGGGGAGCTCAGGGGAGAGATGAGTATAGAAGGGGAGCTCGGGGAAGAGATGAGCACAGAAGGGGAGCTTGGGGAAGAAATGAGCACAGAAGGGGAGCTCGGGTGAGAGATGAGTATAGAGGGGGAGCTCAGGGGAGAGATGAGCACAGAAGGGGAGCTCAGGGGAGAGATGAGCACAGAAGGGGAGCTCAGGGGAGAGATGAGCACAGAAGGGGAGCTCGGGGGAGAGATGAGTATAGAGGGAGAGCTCGGGGGAGAGATGAGTATAGAAGGGTAGCTCGGGGGAGAGATGAGTATAGAAGGGGAGCTCGGGGAGAGATGAGCACAGAAGGGGAGCTCGGGGAAGAGATGAGCACAGAAGGGGAGCTCAGGGGAGAGATGAGTATAGAAGAGGAGCATGCAGGAGAGATGAGTATAGAAGGGGAGCTTGGGGAAGAGATGAGTACAGAAGGGGAGCTCAGGGGAGAGATGAGCACAGAAGGGGAGCTCGGGGGAGAGATGAGTATAGAAGGGGAGCTCGGGGGAGAGATGAGTATAGAAGGGGAGCTCGGGGGAGAGATGAGTATAGAAGGGGAGCTCGGGGAGAGATGAGCACAGAAGGGGAGCTCGGGGAAGAGATGAGCACAGAAGGGGAGCTCGGGTGAGAGATGAGTATAGAGGGGGAGCTCAGGGGAGAGATGAGCACAGAAGGGGAGCTATGGGGAGAGATAAGCAAAGAAGGGGAGCTCAGGGGAGAGATGAGCACAGAAGGGGAGCTCGGGGGAGAGAAAAGTATAGAGGGGGAGCTCGGGGGAGAGATGAGTATAGAAGGGGAGCTCGGGGGAGAGATGAGTATAGTAGGGGAGCTCGGGGAGAGATGAGCACAGAAGGGGAGCTCGGGGAAGAGATGAGCACAGAAGGGGAGCTCAGGGGAGAGATGAGTATAGAAGGGGAGCTCGGGGAAGAGATGAGCACAGAAGGGGAGCTCGGGGAAGAGATGAGCACAGAAGGGGAGCTTGGGGAAGAGATGAGCACAGAAGGGGAGCTCGGGGGAGAGATGAGCACAGAAGGGGAGCTCGGGGAGAGATGAGCACAGAAGGGGAGCTCGGGGAAGAAATGAGTACAGAAGGGGAGCTCAGGGGAGAGATGAGCACAGAAGGGGAGCTCGGGGGAGAGATGAGTACAGAAGGGGAGCTCAGGGGAGAGATAAGCACAGAAGGGGAGCTCGGGGGAGAGATGAGTACAGAAGGGGAGCTTGGGGAAGAGATGAGTACAGAAGGGAAGCTCGAGGGAGAGATGAGCACAGAAGAGGAGCTTGGGAAAGAGATGAGCACAGAAGGGGAGCTTGGGGAAGAGATGAGCACAGAAGGGGAGCTTGGGGAAGAGATGAGCACAGAAGGGGAGCTTGGGGAAAAGATGAGTACAAAAGGGGAGCTCAGGGGAGAGATGAGTACAGAAGGGGAGCTCGGAGGAGAGATAAGTACAGAAGGGGAGCTCGGAGGAGAGATGAGCACAGAAGGGGAGCTTGGGGGAGAGATGAGTACAGAAGGGGAGCTTGGGGGAAAAATGAGTACAGAAGGGGAGCTCGGGGGAGAGATGAGCACAGAAGGGCAGCTCAGGGAAGAGATGAGTACAGAAGGGGAGCTCAGGGGAGAGATGAGCAGAAAAGGGGAGCTCGGGGGAGAGATTAGTATAGAAGGGGAGCTCGGGGAGAGATGAGTACAGAAGGGGAGCTCGGGGAAGAGATGAGCACAGAAGGGGAGCTCAGGGGAGAGATGAGTATAGAAGAGGAGCATGCAGGAGAGATGAGTATAGAAGGGGAGCTTGGGGAAGAGATGAGTACAGAAGGGGAGCTCAGGGGAGAGATGAGCACAGAAGGGGAGCTCGGGGGAGAGATGAGTATAGAAGGGGAGCTCGGGGGAGAGATGAGTATAGAAGGGGAGCTCGGGGGAGAGATGAGTATAGAAGGGGAGCTCGGGGAGAGATGAGCACAGAAGGGGAGCTCGGGGAAGAGATGAGCACAGAAGGGGAGCTCAGGGGAGAGATGAGTATAGAAGGGGAGCTCGGGGAAGAGATGAGCACAGAAGGGGAGCTCGGGGAAGAGATGAGCACAGAAGGGGAGCTCGGGTGAGAGATGAGTATAGAGGGGGAGCTCAGGGGAGAGATGAGCACAGAAGGGGAGCTATGGGGAGAGATAAGCAAAGAAGGGGAGCTCAGGGGAGAGATGAGCACAGAAGGGGAGCTCGGGGGAGAGATGAGTATAGAGGGGGAGCTCGGGGGAGAGATGAGTATAGAAGGGGAGCTCGGGGGAGAGATGAGTATAGTAGGGGAGCTCAGGGAGAGATGAGCACAGAAGGGGAGCTCGGGGAAGAGATGAGCACAGAAGGGGAGCTCAGGGGAGAGATGAGTATAGAAGGGGAGCTCGGGGAAGAGATGAGCACAGAAGGGGAGCTCGGGGAAGAGATGAGCACAGAAGGGGAGCTTGGGGAAGAGATGAGCACAGAAGGGGAGCTCGGGGGAGAGATGAGCACAGAAGGGGAGCTCGGGGAGAGATGAGCACAGAAGGGGAGCTCGGGGAAGAGATGAATACAGAAGGGGAGCTCAGGGGAGAGATGAGCACAGAAGGGGAGCTCGGGGGAGAGATGAGTACAGAAGGGGAGCTCAGGGGAGAGATAAGCACAGAAGGGGAGCTCGGGGGAGAGATGAGTACAGAAGGGGAGCTTGGGGAAGAGATGAGTACAGAAGGGAAGCTCGAGGGAGAGATGAGCACAGAAGAGGAGCTTGGGAAAGAGATGAGCACAGAAGGGGAGCTTGGGGAAGAGATGAGCACAGAAGGGGAGCTTGGGGAAGAGATGAGCACAGAAGGGGAGCTTGGGGAAAAGATGAGTACAAAAGGGGAGCTCAGGGGAGAGATGAGTACAGAAGGGGAGCTCGGAGGAGAGATAAGTACAGAAGGGGAGCTCGGAGGAGAGATGAGCACAGAAGGGGAGCTTGGGGGAGAGATGAGTACAGAAGGGGAGCTTGGGGGAAAAATGAGTACAGAAGGGGAGCTCGGGGGAGAGATGAGCACAGAAGGGCGGCTCAGGGAAGAGATGAGTACAGAAGGGGAGCTCAGGGGAGAGATGAGCAGAAAAGGGGAGCTCGGGGGAGAGATTAGTATAGAAGGGGAGCTCGGGGAGAGATGAGTACAGAAGGGGAGCTCGGGGAAGAGATGAGCACAGAAGGGGAGCTCGGGGAAGAGATGAGTATAGAAGGGGAGCTCGGGGGAAGAGATGAGTACAGAAGGGGAGCTTGGAGGAGAGATGAGTATAGAAGGGGAGCTCGGGGACAGATGAGCACAGAAGAGGAGATTGGAGGAGAGATGAGTATAGAAGGGGAGCTCGGGGAGAGATGAGCACAGAAGGGGAGCTTGGAGGAGAGATAAGTATAGAAGGGGAGGTCGGGGAGAGATGAGCACAGAAGGGGAGCTCAGGGGAGAGATGAGCACAGAAGGGGAGCTTGCAGGAGAGATGAGTATAGAAGGGGAGCTTGTGGAAGAGATGAGTACAGAAGGGGAGCTCAGGGGAGAGATGATCACAGAAGGGGAGCTCAGGGGAGAGATGAGCACAGAAGGGGAGCTCGGGGGAGAGATGAGTATAGAAGGGGAGCTCGGGGGAGAGATGAGTATAGAATGGGAGCTCGGGGGAGAGATGAGTATAGAAGGGGAGCTCGGGGAGAGATGAGCACATAAGGGGAGCTCGGGGAAGAGATGAGCACAGAAGGGGAGCTCAGAGGAGAGATGAGTATAGAAGGGGAGCTCGGGGGGGAGAGAAGAGTATAGAAGGGGAGCTCGGGGAAGAGATGAGCACAGAAGGGGAGCTCGGGTGAGAGATGAGTATAGAAGGGGAGCTCGGGGAAGAGATGAGCACAGAAGGGGAGCTCGGGGAAGAGATGAGCACAGAAGGGGAGCTCGGGGGAGAGATGAGCACAGAAGGGGAGCTCGGGGAGAGATGAGCACAGAAGGGGAGCTCGGGGAAGAGATGAGTACAGAAGGGGAGCTCAGGGGAGAGATCAGCACAGAAGGGGAGCTCGGGGGAGAGATGAGTACAGAAGGGGAGCTTGGGGGAGAGATGAGTATAGAAGGGGAGCTCGGGGAGAGATGAGCACAGAAGGGGAGCTCGGGGAGAGATGAGCACAGAAGGGGAGCTCGGGGAAGAGATGAGTACAGAAGGGGAGCTCAGGGGAGAGATCAGCACAGAAGGGGAGCTCGGGGGAGAGATGAGTACAGAAGGGGAGCTTGGGGGAGAGATGAGTATAGAAGGGGAGCTCGGGGAGAGATGAGCACAGAAGGAGAGCTCGGAGGAGAGATGAGTATAGAAGGGGAGCTCGGGGAGAGATGAGCACAGAAGGGGAGCTTGGGGGAGAGATGAGCACAGAAGGGGAGCTTGGGGGAGAGATGAGTATAGAAGGGGAGCTCGGGGAAGAGATGAGTACAGAAGCGGAGCTTGGATAAGAGATGAGTATAGAAGGGGAGCTCGGGGAGAGATGAGCACAGAAGGGGAGCTTGGAGGAGAGATGAGTATAGAAGGGGAGCTCGGGGAGAGATGAGCACAGAAGGGGAGCTTGGAGGAGAGATGAGTATAGAAGGGGAGCTCGGAGAAAAGATGAGTATAGAAGGGGAGCTCGGGGAGAGATGAGCACATAAGGGGAGCTCAGGGGAGAGATGAGCACAGAAGGGGAGCATGCAGGAGAGATGAGTATAGAAGGGGAGCTTGGGGAAGAGATGAGTACAGAAGGGGAGCTCAGGGGAGAGATGAGCACAGAAGGGGAGCTCAGGGGAGAGATGAGCACAGAAGGGGAGCTCAGGGGAGAGATGAGCACAGAAGGGGAGCTCGGAGGAGAGATGAGTACAGAAGGGGAGCTCAGGGGAGAGATGAGCACAGAAGGGGAGCTCGGGGGAGAGATGAGTATAGAAGGGGAGCTCGGGGAGAGATGAGCACAGAAGGGGAGCTCGGGGAAGAGATGAGTACAGAAGGGGAGCTTGGAGGAGAGATGAGTACAGAAGGGGAGCTCAGAGGAGAGATGAGCATAGAAGGGGAGCTTGGGGGAGAGATGAGTACAGAAGGGGAGCTCAGGGGAGAGATGAGCACAGAAGGGGAGCTCGGGGGAGAGATGAGTATAGAAGGGGAGCTCGGGGAGAGATGAGCACAGAAGGGAGCTCGGGGAAGAGATGAGTACAGAAGGGGAGCTCGGGGAGAGCTGAGCACAGAAGGGGAGCTCGGGGGAGAGATGAGTATAGAAGGGGAGCTCGGGGAAGAGATGAGTATAGAAGGGTAGCTCGAGGAAGAGATGAGTATAGAAGGGGAGCTCGGGGAAGAGATGAGTATAGAAGGGGAACTCGGGGAGAGATGAGCACAGAAGGGGAGCTCGGGGGAGAGATGAGCAAAGAAGGGGAGCTCGGGGAAGAGATGAGTACAGAAGCGGAGCTTGGATGAGAGATGAGTATAGAAGGGGAGCTCGGGGAGAGATGAGCACAGAAGGGGAGCTTGGAGGAGAGATGAGTATAGAAGGGGAGCTCGGGGAGAGATGAGCACAGAAGGGGAGCTTGGAGGAGAGATGAGTATAGAAGGGGAGCTCGGAGAAGAGATGAGTATAGAAGGGGAGCTCGGGGAGAGATGAGCACATAAGGGGAGCTCAGGGGAGAGATGAGCACAGAAGGGGAGCTCAGGGGAGAGATGAGCACAGAAGGGGAGCTCGAAGGAGAGATGAGTATAGAAGGAGAGCTCGGGGGAGAGATGAGTATAGAAGGGGAGCTCGGGGGAGAGATGAGTAAAGAAGGGGAGCTCGGGGAGAGATGAGCACAGAAGGGGAGCTCGGGGAAGAGATGAGCACAGAAGGGGAGCTCGGGGGAGAGATGAGTATAGAAGGGGAGCTCGGGGAGAGATGAGCACAGAAGGGGAGCTCGGGGAAGAGATGAGCACAGAAGGGGAGCTCGGGGAAGAGATCAGTACAGAAGGGGAGCTCGGGGAGAGATGAGCACAGAAGGGGAGCTCGGGGGAGAGATGAGTATAGAAGGGGAGCTCGGGGAAGAGATGAGTATAGAAGGGTAGCTCGAGGAAGTGATGAGTATAGAAGGGGAGCTCGGGGAAGAGATGAGTATAGAAGGCGAGCTCGGGGAGAGATGAGCACAGAAGGGGAGCTCGGGGGAGAGATGAGCAAAGAAGGGGAGCTTGGGGAAGAGATGAGTACAGAAGCGGAGCTTGGATGAGAGATGAGTATAGAAGGGGAGCTCGGGGAGAGATGAGCACAGAAGGGGAGCTTGGAGGAGAGATGAGTATAGAAGGGGAGCTCGGGGAGAGATGAGCACAGAAGGGGAGCTTGGAGGAGAGATGAGTATAGAAGGGGAGCTCGGAGAAGAGATGAGTATAGAAGGGGAGCTCGGGGAGAGATGAGCACAGAAGGGGAGCATGCAGGAGAGATGAGTATAGAAGGGGAGCTTGGGGAAGAGATGAGTACAGAAGGGGAGCTCAGGGGAGAGATGAGCACAGAAGGGGAGCTCAGGGGAGAGATGAGCACAGAAGGGGAGCTCAGGGGAGAGATGAGCACAGAAGGGGAGCTCGGGGGAGAGAGGAGTATAGAAGGGGAGCTCGGGGGAGAGATGAGTATAGAAGGGGAGCTCGGGGGAGAGATGAGTAAAGAAGGGGAGCTCGGGGAGAGATGAGCACAGAAGGGGAGCTCGGGGAAGAGATGAGCACAGAAGGGGAGCTCAGGGGAGAGATGAGTATAGAAGGGGAGCTCGGGGAAGAGATGAGCACAGACGGGGAGCTCGGGGAAGAGATGAGCACAGAAGGGGAGCTTGGGGAAGAGATGAGCACAGAAGGGGAGCTCGGGGGAGAGATGAGCACAGAAGGGGAGCTCGGGGAGAGATGAGCACAGAATGGGAGCTCGGGGAAGAGATGAGTACAGAAGGGGAGCTCAGGGGAGAGATGAGCACAGAAGGGGAGCTCTGGGGAGAGATGAGTACAGAAGGGGAGCTCAGGGGAGAGATAAGCACAGAAGGAGAGCTCGGGGGAGAGATGAGTACAGAAGGGGAGCTTGGGGAAGAGATGAGTACAGAAGGTAAGCTTGGGGGAGAGATGAGTACAGAAGGGAAGCTCGAGGGAGAGATGAGCACAGAAGAGGAGCTTGGGAAAGAGATGAGCACAGAAGGGGAGCTCAGGGGAGAGATCAGCACAGAAGGGGAGCTCGGGGGAGAGATGAGTACAGAAGGGGAGCTTGGGGGAGAGATGAGTATAGAAGGGGAGCTCGGGGAGAGATGAGCACAGAAGGGGAGCTCGGGGAGAGATGAGCACAGAAGGGGAGCTCGGGGAAGAGATGAGTACAGAAGGGGAGCTCAGGGGAGAGATCAGCACAGAAGGGGAGCTCGGGGGAGAGATGAGTACAGAAGGGGAGCTTGGGGGAGAGATGAGTATAGAAGGGGAGCTCGGGGAGAGATGAGCACAGAAGGAGAGCTCGGAGGAGAGATGAGTATAGAAGGGGAGCTCGGGGAGAGATGAGCACAGAAGGGGAGCTTGGGGGAGAGATGAGCACAGAAGGGGAGCTTGGGGGAGAGATGAGTATAGAAGGGGAGCTCGGGGAAGAGATGAGTACAGAAGCGGAGCTTGGATAAGAGATGAGTATAGAAGGGGAGCTCGGGGAGAGATGAGCACAGAAGGGGAGCTTGGAGGAGAGATGAGTATAGAAGGGGAGCTCGGGGAGAGATGAGCACAGAAGGGGAGCTTGGAGGAGAGATGAGTATAGAAGGGGAGCTCGGAGAAAAGATGAGTATAGAAGGGGAGCTCGGGGAGAGATGAGCACATAAGGGGAGCTCAGGGGAGAGATGAGCACAGAAGGGGAGCATGCAGGAGAGATGAGTATAGAAGGGGAGCTTGGGGAAGAGATGAGTACAGAAGGGGAGCTCAGGGGAGAGATGAGCACAGAAGGGGAGCTCAGGGGAGAGATGAGCACAGAAGGGGAGCTCAGGGGAGAGATGAGCACAGAAGGGGAGCTCGGAGGAGAGATGAGTACAGAAGGGGAGCTCAGGGGAGAGATGAGCACAGAAGGGGAGCTCGGGGGAGAGATGAGTATAGAAGGGGAGCTCGGGGAGAGATGAGCACAGAAGGGGAGCTCGGGGAAGAGATGAGTACAGAAGGGGAGCTTGGAGGAGAGATGAGTACAGAAGGGGAGCTCAGAGGAGAGATGAGCATAGAAGGGGAGCTTGGGGGAGAGATGAGTACAGAAGGGGAGCTCAGGGGAGAGATGAGCACAGAAGGGGAGCTCGGGGGAGAGATGAGTATAGAAGGGGAGCTCGGGGAGAGATGAGCACAGAAGGGAGCTCGGGGAAGAGATGAGTACAGAAGGGGAGCTCGGGGAGAGCTGAGCACAGAAGGGGAGCTCGGGGGAGAGATGAGTATAGAAGGGGAGCTCGGGGAAGAGATGAGTATAGAAGGGTAGCTCGAGGAAGAGATGAGTATAGAAGGGGAGCTCGGGGAAGAGATGAGTATAGAAGGGGAACTCGGGGAGAGATGAGCACAGAAGGGGAGCTCGGGGGAGAGATGAGCAAAGAAGGGGAGCTCGGGGAAGAGATGAGTACAGAAGCGGAGCTTGGATGAGAGATGAGTATAGAAGGGGAGCTCGGGGAGAGATGAGCACAGAAGGGGAGCTTGGAGGAGAGATGAGTATAGAAGGGGAGCTCGGGGAGAGATGAGCACAGAAGGGGAGCTTGGAGGAGAGATGAGTATAGAAGGGGAGCTCGGAGAAGAGATGAGTATAGAAGGGGAGCTCGGGGAGAGATGAGCACATAAGGGGAGCTCAGGGGAGAGATGAGCACAGAAGGGGAGCTCAGGGGAGAGATGAGCACAGAAGGGGAGCTCGAAGGAGAGATGAGTATAGAAGGAGAGCTCGGGGGAGAGATGAGTATAGAAGGGGAGCTCGGGGGAGAGATGAGTAAAGAAGGGGAGCTCGGGGAGAGATGAGCACAGAAGGGGAGCTCGGGGAAGAGATGAGCACAGAAGGGGAGCTCGGGGGAGAGATGAGTATAGAAGGGGAGCTCGGGGAGAGATGAGCACAGAAGGGGAGCTCGGGGAAGAGATGAGCACAGAAGGGGAGCTCGGGGAAGAGATCAGTACAGAAGGGGAGCTCGGGGAGAGATGAGCACAGAAGGGGAGCTCGGGGGAGAGATGAGTATAGAAGGGGAGCTCGGGGAAGAGATGAGTATAGAAGGGTAGCTCGAGGAAGTGATGAGTATAGAAGGGGAGCTCGGGGAAGAGATGAGTATAGAAGGCGAGCTCGGGGAGAGATGAGCACAGAAGGGGAGCTCGGGGGAGAGATGAGCAAAGAAGGGGAGCTTGGGGAAGAGATGAGTACAGAAGCGGAGCTTGGATGAGAGATGAGTATAGAAGGGGAGCTCGGGGAGAGATGAGCACAGAAGGGGAGCTTGGAGGAGAGATGAGTATAGAAGGGGAGCTCGGGGAGAGATGAGCACAGAAGGGGAGCTTGGAGGAGAGATGAGTATAGAAGGGGAGCTCGGAGAAGAGATGAGTATAGAAGGGGAGCTCGGGGAGAGATGAGCACAGAAGGGGAGCATGCAGGAGAGATGAGTATAGAAGGGGAGCTTGGGGAAGAGATGAGTACAGAAGGGGAGCTCAGGGGAGAGATGAGCACAGAAGGGGAGCTCAGGGGAGAGATGAGCACAGAAGGGGAGCTCAGGGGAGAGATGAGCACAGAAGGGGAGCTCGGGGGAGAGAGGAGTATAGAAGGGGAGCTCGGGGGAGAGATGAGTATAGAAGGGGAGCTCGGGGGAGAGATGAGTAAAGAAGGGGAGCTCGGGGAGAGATGAGCACAGAAGGGGAGCTCGGGGAAGAGATGAGCACAGAAGGGGAGCTCAGGGGAGAGATGAGTATAGAAGGGGAGCTCGGGGAAGAGATGAGCACAGACGGGGAGCTCGGGGAAGAGATGAGCACAGAAGGGGAGCTTGGGGAAGAGATGAGCACAGAAGGGGAGCTCGGGGGAGAGATGAGCACAGAAGGGGAGCTCGGGGAGAGATGAGCACAGAATGGGAGCTCGGGGAAGAGATGAGTACAGAAGGGGAGCTCAGGGGAGAGATGAGCACAGAAGGGGAGCTCTGGGGAGAGATGAGTACAGAAGGGGAGCTCAGGGGAGAGATAAGCACAGAAGGAGAGCTCGGGGGAGAGATGAGTACAGAAGGGGAGCTTGGGGAAGAGATGAGTACAGAAGGTAAGCTTGGGGGAGAGATGAGTACAGAAGGGAAGCTCGAGGGAGAGATGAGCACAGAAGAGGAGCTTGGGAAAGAGATGAGCACAGAAGGGGAGCTCAGGGGAGAGATGAGTACAGAAGGGGAGCTCGGAGGAGAGATAAGTACAGAAGGGGAGCTCGGAGGAGAGATGAGCACAGAAGGGGAGCTTGGGGGAGAGATGAGTACAGAAGGGGAGCTTGGGGGAAAAATGAGTACAGAAGGGGAGCTCGGGGGAGAGATGAGCACAGAAGGGCGGCTCAGGGAAGAGATGAGTACAGAAGGGGAGCTCAGGGGAGAGATGAGCAGAAAAGGGGAGCTCGGGGGAGAGATTAGTATAGAAGGGGAGCTCGGGGAGAGATGAGTACAGAAGGGGAGCTCGGGGAAGAGATGAGCACAGAAGGGGAGCTCAGGGAAGAGATGAGTATAGAAGGGGAGCTCGGGGAGAGATGAGCACAGAAGGGGAGCTCGGGGGAGAGACGAGTATAGAAGGGGAGCTCGGAGAAGAGATGAGCAAAGAAGGGGAGCTCGGGGGAAGAGATGAGTACAGAAGGGGAGCTTGGAGGAGAGATGAGTATAGAAGGGGAGCTCGGGGACAGATGAGCACAGAAGAGGAGATTGGAGGAGAGATGAGTATAGAAGGGGAGCTCTGGGAGAGATGAGCACAGAAGGGGAGCTTGGAGGAGAGATAAGTATAGAAGGGGAGGTCGGGGAGAGATGAGCACAGAAGGGGAGCTCAGGGGAGAGATGAGCACAGAAGGGGAGCTTGAAGGAAAGATGAGTATAGAAGGGGAGCTTGGGGAAGAGATGAGTACAGAAGGGGAGCTCAGGGGAGAGATGATCACAGAAGGGGAGCTCAGGGGAGAGATGAGCACAGAAGGGGAGCTCGGGGGAGAGATGAGTATAGAAGGGGATCTCGGGGGAGAGATGAGTATAGAATGGGAGCTCGGGGGAGAGATGAGTATAGAAGGGGAGCTCGGGGAGAGATGAGCACATAAGGGGAGCTCGGGGAAGAGATGAGCACAGAAGGGGAGCTCAGAGGAGAGATGAGTATAGAAGGGGAGCTCGGGGGGGAGAGAAGAGTATAGAAGGGGAGCTTGGGGAAGAGATGAGCACAGAAGGGGAGCTCGGGTGAGAGATGAGTATAGAAGGGGAGCTCAGGGAAGAGATGAGCACAGAAGGGGAGCTCAGGGGAGAGATGAGTATAGAAGGGGAGCTCGGGGAAGAGATGAGCACAGAAGGGGAGCTCGGGGAAGAGACGAGCACAGAAGGGGAGCTCGGGGAAGAGATGAGCACAGAAGGGGAGCTCGGGGGAGAGATGAGCACAGAAGGGGAGCTCGGGGAGAGATGAGCACAGAAGGGGAGCTCGGGGAAGAGATGAGTACAGAAGGGGAGCTCAGGGGAGAGATCAGCACAGAAGGGGAGCTCGGGGGAGAGATGAGTACAGAAGGGGAGCTTGGGGGAGAGATGAGTATAGAAGGGGAGCTCGGGGAGAGACGAGCACAGAAGGAGAGCTCGGAGGAGAGATGAGTATAGAAGGGGAGCTCGGGGAGAGATGAGCACAGAAGGGGAGCTTGGAGGAGAGATGAGTACAGAAGGGGAGCTCAGGGGAGAGATGAGCACAGAAGGGGAGCTCGGGGGAGAGATGAGTATAGAAGGGGAGCTCAGGGGAGAGATGAGCACAGAAGGGGAGCTCGGGGGAGAGATGAGTATAGAAGGGGAGCTCGGGGAGAGATGAGCACAGAAGGGGAGCTCGGGGAAGAGATGAGTACAGAAGGGGAGCTTGGAGGAGAGATGAGTACAGAAGGGGAGCTCGGAGGAGAGATGAGCATAGAAGGGGAGCTCGGGGGAGAGATGAGTACAGAAGGGGAGCTCAGGGGAGAGATGAGCACAGAAGGGGAGCTCGAGGGAGAGATGAGCACAGAAGGGGAGCTCGGGGGAGAGATGAGTATAGAAGGGGAGCTCGGGGAGAGATGAGCACAGAAGGGAGCTTGGGGAAGAGATGAGTACAGAAGGGGAGCTCAGGGAGAGATGAGCACAGAAGGGGAGCTCGGGGGAGAGATGATTATAGAAGGTGAGCTCGGGGAAGAGATGAGTATAGAAGGGTAGCTCGAGGAAGAGATGAGTATAGATGGGGAGCTCGGGGAAGAGATGAGTATAGAAGGGGAACTCGGGGAGAGATGAGCACAGAAGGGGAGCTCGGGGGAGAGATGAGCAAAGAAGGGGAGCTCGGGGAAGAGATAAGTACAGAAGCGGAGCTTGGATGAGAGATGAGTATAGAAGGGGAGCTCGGGGAGAGATGAGCACAAAAGGGGAGCTTGGAGGAGAGATGAGTATAGAAGGGGAGCTCGGGGAGAGATGAGCACAGAAGGGGAGCTTGGAGGAGAGATGAGTATAGAAGGGGAGCCCGGAGAAGAGATGAGTATAGAAGGGGAGCTCGGGGAGAGATGAGCACATAAGGGGAGCTCAGGGGAGAGATGAGCACAGAAGGGGAGCATGCAGGAGAGATGAGTATAGAAGGGGAGCTTGGGGAAGAGATGAGTACAGAAGGGGAGCTCAGGGGAGAGATGAGCACAGAAGGGGAGCTCAGGGGAGAGATGAGCACAGAAGGGGAGATCAGGGGAGAGATGAGCACAGAAGGGGAGCTCGCAGGAGAGATGAGTATAGAAGGGGAGCTCGGGGGAGAGATGAGTATAGAAGGGGAGCTCGGGGGAGAGATGAGTAAAGAAGGGGAGCTCGGGGAGAGATGAGCACAGAAGGGGAGCTCGGGGAAGAGATGAGCACAGAAGGGGAGCTCGGGGGAGAGATGAGTATAGAAGGGGAGCTCGGGGAGAGATGAGCACAGAAGGGAGCTCGGGGAAGAGATGAGTACAGAAGGGGAGCTCGGGGAGAGATGAGCACAGAAGGGGAGCTCGGGGGAGAGATGAGTATAGAAGGGGAGCTCGGGAAGAGATGAGTATAGAAGGGTAGCTCGAGGAAGAGATGAGTATAGAAGGGGAGCTCGGGGAAGAGATGAGTATAGAAGGGGAGCTCGGGGAGAGATGAGCACAGAAGGGGAGCTCGGGGGAGAGATGAGCAAAGAAGGGGAGCTTGGGGAAGATATGAGTACAGAAGCGGAGCTTGGATGAGAGATGAGTATAGAAGGGGAGCTCGGGGAGAGATGAGCACAGAAGGGGAGCTTGGAGGAGAGATGAGTATAGAAGGGGAGCTCGGAGAAGAGATGAGTATAGAAGGGGAGCTCGGGGAGAGATGAGCACATAAGGGGAGCTCAGGGGAGAGATGAGCACAGAAGGGGAGCATGCAGGAGAGATGAGTATAGAAGGGGAGCTTGGGGAAGAGATGAGTACAGAAGGGGAGCTCAGGGGAGAGATGAGCACAGAAGGGGAGCTCAGGGGAGAGATGAGCACAGAAGTGGAGCTCAGGGGAGAGATGAGCACAGAAGGGGAGCTTGGGGGAGAGATGAGTATAGAAGGGGAGCTCGGGGGAGAGATGAGTATAGAAGGGGAGCTCGGGGGAGAGATGAGTAAAGAAGGGGAGCTCGGGGAGAGATGAGCACAGAAGGGGAGCTCGGGGAAGAGATGAGCACAGAAGGGGAGCTCAGGGGAGAGATGAGTATAGAAGGGGAGCTCGGGGAAGAGATGAGCACAGACGGGGAGCTCGGGGAAGAGATGAGCACAGAAGGGGAGCTCGGGGAAGAGATGAGCACAGAAGGGGAGCTCGGGGGAGAGATGAGCACAGAAGGGGAGCTCGGGGAGAGATGAGCACAGAAGGGGAGTTCGGGGAAGAGATGAGTACAGAAGGGGAGCTTAGGGGAGAGATGAGCACAGAAGGGGAGCTCAGGGGAGAGATGAGCACAGAAGGGGAGCTCAGGGGAGAGATGAGCACAGAAGGGGAGCTCGGAGGAGAGACGAGTACAGAAGGGGAGCTTGGGGGAAAAATGAGTACAGAAGGGGAGCTCGGGGGAGAGATGAGCACAGAAGGGCGGCTCAGGGAATAGATGAGTACAGAAGGGGAGCTCAGGGGAGAGATGAGCAGAAAAGGGGAGCTCGGGGGAGAGATTAGTATAGAAGGGGAGCTCGGGGAAGAGATGAGTATAGAAGGGGAGCTCGGGGAGAGATGAGCACAGAAGGGGAGCTCGGGGGAGAGACGAGTATAGAAGGGGAGCTCGGAGAAGAGATGAGCAAAGAAGGGGAGCTTGGAGGAGAGATGAGTATAGAAGGGGAGCTTGGAGGAGAGATAAGTATAGAAGGGGAGGTCGGGGAGAGATGAGCACAGAAGGGGAGATTGGAGGAGAGATGAGTATAGAAGGGGAGCTTGGAGGAGAGATAAGTATAGAAGGGGAGGTCGGGGAGAGATGAGCATAGAAGGGGAGCTCAGGGGAGAGATGAGCACAGAAGGGGAGCTTGCAGGAGAGATGAGTATAGAAGGGGAGCTTGGGGAAGAGATGAGTACAGAAGGGGAGCTCAGGGGAGAGATGAGCACAGAAGGGGAGCTCGGGGGAGAGATGAGTATAGAAGGGGAGCTCGGGGAAGAGATGAGCACAGAAGGGGAGCTCGGGTAAGAGATGAGCACAGAAGCGGAGCTCGGGTGAGAGATGAGTATAGAAGGGGAGCTCAGGGGAGAGATGAGCACAGAAGGGGAGCTCAGGGGAGAGATGAGCACAGAAGGGGAGCTCAGGGGAGAGATGAGCACAGAAGGGGAGCTCAGGGGAGAGATGAGTATAGAAGGGGAGCTCGGGGGAGAGATGAGTATAGAAGGGGAGCTCGGGGAGAGATGAGCACAGAAGGGGAGCTCGGGGAAGAGATGAGTATAGAAGGGGAGCTCGGGGAGAGATGAGTATAGAAGGGGAGCTCAGGGGGAGAGATGAGTATAGAAGGGGTGCTCGGGGAGAGATGAGCACAGAAGGGGAGCTTGGGGAGAGATGAGCACAGAAGGGGAGCTCGGGGGAGAGATGAGCAAAGAAGGGGAGCTCGGGGAGAGATGAGCACAGAAGGGGAGCTCGGAGGAGAGATGAGTATAGAAGGGGAGCTCGGGGAGAGATGAGCACAGAAGGGGAGCTCGGGGAGAGATGAGCACAGAAGGGGAGCTCGGAGGAGAGATGAGTATAGAAGGGGAGCTCGGGGAGAGATGAGCACAGAAGGGGAGCTCGGGGGAGAGATGAGTACAGAAGGGGAGCTTGGGGAAGAGATGAGTATAGAAGGGGAGCTTGGGGAAGAGATGAGTACAGAAGGGAAGCTTGGGGGAGAGATGAGTACAGAAGGGAAGCTCGAGGGAGAGATGAGCACAGAAGAGGAGCTTGGGAAAGAGATGAGCACAAAAGGGGAGCTTGGGGAAGAGATGAGCACAGAAGGGGAGCTTGGGGAAGAGATGAGCACAGAAGGGGAGCTTGGGGAAAAGATGAGTACAAAAGGGGAGCTCAGGGGAGAGATGAGTACAGAAGGGGAGCTCGGAGGAGAGATAAGTACAGAAGGGGAGCTCGGAGGAGAGATGAGCACAGAAGGGGAGCTTGGGGGAGAGATGAGTACAGAAGGGGAGCTTGGGGGAAAAATGAGTACAGAAGGGGAGCTCGGGGGAGAGATGAGCACAGAAGGGCGGCTCTGGGAATAGATGAGTACAGAAGGGGAGCTCAGGGGAGAGATGAGCAGAAAAGGGGAGCTCGGGGAGAGATGAGCACAGAAGGGGAGCTCTGAGGAGAGATGAGCACAGAAGGGGAGCTCGGAGGAGAGATGAGCACAGAAGGGGAGCTCGGAGGAGAGATGAGCCCTGTGTGGATGTAGGAGGAAGAGCACATTGAGAAGAACATGATGTACCGTGTTTCCTCCAACATACAAGGAAATATCTGGCCTGTCCCATAAGAGGAATGGAGGAAGAAATGATAATTGGCTGAATATAGAGGACTCAGAAACAAGAACTGGGGGTTCACATTACTCCATTGGGGGGGAAAATTTAGAAAAAAAGGGAAACTCCTATGGCCACATCCGTATAAATTGTATGTCATAAGAAAAGAGAAGGGGGTTCAACTAGAACCTTCTTCTCCTTTCCATTGGGGGGAAGTCCCAGAAGAAAACCTGGAAAAGGGACTTTTCTCCGGCCGCCATCGCTGGGATTTTCTTTTTTTCTGATTTGCAGTATTGATTAAGGTCATCATTCCAGTATATATGACAAAATTCATGGGAAGGATTTCCCAGCTGGTTTTGGGATGAGACTTCTCAGCACTGCTGGAACCTTTCCATAAGGAATTGATTAGGGATTGGCGGTGGAGTGAAGGACATTCAGAGAGTGACTGTGATCTGGAAGAGAAGATCCCGGGATCTGGAGATGGAGGTACAGAACAACGCTCACCATCTAGGAGGAAGAAATGGTGTCACTCAGTCCTCACCTGGCTCCTTCCTAATGAGCCCCGCTGGGGACTATGATGGATCTCCATGTAGTTGGGAGGTTCCCTCTTGTCATTTATTACTGGTCTCCATTCTGGGATGGGGTCAGCCTGGTGACACACTCCCAGCAAAACTAGGTTAATGGCAGAACAGGCGACACATCTGGAGGAACATTGTTATCTATGGATCTCCTTCTGTATATCATTTATCTCTCTGTTATCTATGATTCTCTCTCTCTCCCTCTCTATATACAGTATATATATATATATATCCAAGTGGTCTCTCTCTATCTCTCTGTCATCTATGACTCTCCTTGTTCTCGTTTCCCCAACTCATGAAACAATAGATAAAGCTTTGTAGAGACATTCGATGTGACTTCATGGAAGAATGTTTCCTGCAATCAGAACATACTGTATGAGAACATTAACCCTAATCATGCCAGAGCCATGGATCCTGCCAATAGTAGACTGGAGGTAGGTAGATATTGATCCTTATATTAGTAGTAAGTAGTCACAGAACCTTGAATTGGAGGTGCTTCAGTTACTCCCAGGAGCTGCTGGTGATGATGGGTCCTCAGTTCTGCCACGACTCTCTTGACTGCTTAGTGGGGACCACTGACACATTTATAGGCAGGTGTAGTCTATTTTCTCCACTGCAGGTGTTGCTCTTCTACAGCATCATTGCAGTTGGAACGTCAAGAGGAACATGGTTCCTCTATGGTTTCCTGGGTCACTGGGAAAGCGATCGAATTGGATGCTGCCACCCCATGTGACTCTAGCAGCCATCTTGGGTCAGGTAGAGCCTATTTAAGGCTCTGGATCCTGGGCTTGGTACGCATTTTGCAAGTAGGGACAGGTATCCTGGCTGGACAGAACTAGTAGCAGGGAAAGGTTCCCGATGAGGAGGGAAAGCATAGGGATCACTGTTTCTCTGGACATCTTCCTGCTTGGGCATGAGACAGCCAGACCGCATTCTTCCCCTCCCCAGGTACTGTAAGCTTGGCTCTCTACACACTGTGAATGTTCCTGGTTGGGATGTCTTCTCACCGGGTTTCTTGTGAACTGTCTCTGCATTATTTCAATACAAGTTTCAATACAAGTTACCTCATCACTGTTGGCGTGTGTGTATTATTGCCACCTCACCACACTGCACCTCACCTATACACTCCATCATACACTAAAGCTCTTTGCACCTGCAGACTTAGGGGGTAATAGGCTACCACTCTAAAAATGCACAGGAATAAGGCCACAAAGAGCTTGGAGGTAACTAATTAAATGTATTAAGGCAAAGCAAACAAATGGAGGGTAAATCAATAAACATAATTACACAGACCTAAGGCTGCTATGAAGGGTGACGTAGTTAATTACCCCTTAGCTGGCACTCGAAGCTTATGGCAAGACTGGATTCAACTACAACTGAATAACTAGAGACTCCAAACAACTTTACCCAGTTCAGAAGAAGCAAAAGGGTCCTGGTGTACACTTTGGTGCATACAACCCCAACAGCGTGTGGTTGTACGCATCTCTGGTATGGGGGTACCCCAGGAGGGGTAGAAAACAACTTGGGCCTAATAGTTATCATTGGCCATCTTTCGGTGGGACCCTTCTTTAGTTGGTGCACTGTCCCTTCAAGAGAGTGGTTTGTTGATAGGAGATAGGCCGCTAAATACCAGTCACCGGGCACTCGGCTATTAAAAAAATGTAATAAAAACAGCTTGGCGTCTCGCCCAAAATCCATACAAGACCCTTATCCGGGTATGCAGCCTGGCAGGACAGGAAAGCCGGGGAGGGGGGGGGGGACAAGCAAGCTCTGCCCCAAAGCCCGGAACACCTGGCAAACACCCTGCACATTCAGGTGTTTAGCGAATGGTCGAATAGGCAAATGCTCAGCCCAAACTCATGCTTGGGACAAACCATTCACCCAACACTATTAACAGGTAGATGGGGATCTTGGTTGGATCCAGATTGGAAGTGAGCATACATGGATCTTAATTGAATCCAGATTGGAGGTAGGTAGACATGGATTTTACCTGAATACAGCTAATCCAATGTCTGTGTTGGTGACAGTGCCATTGCCTGGGTCAGTGTCAGTATATCTAGTGTCCTGTTTGCCTGCTCCTCCTATCATCTATCTTGCAAAGTTTCTGATACTGGAGAACTCGGCTCCCCCTTCCTGGGGTCATCAACGAAGAAGGACTCGACTCCCCCTTCCTGAGATCATACTGGAGGACTCGACTCCCCCTTCCTGAGATCATACTGGAGGACTCGACTCCCCCTTCCTGAGATCATACTGGAGGACTCGACTCCCCCTTCCTGAGATCATACTGGAGGACTCGACTCCCCCTTCCTGAGATCATACTGGAGGACTCGGCTCCCCCTTCCTGAGATCATACTGGAGGACTCGACTCCCCCTTCCTGAGATCATACTGGAGGACTCGGCTCCCCCTTCCTGAGATCATACTGGAGGACTCGACTCCCCCTTCCTGAGATCATACTGGAGGACTCGACTCCCCCTTCCTGAGATCATACTGGAGGACTCGACTCCCCCTTCCTGAGATCATACTGGAGGACTCGACTCCCCCTTCCTGAGATCATACTGGAGGACTCGACTCCCCCTTCCTGAGATCATACTGGAGGACTCGGCTTCCCCTTCCTGGGATCATACTGGAGCATTCGGCTCCCCCTTCCTGGGATCATTCTGAAGGACTCGGCTCCCCCTTCCTAGGATCATACTGGAGAACTCGGCTCCCTCTTCCTGAGATCATACTGGAGGACTCGGCTACCCCTTCCTGGGATCATTCTGGAGGACTCGGCTCCCCCTTCCTGGAATCATTCTGAAGGACTCGGTTCCCCCTTCCTGAGATCATACTGGAGGACTCCGCTACCCCTTCCTGGGATCATACTGGAGGACTCGGCTCCCCCTTCCTGGGATCATATAGGAGGACTTGGCTCCCCCTTTCTGGGATGATACTGGAAGACTCGGCTCCCCCTTCCTGGGATCATACTGAAGGATTCAGCTCCCCCTTCCTGGGATCATACTGGAGGACTCGGCTTCCCCTTCCTTGGATCATACAAAAGGACTCGGCTCCTCCTTCCTGGGATCATACTGGGGACTTGGCTCCCCCTTCCTGGGATCATACTGGAGAACTCGGCTCCCTCTTCCTGGGATCATACTGGAGGACTCAGCTACCCCTTCCTGGGATCATACTGGAGGACTCAGCTCCCCCTTCCTGGGATCATACTGGAGAACTCAGCTCCCCCTTTCCTGGGATCATATAGGAGGACTTGGCTCCCCCTTTCTGGGATGATACTGGAAGACTCGACTCCCCCTTCCTGGGATCATACTGGAGGACTCGGTTCCCCCTTCCTGGGATCATTCTGAAGGACTCGGCTCCCCCTTCCTGGGATCATACTGGAGAACTCGGCTCCCTCTTCCTGGGATCATACTGGAGGACTCGGCTCCCCCTTCCTGGAAGCATACTGGAGAACTCAGCTCCCCCTTTCCTGGGATCATATAGGAGGACTTGGCTCCCCCTTTCTGGGATGATACTGGAAGACTCGACTCCCCCTTCCTGGGATCATACTGAAGGACTCAGCTCCCCCTTTCCTGGGATCATATAGGAGGACTTGGCTCCCCCTTTCTGGGATGATACTGGAAGACTCGACTCCCCCTTCCTGGGATCATACTGGAGGACTCGGTTCCCCCTTCCTGGGATCATTCTGAAGGACTCGGCTCCCCCTTCCTGGGATCATACTGGAGAACTCGGCTCCCTCTTCCTGGGATCATACTGGAGGACTCGGCTCCCCCTTCCTGGAAGCATACTGGAGAACTCAGCTCCCCCTTTCCTGGGATCATATAGGAGGACTTGGCTCCCCCTTTCTGGGATGATACTGGAAGACTCGACTCCCCCTTCCTGGGATCATACTGGAGGACTCTGCTTCCCCTTCCTTGGATCATACAAAAGGACTCGGCTCCTCCTTCCTGGGATCATACTGGGGACTTGGCTCTTCCTTCCTGGGATCATACTGGAGAACTCGGCTCCCTCTTCCTGGGATCATACTGGAGGACTCGGCTCCCCCTTCCTGGAAGCAGACTGGAGAACTCAGCTCCCCCTTTCCTGGGATCATACTGGAGGACTCGGATTCCCTTCCAGGGATCATACTGAAGAACTCAGCTCCTCCTTCCTGGGAGGATACTGGAGGACTCGGCTCCTCCTTCCTGGGATCATACAGAAGAAGGACTCAGCTCCCCCTTCCTGGGATCATTCTGAAGGACTCGGCTCCCCCTTCCTTGGATCATTCTGAAGGACTCGGCTCCCCCTTCCTTGGATCATACTGGAGAACTCGGCTTCCTCTTCCTGGGATCATACTGGAGAACTTGGGTCCCCTTCCAGGGATCATACTGAAGAACTCGGCTCCTCCTTCCTGGGATGATACTGGAGGACTCGGCTCCCCCTTTCTAGGATGATACTGGAGGACTCGGATCCCCTTCCAGGGATTATACTGGAGGACTCGGATTTTCCTCCCCCTTCCTAGGATGATGCTGGAGGACTCGGCTCCTCTCGGGTTCTTCTCCGCTTTGTCTTCACAATGAAGCCTTGGTTGGTGTAGAATGAGTTTTATAGGTTATAGGCGGCAGATTCTGTGTGTACCGATAGCCCAGCCAATCAGAGAAGAGATTGTGGGGATGGAGACCATCTGCGAGATCCTCTCAGATCCTCATTTCACCTCCCCACCTTCTTTGTCCTTCAGATACTTACTGATTAGAGAATTCGGATATACTCAGGAGAGGTAAATCGGATCTAAACCTATTGATTAAAGTCATGCCATGAATGAGAACTGTCACAGTTGCTTGTGTTCTCCACTGAGCTGTCGAGCCATCAAATTTCTGGTGTCATAGCTGAACACGTTCAGTGCCATGGCAACTGGAGATCAAACAAAGGCTAAGATGGCTTCCTCCATGGCTGTAAAGGAGAGAAGGGTTTAGTTCCACTTTAAGACAGCACTTTCCTCTTCCTGTAGGATTCCTGAATCTGCGACATCCAGTGATCTGGGGACAATGAGCACATGGGGAGCAGAGGGAACTCTGTGCTGAATGGTGGTGTGAAGACGAGGACGGACATATCACCAACCTCCTAGAAGGGCACTTCAGCTGGTCACACTGAATGCATCACAGCCACCAATCCAATTGAAGAGCAGCTTCCGATGTTACCTCTCTGTCTCCTTATTGGACCGTATGAATCAGCATCATCACATCTGTCCAATGAGCAGGGAGTTGACCAATAGAGACCCTCCTGGACAGCAGATGATGTTCTCACCTGGCGGGCTCGCCACAATTACAAATACTTCAGCGGGTAAAACTGTTCATACAATTTATAGAAATTTCAGTTGTGTGTTTAGATGTTTGATGAATAGAACGTCCCATCCAAGTGATCGGGACACATGGTCATCCAGCTCTGCACTGGGCGTGGCCTTCTGTTCTCCGGTTGGGAAGTTTTGCAGCACTTGGGTTTTGCTGCAAAACATAATGCCTGTAACCAGGGGAACAGCAGACCCTGAGCAGAGGGGGGCGCTGTTCCTGCGATCCTGGACACACTTACCATGGAAGGGACGTACTGCATGGATGACTTCTGAGGAAAGGAGCCGTCAGGATTCACTCCTCCAGCAGCTCCAGACCTCGGAGAGACGAGGAATATCATTTATGGTGGAGATTGGCGGAAGGTGCAGGAAATTAATCTTTTGAGGGACTGAAAACTTGTGAACTTTATGGCTCCACATAAAACGCGACTTTATGGCGGATTATTCCTGATCTCTGCATCCTCTGATTACTGGATATCAATATACAACTCCCAGCGGACGCTCACCTCTACCAGGAATGCTCCACCCACAATAAACAGGCCAACAGAGATTGACCCCCCAGAGATCTGAAATCAAAAGATCGAGAAAAGACGTTCTTTCCAGTTCTGCTCCGGCCTTAACTGAATGTAAACCCACCATATCCCCGGTGATGTGACTGGCCTCAGGTGATACACAGAGATGAAACAAATCTCCCTACATAAGTTGTACCTGATTATCTGCAGTCTCCTCTTCTCTACATCTGTTCAAAGTCCAGAAGTTATGAAGTTTGTCTGAGAGTTCAGAACAAAGGGGGTGGAGAGCTGAGGTTACACTCTTCAGCACTCAGTGAGGAGAGCTCTGAGAGCTGATTGGAGGGAGGGAAGGGAAGGGAAGGGACATCCCCCCCCCCCCCCTTCACACAGCACACAGGAACAGAGCCAGTGTGTCAATTACAGGCTGTGTGCTAAAGCTCCCTCCCCTGTCACCTTTTATAGCTTGGTGTCAGGAAAACTTGTCAGAAGAGACTCATGCAGATATCAGAGGAAGGAGGAGGGGGGAGGGGAAGGGGAGGAGGGGGAGGAGGCTCATGCACATAGTGGAGGAAGGAGGAGGAGGAGGGATGAGACTCATGCAGATAGCAGAGGAAGGAGGAGGAGGAGGGATGAGACTCATGCAGATAGCAGAGGAAGGAGGAGGAGGGGAAGGGAGGAGACTCATGCAGATAGCAGAGGAAGGAGGAGGAGGAGGAGGGGAAGGGAGGAGACTAATGCAGATAGCAGAGGAAGGAGGAGGAGGAGGAGGGATGAGACTCATGCAGATAGCAGAGGAAGGAGGAGGAGGAGGGATGAGACTCATGCAGATAGCAGAGGAAGGAGGAGGAGGAGGAGGGGAAGGGAGGAGACTCATGCAGATAGCAGAGGAAGGAGGAGGAGGAGGAGGGGAAGGGAGGAGACTCATGCAGATAGCAGAGGAAGGAGGAGGAGGAGGGGAAGGGAGGAGACTCATGCAGATAGCAGAGGAAGTAGGGGGGAGGGGGAGGAGACTCATGCAGATAGCAGAGGAAGTAGGGGGGAGGGGGAGGAGACTCATGCAGATAGCAGAGGAAGGAGGAGGAGGAGGAGGGGAAGGGAGGAGACTCATGCAGATAGCAGAGGAAGGAGGAGGAGGAGGGGAAGGGAGGAGACTCATGCAGATAGCAGAGGAAGTAGGGGGGAGGGGGAGGAGACTCATGCAGATAGCAGAGGAAGGAGGAGGAGGAGGAGGGGAAGGGAGGAGACTCATGCAGATAGCAGAGGAAGGAGGAGGAGGAGGAGGGGAAGGGAGGAGACTCATGCAGATAGCAGAGGAAGGAGGAGGAGGAGGAGGGGAAGGGAGGAGACTCATGCAGATAGCAGAGGGAAGGAATGAGACACACTATAGAGGGATGTGCTTTGTTCAGATTTCATGTCTGAGGTTTATATCCACTTTAATGGACGAGGGAGAAGATTGGAGGAACCCAGGGATGGGGATGACACCGTTCTGGATTGGAGGCGCTCCTGGAAGAATCTCCCTGACCCGGATCTGGTCTCGGCTCTGGAGACAATCACCTCCTCTCCTGTCTCTGTACATGGAGTCATGACATCCATCTGGAGGGCGATATAATGAGGACCGGTCTCCATATAGATCTCCTGAACGTGTCTTCACCTCCATTGCTCCACCTCTAATCATACAGCTCCTCAAATTTCTGTCCTGGATGATGGTCCAGTTCGGTTCTGTAGAGATCATAGGTGGACTGAGAACATACAAACTCCATGCGGACACGGCAAGAACTGAGCCTGGACCCCAGCACTGCGAGGGCTGATCTCCAGGGTCAGGACATCCATTCCATTGATAAGTAGAAGAGACCTTCACCCCCAGCTCTGTCCTCGAACCCCTTCTCTTCTCTATCTACCCCCCCCCCCCAGGTCACCTGACAACCTCCCATCACTTCAATACCCCAACCAGATCAATCTCTGTACCCCTCACCTCTCCTGTGGGCAGTCTAACCTCCCTGCAAGGATGGTTCAATGGGAGAGTGGGGTACAAGGGGGAAACCAGGTTCCGAGTCTAAAGCCTTCGTAGCTGTCATCAGGGGAGCAGCTGTCTGACCTTACTGAACTGGCAGCCATCTTTGATGTGGACAGTGCATACAAAAATCACTTCCCCCTTCAGTTCTGCATAGTGGGAGGGTCAGCCATATTAGCATAGGGTAAGGTCTAGCCATCTCCTCTGTCAGATACTGTCAGGTGTCCTCAGTGTGCTCCTTGTTTGGTCCATTGGTCCAGTATAGCCTTGTCTGCAGAGCTCACTCTTCTCTCTCCTCATTACCAGGTTACCAACCAGTCTCTGTGTGAGTTCTCTCCCTCAAACTGACCTTATAATACACCCCCCCCCAAAGTTTTCCATTGAGATTAATGGCACAACTATCAGCCATTCCCCACCTCATTGCAGAATGATTGGTGTAATGTACCCTGACCTCTCCCCCTCCCAACATCCAATCATTATGCAATTCCTACCACCATCACTACCTTCACCTCCGTAACATCTCCAAAATTCTTCTTCTAACCAATGACACTACCTACTCATCCCCTCCCATCTTATCTCTGTGACTTTACAACTCGCTCCTCATTGACCAACCTTTTCACAGACCACACCCCTTCATTCAGTCATAAATGCTGTCACCAGACTCCTCCTCCTCACCAACCACTCAGTGTCCTCCACCCCTCTCTACCAATCCCTCCACTGGTCTCCATTCAGTGTTCTCCACCCATCTCTGCCAATCCCTCCACTGGCCTCCATTCAGTGTCCTCCACCCCTCTCTGCCAATCCCTCCACTGACCTCCATTCAGTGTCCTCCACCCCTCTCTGCCAATCCCTCCACTGACCTCCATTCAGTGTCCTCCACCCCTCTCTACCAATCCCTCCACTGGTCTCCATTCAGTGTCCTCCACCCCTCTCTACCAATCCCTCCACTGGCCTCCATTCAGTGTCCTCCACCCCTCTCTACCAATCCCTCCACTGGTCTCCATTCAGTGTCCTCCACCCCTTTCTACCAATCCCTCCACTGGCCTCCATTCAGTGTCCTCCACCCCTCTCTGCCAATCCCTCCACTGGTCTCCATTCAGTGTTCTCCACCCATCTCTGCCAATCCCTCCACTGGCCTCCATTCAGTGTTCTCCACCCCTCTCTACCAATCCCTCCACTGGTCTCCATTCAGTGTCCTCCACCCCTCTCTACCAATCCCTCCACTGACCTCCATTCAGTGTCCTCCACCCCTCTCTACCAATCCCTCCACTGGCCTCCATTCCGTGTCCTCCACCCCTCTCTGCCAATCCCTCCACTGGTCTCCATTCAGTGTCCTCCACCCCTCTCTACCAATCCCTCCACTGGTCTCCATTCAGTGTCCTCCACCCCTCTCTACCAATCCCTCCACTGGCCTCCATTCAGTGTCCTCCACCCCTCTCTGCCAATCCCTCCACTGGTCTCCATTCAGTGTCCTCCACCCCTTTCTACCAATCCCTCCACTGGCCTCCATTCAGTGTCCTCCACCCCTCTCTGCCAATCCCTCCACTGGCCTCCATTCAGTGTTCTCCACCCCTCTCTACCAATCCCTCCACTGGCCTCCATTCAGTATTTTCCACCCATGTCTGCCAATCCCTCCACTGGCCTTCATTCAGTGTCCTCCACCCCTCTCTGCCAATCCCTCCACTGGTCTCCATTCAGTGTCCTCCACCCCTCTCTGCCAATCCCTCCACTGATCTCCATTCAGTGTCCTCCACCCCTCTCTACCAATCCCTCCACTGGTCTCCATTCAGTGTCCTCCACCACTCTCTGCCAATCCCTCCACTGGCCCCCATTCAGTGTCCTTCACCCCTCTCTGACAATCCCTCCACTGGCCTCCATTCAGTGTCCTCCACCCCTCTCTACCAATCCCTCTACTGGCCTCCATTCAGTATTTTCCACCCCTCTCTACCAATCCCTCCACTGGCCTCCATTCAGTGTCCTCCACCCCTCTCTGACAATCCCTCCACTGGCCTCCATTCAGTGTCCTCCACCCCTCTCTACCAATCCCTCCACTGGTCTCCATTCAGTGTCCTCCACCCCTCTCTACCAATCCCTCCACTGACCTCCATTCAGTGTCCTCCACCCCTCTCTACCAATCCCTCCACTGGCCTCCATTCAGTGTCTTCCACCCCTCCCTGCCAATCCCTCCACTGGCCTCCATTTAGTATTTTCCACCAATCTCTGCCAATCCCTCCACTGTCCTCCATTCAGTGTCCTCCACCCCTCTCTACCAATCCCTCCACTGGCCTCCATTCAGTGTCCTCCACCCCTCTCTGCCAATCCCTCCACTGGCCTCCATTCAGTGTTCTCCACCCCTCTCTACCAATCCCTCCACTGGCCTCCATTCAGTATTTTCCACCCATCTCTGCCAGTCACTCCACTGGTCTCCATTCAGTGTTCTCCACCCCTCTCTACCAATCCCTCCACTGGCCTCCATTCAGTATTTTCCACCCATGTCTGCCAATCCCTCCACTGGCCTCCATTCAGTGTCCTTCACCCCTCTCTACCAATCCCTCCACTGGCCCCCATTCAGTGTCCTTCACCCCTCTCTGACAATCCCTCCACTGGCCTCCATTCAGTGTCCTCCACCCCTCTCTACCAATCCCTCTACTGGCCTCCATTCAGTATTTTCCACCCCTCTCTACCAATCCCTCCACTGGCCTCCATTCAGTGTCCTCCGCCCCTCTCTGCCAATCACTCCACTGGCCTCCATTCAGTGTCCTCCACCCCTCTCTACCAATCCCTCTACTGGCCTCCATTCAGTATTTTCCACCCCTTTCTACCAATCCCTCCACTGGCCTCCATTCAGTGCCCTCCACCCCTCTCTGCCAATCACTCCACTGGTCTCCATTCAGTGTCTTCCACCCCTCTCTACCAATCCCTCCACTGGCCTTTATTCAGTGCCCTCCACCCCTCCCTGCCAATCCCTCCACTGGCCTCCATTCAGTATTTTCCACCCATGTCTGCCAATCCCTCCACTGGCCTCCATTCAGTGTCCTCCACCCCTCTCTGACAATCCCTCCACTGGCCTCCATTCAGTGTCCTCCACCCCTCTCTACCAATCCCTCCACTGGCCTCCATTCAGTGTCCTCCACCCCTCTCTACCAATCTCTCCACTGGCCTCCATTCAGTGTCTTCCACCCCTCCCTGCCAATCCCTCCACTGGCCTCCATTTAGTATTTTCCACCAATCTCTGCCAATCCCTCCACTGTCCTCCATTCAGTGTCCTCCACCCCTCTCTACCAATCCCTCCACTGGCCTCCACCCATCTCTGCCAATCCTTCCACTGGCTTCCATTTAGTGTTCCTCTACTCTTCTCTGCCAATCCCTCCACTGGCCTCTACTCAGTGTCCTTTGTGAATGTCGGATTGTGATATTTGGATGGGGATCTCCCCAACAGTGGTGCTCAGACACGTCTAAGAAAACATAATTTAATATCGATGTATTCATATATACAAGTGAGAAATTTACATTGGAAATAGAGCGGGTCGGGTCAGATCGTTTGTATATTAAGACAAATAAAACATTTCTCTTGTAAAATGAGAATCCGCAATCACAATCGTAACGGATATTTCAGTTCTCAGTGGAGCTTCCAGTACAGCTTGAAAAATAGAATTCTCCCTCCGGAGCAAGAAGGACGTTCTTTGTTCTGTAGACATAGAAATGTTTTGACATTGCAAAAATTCACTTCCAAAAAGTGCTTCTCCGGAGATCGGGCATCGTGTGCCATGTGACTCCACCCACAATCCTCTGCCAGGAGAAAATCCACCATCCAGGAAATTGCACTTGTTCAGGAAAAGTTGTTGGGTTCGGGTGAGAGCTTTGGATGAGATCTGCTCTTGAAATGAAAGGTTAGTACAACATCTTGGAGGAGGAACAAAATAAAACATGCACTACACTAATCGTATCCAAAACTGCCAATCCGGAATCGGAAATCCTTCGGAGGACATCTGCAGGTTGGGATTTCCAGTGTGCTGATGTCAGACAGTCCCCACCCCCGAGGGCCTCTGATGTCAGACAGTCCCCACCCCCGAGGGCCTCTGATGTCAGACAGTTCCTGCCCCTGAGGGCTGCTGAGGATATAGAAAATGTCTCATCTGCCCTTCATTCATCTTCTTCCACTTCCTGCAGTACCGCCTGCACATCCACCTGGGAACATTCACCAAAAAATCGCAGTAGTGTGCTGTAAAGGTGGAAGCGGCTCTTCTCTGATGAAATCATGTGACCTTCATCCGGATAGATCTAGAGGAAGAGAAAACAGATGTGAGGAAACTCCTGGAAACATTTTTCCACCTCCTAATGACCCCAGGCTAAGCCACCTGGCTTAGTGGTACAGGCAGTACTTCTGTACTGGGCACAGGCCCCACTGGGTGAATTGGGGGGCCTGGGCCTAGTAAGGGCTGCTTGGAGGTGGCCCCAGTGCAGTGTCATTTTAGTGAAGTGCAAGAAAACAGTGCAATGTCAGTCTAGGTCTCTCCTCTGCTATTTTATATCTGCCTCCACCCACTAATAATTGGCAGTGATAGAGAGGGAGGACCATACTGTGAAGGAGAGGGAGGACCGTGCCGTGACAGAGAGGAAGGACCATGCTGTGACGGAGAGGGAGGACCGTGCTGTGAAGGAGAGGGAGGACCGTGCTGTGAAGGAGAGGGAGGACCGGGCTGTGACAGAGAGGGAGGACCGTGCTGTGAAGGAGAGGGAGGACCGTGCTGTGAAGGAGAGGGAGGACCGTGCTGTGAAGGAGAGGGAGGACCGTGCTGTGAAGGAGAGGGAGACCCGTGCTGTGAAGGAGAGGGAGGACCGTGCTGTGAAGGAGAGGGAGACCCGTGCTGTGAAGGAGAGGGAGGACCGTGCTGTGAAGGAGAGGGAGGACCAGGCTGTGAAGGAGAGGGAGGTCCGTGCTGTGAAGCAGAGGGAAGACCGTGCTGTGACAGAGAGGGAGGACCGTGCTGTGAAGGAAAGGGAGGACAGTGCTGTGACGCAGAGGGAAGACCGTGCTGTGACAGAGAGGGAGGACCGTGGTGTGAAGCAGAGAGGGAGGACCGTGCTGTGAAGCAGAGAGGGAGGACCGTGCTGTGAAGCAGAGAGGGAGGACCGTGCTGTGAAGCAGAGGGAGGACCGTGCTGTGACAGAGAGGGAGGACTGCGCTGTGACGGAGAGGGAGGACCGTGCTGTGACAGAGAGGGAGGACCGTGCTGTGAAGGAAAGGGAGGACAGTGCTGTGACGCAGAGGGAAGACCGTGCTGTGACAGAGAGGGAGGACCGTGGTGTGAAGCAGAGAGGGAGGACCGTGCTGTGAAGCAGAGAGGGAGGACCGTGCTGTGAAGCAGAGAGGGAGGACCATGCTGTGAAGCAGAGAGGGAGGACCGTGCTGTGAAGCAGAGGGAGGACCGTGCTGTGAAGGAGAGGGAGGACCGTGCTGTGACGGAGAGGGAGGACCGTGCTGTGAATGAGAGGGAGGACCATGCTGTGAATGAGAGGGAGGACCATGCTGTGAATGAGAGGGAGGACCGTGCTGTGAAGGAGAGGGAGGACTGTGCTGTGATGTAGAGGGAGGACTGTCTTGTGAAGGAGAGGGAGGACCGTGCTGTGACGGAGAGGGAGGACCGGGCTGTGAAGGAGAGGGAGGACCGTGCTGTGACGGAGAGGGAGGACCGTGCTGTGAAGGAGAGGGAGGACCGTGCTGTGAAGGAGAGGGAGGACCGTGCTGTGAAGGAGAGGGAGGACCGTGCTGTGAAGGAGAGGGAGGACCGTGCTGTGAAGGAGAGGGAGGACCGTGCTGTGAAGGAGAGGGAGGACCGTGCTGTGAAGGAGAGGGAGGACCGTGCTGTGAAGGAGAGGGAGGACCGTGCTGTGAAGGAGAGGGAGGACCGTGCTGTGACGGAGAGGGAGTACCGGGCTGTTAAGGAGAGGGAGGACCGTGCTGTGAAGGAGAGGGAGGACCGGGCTGTGACAGAGAGGGAGGACCGTGCTGTGAAGGAGAGGGAGGACCGTGCTGTGAAGGAGAGGGAGGACCGTGCTGTGAAGGAGAGGGAGGACCGTGCTGTGAAGGAGAGGGAGGACCGTGCTGTGAAGGAGAGGGAGGACCGTGCTGTGAAGGAGAGGGAGGACCGTGCTGTGAAGGAGAGGGAGGACCAGGCTGTGAAGGAGAGGGAGGACCGTGCTGTGAAGGAGAGGGAGGACCGTGCTGTGACGCAGAGGGAAGACTGTGCTGTGACAGAGAGGGAGGACCGTGCTGTGAAGGAAAGGGAGGACAGTGCTGTGACGCAGAGGAAAGACCGTGCTGTGACAGAGAGGGAGGACCGTGCTGTGAAGCAGAGGGAGGACCGTGCTGTGACAGAGAGGGAGGACCGTGCTGTGAAGGAGAGGGAGGACCGAGCTGTGAAGGAGAGGGAGGACTGCGCTGTGAAGGAGAGGGAGGACCGTGCTGTGAAGGAGAGGGAGGACCGCGCTGTGACGGAGAGGGAGGACCGTGCTGTGAACGAGAGGGAGGACCGTGCTGTGAAGGAGAGGGAGGACCGTGCTGTGACGGAGAGGGAGGACCGTGCTGTGACGGAGAGGGAGGACCATGTTGTGAAGGAGAGGGAGGACCGTGTTGTGAAGGAGAGGGAGGACCATACTGTGATGGAGAGGGAGGACCGTGTTGTGAAGGAGAGGGAGGACCGTGTTGTGAAGGAGAGGGAGGACCGTACTGTGATGGAGAGGGAGGACTGTGCTGTGACAGAGAGGGAGGACCGTGCTGTGAAGGAAAGGGAGGACAGTGCTGTGACGCAGAGGAAAGACCGTGCTGTGACAGAGAGGGAGGACCGTGCTGTGAAGCAGAGGGAGGACCGTGCTGTGACAGAGAGGGAGGACCGTGCTGTGAAGGAGAGGGAGGACCGAGCTGTGAAGGAGAGGGAGGACTGCGCTGTGAAGGAGAGGGAGGACCGTGCTGTGAAGGAGAGGGAGGACCGCGCTGTGACGGAGAGGGAGGACCGTGCTGTGAACGAGAGGGAGGACCGTGCTGTGAAGGAGAGGGAGGACCGTGCTGTGACGGAGAGGGAGGACCGTGCTGTGACGGAGAGGGAGGACCATGTTGTGAAGGAGAGGGAGGACCGTGTTGTGAAGGAGAGGGAGGACCATACTGTGATGGAGAGGGAGGACCGTGTTGTGAAGGAGAGGGAGGACCGTGTTGTGAAGGAGAGGGAGGACCGTACTGTGATGGAGAGGGAGGACTGTGCTGTGAAGGAGAGGGAGGACCGTGTTGTGAAGGAGAGGGAGGACCGTGCTGTGAAGGAGAGGGAGGACCGTGCTGTGAGGGAGAGGGAGGGCCGTGCTGTGACGGAGAGGGAGGACCGTGCTGTAAAGGAGAGGGAGGACCGTGCTGTGACGGAGAGGGAGGACCGTGCTGTGACGGAGAGGGAGGACAGTGCTGTGACGGAGAGGGAGGACCGTGCTGTGACGGAGAGGGAGATTTTCAATATTCAAGTGACTCTGGAACGTTAAAATCGTTGTGACTGCAGCTCCCCACCCCCTCCTCAATGATACTGGCAGCTGAAAGAGTATTTTATCTAAATTCTGCACTTTGAATAGCTGTAGAAAAGAAAAGATTGGAGATAAACAGGTACAACTTATGTAGGAGGATTTGCTTCATCTCTGTGAACAATATTATTTTGTATCTCTCTATCTCTTGTTTGATCAATGTTTATAAACAATGTTACTTTGTATCTCTCTATCTCCCGTCTGATCGATGTTTATAAACAATGTTACTTTGTATCTCTCTATATCCTGTCTGATCAATGTTTATAAACAATGTTACTTTGTATCTCTATCTCCTGTCTGATCAATGTTTATAAACAATGTTACTTTGTATCTCTATCTCCTGTCTGATCAATGTTTATAAACAATGTTACTTTGTATCTCTCTATCAGCTCTGTGCTCACCTGCGTCGTGTGGTTCACTCCCGCTTTGATCAGCTGTTTGATTAATTCTGCTGAATGCTGAAAATGGACTTTTGCTGCAGAAAACAGAAACAGAAAATCTTAGAGATGGAATTTCAGGAAAAAGTCACATGATGTACATCCACATCTGATCCAATCACAGATGATCTCTGCTATGGACCTGGCGGAGGTACCTGTATGGGGGTCACATTGTATTCTGATACCTGTATGGGGGTTATCTTGTATTCTGGTACCTGTATGGGGGTCACATTGTATTCTGGTACCTGTATGGGGGTCACATTGTATTCTGGGACCTGTATGGGGGTCACATTGTATTCTGGTACCTGTATGGGGGTCACATTGTATTCTGGGACCTGTATGGGGGTCACATTGTATTCTGATACCTGTATGGGGGTCACATTGTATTCTGGTACCTGTATGGGGGTCACATTGTATTCTGGGACCTGTATGGGGGTCACATTGTATTCTGGGACCTGTATGGGGGTCACATTGTATTCTGGTACCTGTATGGGGGTCACATTGTATTCTGGGACCTGTATGGGGGTCACATTGTATTCTGATACCTGTATGGGGGTCACATTGTATTCTGGTAGCTTTATGGGGGTCACATTGTATTCTGATACCCGTATGGGGGTCACTTTGTATTCTGGTACCTGTATGGGGGGTCACATTGTATTCTGGTACCTGTATGGGGGTCACATTGTATTCTGGTACCTTTATGGGGGTCACATTGTATTCTGATACCCATATGGGGGTCACATTGTATTCTGATACCCATATGGGGGTCACATTGTATTCTGATACCTGTATGGGGGTCACATTGTATTCTGATACCCGTATGGGGGTCACATTGTATTCTGGTACCTGTATGGGGGTCACATTGTATTCTGATACCTGTATGGGGGCCACATTGTATTCTGATACCTGTATGGGGGTCACATTGTATTCTGATACCTGTATGGGGGTCACATTGTATTCTGGTACCTGTATGGGGGTCACATTGTATTCTGGTACCTGTATGGGGGTCACATTGTATTCTGGTACCTGTATGGGGGTCACATTGTATTCTGGTACCTGTATGGGGGTCACATTGTATTCTGGTACCTGTATGGGGGTCACATTGTATTCTGATACCCATATGGGGGTCACATTGTATTCTGATACCTGTATGGGGGTCACATTGTATTCTGGTACCTGTATGGGGGTCCCATTGTAGGTTTGCCTCTTACACTGACAGCTGAGCCCTGTCTTTCCTCCCTCTGTTGTCACACTATCTTGTTGGCAAGTTTAGGGTTCAGAGTGTCTTATTTTTTGGGGCTCAGACATAGCAGCTGGAGGGTGATTTCATGTCTGGGGGTTCTGTCAGGGTGATTGGACAAGTTAGAGGATTTCCCCCAATCAGTATTGTCCCTGATTGGCAGCCTCATCTTTGCCCCCCCAATCACCCAGTCACATGACCAACCAATACAGGGGGGATAGATATCGGTCTGTCGTCCTAGACCACAATGCAATATTTGGGGGTGAATTACTAGAGAGGCAGCTGAACCCCAAGATGGGCCTGAGTGTTGGGGGGACTCACCATCCGCCGTGCCGTGGATCAATAAGAGGTTTTTCTCTTTGAAGCCCTGAATGTTGTGCAGCACGCTGGATGCCTGCCGAGAGAAATGTGCAGCTGAACAAGGAGGAGGAGGAGGCAGCGATAATCAGAGGGGCACACTACACGATAAGAGTCGGGGGGACTGAGGGCGGCATTATGGAGAGCAGTAAGAGGGGTATAGAAAAGGTGTATGGGAAGTGGAGAGCATTGAGGGGATATTACCTGATAGGTGTTCTCATCTGTGCTTGGCATCCCCAGGTATCGCTCGGAAAACGCAGACGCTGCAGGACGAGAGAAGGACAGAATGTTAAAGTGATGGAGACAATATGGTCTGATCATCGGAGCGGACTCTGATAGTGAGGTGTAGACGTTCTGTGTGATTTCTATATCACCTTCCATATAACCTCATGTCAGTGATGGGTGGAAACCATACCCAGCCCTAGATATGGCACTAGAGTCACCAGCATGCTGTCCTGTGTGTTTCTGGTCAATGTTCTTCTCTATGTCACCTTCCATATAACCTCATGTCAGTGATGGGTGGAAACCATACCCAGCCCTTGATATGGCACTAGAGTCACCAGCATGCTGTCCTGTGTGTTTCTGGTCAATGTTCTTCTCTATGCCACCTACCATATAACCTCATGTCAGTGATGGGTGGAAACCATACCCAGCCCTAGATATGGCACTAGAGTCACCAGCATGCTGTCCTGTGTGTTTCTGGTCAATGTTCTTCTCTATGTCACCTACCATATAACCTCATGTCAGTGATCGGGGCCATCAGAGCTCCACATTTGAAGAGACGTTCGTTGGCCTTTAGGATCATAGACGCTATGTACCCTCCATAGCCCTGCCAAGGTAAATATCACCATTACCACCAATGATACAAACATATCCCTCAGTGTAACATAGAATAAAGCCCCCAGATCAATTCACAGAAATCCTCCAGCAGCCGTATGATTCAAAGTCCCGGAGAATTCAGAAAATATCCCATTGTAACAAAGAGGGTAGAAAAAAAGTGACTTACCGTAAGATCCTTTTCTTGGAGCACCCTACAGGACACGGGAGGAGTATTCAGCCATATTGGGTTATACTGCTGCCTTCAAGAGATTGGGCACCAGCAACCCCAAGCTGGACAGCACAATATAGACCCTCCCACTCCCAGCATGCCTCAGTTTTGTAGCAAGCAATATAGTGAGTGGATCGTAAGAAAAACAGGGGAGGGGCCTGAGTCCCGTAATGTTCTCCAAGAAAAGGATTTTATGGTAAGTCAGAAATCCTATTTTCTTTGTCACACATTACTTTAGATAAGAAAGGTCTGGATTTGTTCCTAAATGTATGGAATATAACTGGATACTGACATTTATAGGTAAAGTTGATCCAGGGAAAATCCGATTGTCTCTCGGGGGATCAGGAAGGAATTTTTTTCCCTGCTGGAGGAAATTGGATCATACTCTACTTGGGGTTTTCACCTTCCTCTGGATCAACTCTGGGTGAAGGATTGTGTACATGGAATTGTATGATAGATTTTTTTTATTATTGGTTGAACTAGATGGACTTGTGTCTTGTAGTCCCGACTAACTGTGTAACTATTACAGGACACAGGATGGGGGTTCAGCTACATGATTGGGACATCCAAAAATGGTCCAACTGAGTGGTGGGGAGAAGAGCAAATACAGCCTACAGAGAACCTTCTAACCAAAGCTGCCATCAAATGAGGCCTGAAGGTCCAACTGGTAAAACCCAATGAAAGTGTGAACAGGAGCAGCCTTATGCCGCGTACACACGAGCGGACTTTACGACGGACTTTGCCCGGCGGATTTTTCGACGTACTTTACGACGGACTTTCTGAATGAACGGACTTGCCTACACACAATCCACCAAAGTCCGTCGAATTCGTACGTGATGACGTACACCGGACTAAAACAAGGAAGTTCATAGCCAGTAGCCAATAGCTGCCCTAGCGTGGCTTTTTAGTCCGTCGAACTAGCATACAGACGGCGGACTTTTCGACCGGACTCGATTTCAACGGATACATTTTAAACAAGTTTCAAATCTAAGTCCGTCCAACTTTTGAGAAAACAAAGTCCGCTGGAGCCCACACACATCGAATTGTCCGACGAAATCCAGTCCGCCGGGCAAAGTCCGCCGTAAAGTCCGCTCGTGTGTACGCGGCATTACACATCTGACATACCTCGGGGGGAGATTGACTAAATAGACTGTGCACTTTGCAAGTGCCGCTGCTCCAGAGCTTAGTAGATGAGGCAATGCTACAAAAAACAGCCAATCGAATGCAAGGAAAAAAAAAAAAAAAGATTTTTTTGGCTTGCAGATGATTGGATGATGGAAGTCAGCAGAGCTCTCCCTTTTTTACTAAGCTCTCGGGCAGGTGCACTTGCAGAATGCACCATCTATTTGCCTTTAGTAAATCCACCCCAAAATGTCCGATGCTGAAAAGCCCAAGAGGCTCCAAACTGACTGACAGGAAAAGGAGGAACCAGAGAGTCCGACTGTCGTATGGAAGGTGGACCTGACAATGACTTCATCCAGACAATGGAGGGAAATCTCCAGAGGGGGACGGTGTGGTAAAGTCCTGACTATGGGGAAAGAGAGAAGCCACTTTGGAAAAGAAATAGGCAATGGTCCTCAGTACAACCTAACTTTGTGTAGCACCAGAAAAGTTTCTTTACAGTTAAAGCGGTAGCAAAAAAATAAATAAATAAATTGGGCCCCGAGCAGTTTAAAGTGGTTGTAAACCTATTCATGAAATCTGACCAGGACATATCCATCTGTAGTGTTTACTTATCTCTCTCCAAAGCTCTAAGTGCCATGTCTTTCTGCTGCTCCGCTCCTCTGTTATCAGCACAAGTCACTTCTGACAAGTTCTCCGACACACAAGATAACATAATATTGGCGAGTTTGGGAACATGGTGGTAGTAAAATGAAATTTCAGCTTACAGCCTCTAAGATACCACATTCTGGACCCAAATACCAGAAATGTCCCATGATCAGATGGTGGCAAAGGCCAGAAGATGCCCCCCCCCCCCCCACACACTTTTATAATAGGGGGGCACCCTCACTAAGAGTAGGACTTGTTAGAGGAGATAATGAGCTGAGGTGCTCAGGAGGACGTACGGTGGATTGGAGTTCCAGGCTTTGAAGTCAGTAGATCGCATTCTGATGAGCAGCAGTGGCCACACTTGGATCGAAATTTGGCCGGTTACGGCTGCTTTAGAAGGGACTTCCAGCCTTTTATCCACAGGATCCAAAGTCTTGTTAGGAGAGGAGATGGGCGGATCCATAAGAGGGACAGTTCATTTTTAGGAACCCCTCCTCAATACTGCAGATTCGTATAGGTTTAGCTGTCAGTGTACAGGAGAGGTTGTGGGGGGCCTGGGGGTTCTATAGAACCCCAGGCTGGTGACCATGGTATGGCTGGCATAGGTTGCTTGGTATGGCTGGCGTAGGTTGCTTGGTATGGCTGGCGTAGGTTGCTTGGTATGGCTGGCGTAGGTTGCTTGGTATGGCTGGCGTAGGTTGCTTGGTATGGCTGGCGTAGGTTGCTTGGTATGCCTGGCGTAGGTTGCCTGGTATGGCTGGCGTAGGTTGCTTGGTATGGCTGGCGTAGGTTGCTTGGTATGGCTGGCGTAGGTTGCCTGGTATGGCTGGCGTAGGTTGCCTGGTATGGCTGGCGTAGGTTGCTTGGTATGGCTGGCGTAGGTTGCTTGGTATGGCTGGCGTAGGTTGCTTGGTATGGCTGGCGTAGGTTGCTTGGTATGGCTGGCGTAGGTTGCTTGGTATGGCTGGCGTAGGTTGCTCCAGGACAAAACACATGCAAACTGCATCTATAGGGGCCAAAATAGAATCCTAAAGTTTGGCAGACATGTCAATAGAAGGAGACCCCCAAGTAGCAGGTCCTCCAAACCAGACAAGGTGCAGACCTCGTCCTCCTTAGCTAAATGTGCAGTTCAGGGGGTCGTGGGTGCCCATTGTGGCCTCTCCATTCGGAGTCAGCTAACATGGCTGAGATTTCCCCCATAAACTCAGACAACCCCCCATTATTAGAATTCTCATAGATTGGGAGTTACCTTCCCGAATATGCTGAGTCTGTTGGGGTCAATGTACGGCTCCCGTAACACCCACCTGCCAAATGACAAAGAAAATGATAACCTGAAGACTGAAGAGACGAGGAAATAATGGAGGAAGGGTTACTGTGTTACACATACATATGGAGAGAGAAGGGGGAAGGATATAATGTTACACAAATGAATGGGGAGATTATAATAAATATCAGGGGGAATAATCCTGCTATTACACTCAGTAGGGGAACAGTTCTGATGTAACACACACAGATGAAGGAAATGGGGGATAGATTTAAGTGTTGCACATGTATATATGAGATAACATGACACCTGACACAGATAATAGTCCAGTAAAATCTCTATACATTGAATATTCAGCCACACAAACCTCATTCTCCACCATAAATCTCTCCAATAAACATCCTAAACAGAATTCATTACCAGCAGGAGCAGAGCCTGGACCGAATGAAGGAGCAGAGCCTGGACCACATGCAGGAACAGAACCTGGACCGCATGCAGGAGCAGAGCCTGGACCGCATGCAGGAGCAGAGCCTGGACCCCATGCAGGAGCAGAGCCTGGACCCCATGCAGGAACAGAGCCTGGACCCCATGCAGGAACAGAGCCTGGACCCCATGCAGGAGCAGAGCCTGGACCCCATGCAGGAGCAGAGCCTGGACCCCATGCAGGAGCAGAGCCTGGACCCCATGCAGGAGCAGAGCCTGGACCCCATGCAGGAGCAGAGCCTGGACCCCATGCAGGAGCAGAGCCTGGACCCCATGCAGGAGCAGAGCCTGGACCCCATGCAGGAGCAGAGCCTGGACCCCATGCAGGAGCAGAGCTTGACCTGCACATCATATACTAGAGGAGAAGAATGGAGACTTTCTAAATACAGAAGCCGCCACATAAAAAACTATCAGGATGGAGCCAGGACTACAGTGTGCCCTCCTTATGTCCTCCCCCATACAGTGCCCATCATCTACAGCAGGGGTCTCAAACTGGCGGCCCTCCAGCTGTTGCGAAACTACAAGTTCCATCATGCCTCTGCCTGTGGGAGTCATGCTTGTAACTGTCAGCCTTGCAATGCCTCATGGGACTTGTAGTTTTGCAACAGCTGGAGGGCCGCCTGTTTGAGACCCCTGATCTACAGTGTGCCCTCCCTATGTCTTCCCTCATACAGTGCCCACCATCTACAGTGTGCCCTTCCTATGTCCTCCCCCATACAGTGCCCACCATCTACAGTGTGCCCTCCCTATGTCCTCCCCCATACAGTGCCCACCATCTACAGTGTGCCCTTCCTATGTCCTCCCCATACAGTGCCCACCATCTACAGTGTGCCCTCTCTATGTCCTCCCCATACAGTGCCCACCATCTACAGTGTGCCCTCTCTATGTCCTCCCCATACAGTGCCCATCATCTACAGTGTGCCCTCCCTATGTCTTCCCTCATACAGTGCCCACCATCTACAGTGTGCCCTCCCTATGTCCTCCCCCATACAGTGCCCACCATCTACAGTGTGCCCTCCCTATGTCCTCCCCCATACAGTGCCCACCATCTACAGTGTGCCCTCCCTATGTCCTCCCCCATACAGTGCCCACCATCTACAGTGTGCCCTCTCTATGTCCTCCCCATACAGTGCCCATCATCTACAGTGTGCCCTCCCTATGTCCTCCCACATACAGTGCCCACCATTTACAGTGTGCCCTCCCTATGTCCTCCCCCATACAGTGCCCACCATCTACAGTGTGCCCTCCCTATGTCCTCCCCATACAGTGCCCACCATCTACAGTGTGCCCTCCCTATGTCCTCCCCCATACAGTGCCCACCATCTACAGTGTGCCTTCCCTATGTCCTCCCCCATACAGTGCCCACCATCTACAGTGTGCCCTCCCTATGTCCTCCCCCATACAGTGCCTACCATCTACAGTGTGCCCTCCCTATGTCCTCCCCATACAGTGCCTACCATCTACAGTGTGCCCTCCCTATGTCCTCCCCCATACAGTGCCCACCATCTACAGTGTGCCCTCCCTATGTCCTCCCCCATACAGTGCCTACCATCTACAGTGTGCCTTCCCTATGTCCTCCCCCATACAGTGCCCATCATCTACAGTGTGCCCTCCCTATGTCCTCCCCATACAGTGCCCACCATCTACAGTGTGCCCTCCCTATGTCCTCCCCATACAGTGCCCACCATCTACAGTGTGCCCTCCCTATGTCCTCCCCCATACAGTGCCCACCATCTACAGTGTGCCCTCCCTATGTCCTCCCCATACAGTGCCCACCATCTACAGTGTGCCCTCCCTATGTCCTCCCCATACAGTGCCCACCATCTACAGTGTGCCCTCCCTATGTCCTCCCCATACAGTGCCCACCATCTACAGTGTGCCCTCCCTATGTCCTCCCCCATACAGTGCCCACCATCTACAGTGTGCCCTCCCTATGTCCTCCCCATACAGTGCCCACCATCTACAGTGTGCCCTCCCTATGTCCTCCCCCATACAGTGCCTACCATCTACAGTGTGCCCTCCCTATGTCCTCCCCATACAGTGCCCACCATCTACAGTGTGCCCTTCCTATGTCCTCCCCATACAGTGCCCACCATCTACAGTGTGCCCTCCCTATGTCCTCCCCCATACAGTGCCCACCATCTACAGTGTGCCCTTCCTATGTCCTCCCCATACAGTGCCCACCATCTACAGTGTGCCCTTCCTATGTCCTCCCCATACAGTGCCCACAGCCTGGAAGTGCCTTCACACAGAGAGCAAAGAGATGTAACAATTCTCACTCTACAGCAGCTATGTGGTCCTTTACTTCCACCGATCCAAGTCCACGGTGCACCTCCTGCAGGATCTTCAGTCCCTGGAATCCGCTCCCTCGCCCATCGAAGCGCCCCACAATCACATTATCCGAGTTTATCAGCACCGAATCCCAATCCACGTGGAACTTGTCTGTAACCAGCTGACTCCCCGGGGACTCATCCCTGGAAGAGAAAACATGGGGAAAAGTCAGCAGGAATGTGTATACGTCATTGTGAGATGACATAGAGATCTCCCCATCCACGTGCATAGAGATCTCCCCATCCACGTACATAGAGATCTCCCCATCCACGTACATAGAGATCTCCCCATCCACGTACATAGAGATCTCCCCATCCACGTACATAGAGATCTCCCCATCCACGTACATAGAGATCTCCCCATCCACATACATAGAGATCCCCCCATCCACGTACATAGAGATCCCCCATCCATGTACATAGAGATCTCCCCATCCACGTACATAGAGATCTCCCCATCCACGTACATAGAGATCTCCCCATCCACGTACATAGAGATCTCCCCATCCATGTACATAGAGATCTCCCCATCCACGTACATAGAGATCTCCCCATCCATGTACATAGAGATCCCCCCATCCACGTACATAGAGATCTCCCCATCCACGTACATAGAGATCCCCCCATCCACGTACATAGAGATCTCACCATCCGCGTACATAGAGATCCCCCATCCACGTACATAGAGATCTCCCCATCCACGTACATAGAGATCTCACCATCCATGTACATAGAGATCTCCCCATCCACGTACATAGAGATCTCCCCATCCACATACATAGAGATCCCCCCATCCATGTACATAGAGATCTCCCCATCCACATACATAGAGATCCCCCATCCATGTACATAGAGATCTCCCCATCCACGTACATAGAGATCTCCCCATCCACGTACATAGAGATCTCCCCATCCATGTACATAGAGATCTCCCCATCCACATACATAGAGATCCCCCATCCATGTACATAGAGATCTCCCCATCCACGTACATAGAGATCTCCCCATCCACGTACATAGAGATCTCCCCATCCATGTACATAGAGATCTCCCCATCCACATACATAGAGATCCCCCCATCCATGTACATAGAGATCTCCCCATCCACATACATAGAGATCTCCCCATCCACATACATAGAGATCCCCCCATCCAGGTACATAGAGATCTCCCCATCCACGTACATAGAGATCCCCCCCATCCACGTACATAGAGATCTCCCCATCCACGTACATAGAGATCTCCCCATCCACGTACATAGAGATCTCCCCATCCACGTACATAGAGATCTCTCCATCCACGTACATAGAGATCTCCCTATCCACGTACATAGAGATCTCCCCATCCACATACATAGAGATCCCCCATCCACGTACATAGAGATCCCCCATCCACGTACATAGAGATCTCTCCATCCACGTACATAGAGATCTCCCCATCCATGTACATAGAGATCTCCCCATCCACATACATAGAGATCCCCCCATCCATGTACATAGAGATCTCCCCATCCACATACATAGAGATCCCCCCATCCATGTACATAGAGATCTCCCCATCCACATACATAGAGATCTCCCTATCCACGTACATAGAGATCTCCCCATCCACATACATAGAGATCCCCCCATCCACGTACATAGAGATCCCCCTCATCCACGTACATAGAGATCTCTCCATCCACGTACATAGAGATCTCTCCATCCACCTACATAGAGATCTCCCCATCCACGTACATAGAGATCTCCCCATCCACGTACATAGAGATCTCCCCATCCACGTACATAGAGATCCCCCATCCACATACATAGAGATCTCCCCAACCACATATATAGAGATCACCACCTCCACATATATTGAGATCTCCCCATCCACGTACATAGAGATCTCCCCATCCACGTACATAGAGATCTCCCCATCAATGTACATAGAGATCCCCCATCCACGTACATAGAGATCTCCCCATCCATGTACATAGAGATCTCCCCATCCACGTACATAGAGATCTCCCCATCCACGTACATAGAGATCTCCCCATCCACGTACATAGAGATCTCCCCATCCACTTACATATAGAGATCTCCCCATCCACGTACATATAGAGCTCCCCATCCACGTACATAGAGATCTCCCCATCCACGTACATAGAGATCTCCCCATCCACGTACATAGAGATCTCCCCGTCCACGTACATAGAGATGTCCACGTACAGAGAGATCTCCCCGTCCACGTACATATAGATCTCCCCATCCACGTACATAGAGATCTCCCCATCCACGTACATATGGATCTCCCCATCCTCGTACATAGAGATCTCCCCATCCATGTACATAGAGATCTCCCCGTCCACGTACATAGAGATCTCCCCATCCACGTACATATAGATCTCCCTGTCCACGTACATATAGATCTCCCCATCCACGTACATATAGATCTCCCCGTCCACATACATATAGATCTCCCCATCCACGTACATATGGATCTCCCCATCCTCGTACATAGAGATCTCCCCATCCATGTACATAGAGATCTCCCCATCCACGTACATATAGATCTCCCCGTCCACGTACATATAGATCTCCCCATCCACGTACATATGGATCTCCCCATCCTCGTACATAGAGATCTCCCCATCCATGTACATAGAGATCTCCCCGTCCACGTACATAGAGATTTCCCCATCCACGTACATATAGATCTCCCCATCCACGTACATATAGATCTCCCCGTCCACGTACATATAGAGTACGTGGATAGGTCCTCCTGCAGACTGGGTTGGAGAGGGAATATGGAGGGCCTCCTGCAGACTGGGTTGGAGAGGGAATATGGTGGTCCTCCTGCAGACTGGGTTGGAGAGGGAATATGGTGGCCCTCCTGCAGACTGGGTTGGAGAGGGAATATGGTGATCCTCCTGCAGACTGGGTTGGAGAGGGAATATGGTGGCCCTCCTGCAGACTGGGTTGGAGAGGGAATAAGGTGGTCCTCCTGCAGACTGGGTTGGAGAGGGAAATTTGGTGGCCCTCCTGCAGACTGGGTTGGAGAGGGAATATGGTGGCCCTCCTGCAGACTGGGTTGGAGAGAGAGTATGGTGGCCCTCCTACAGACTGGGTTGGAGAGGGAATATGGTGGCCCTCCTGCAGACTGGGTTGGAGAGGGAATATGGTGGTCCTCCTGCAGACTGGGTTGGAGAGGGAATATGGTGGCCCTCCTGCAGACTGGGTTGGAGAGGGAATATGGTGGCCCTCCTGCAGACTAGGTTGGAGAGGGAATATGGTGGCCCTCCTGCAGACTGGGTTGGAGAGGGAAATTTGGTGGCCCTCCTGCAGACTGGGTTGGAGAGGGAATATGGTGGCCCTCCTGCAGACTGGGTTGGAGAGAGAGTATGGTGGCCCTCCTACAGACTGGGTTGGAGAGGGAATATGGTGGCCCTCCTGCAGACTGGGTTGGAGAGGGAATATGGTGGTCCTCCTGCAGACTGGGTTGGAGAGGGAATATGGTGGCCCTCCTGCAGACTGGGTTGGAGAGGGAATATGGTGGCCCTCCTGCAGACTAGGTTGGAGAGGGAATATGGTGGCCCTCCTGCAGAATGGGTTGGAGAGGGAAATTTGGTGGCCCTCCTGCAGACTGGGTTGGAGAGGGAATATGGTGGCCCTCCTGCAGACTGGGTTGGAGAGAGAGTGTGGTGGCCCTCCTACAGACTGGGTTGGAGAGGGAATATGGTGGTCTTCCTGCAGACTGGGTTGGAGAGGGAATATGGAGGGCCTCCTGCAGACTGGGTTGGAGAGGGAATATGGTGGTCCTCCTGCAGACTGGGTTGGAGAGGGAACATGGTGGCCCTCCTGCAGACTGGGTTGGAGAGGGAATATGGTGGCCCTCCTGCAGACTGGGTTGGAGAGGGAAATTTGGTGGCCCTCCTGCAGACTGGGTTGGAGAGGGAATATGGTGGCCCTCCTGCAGACTGGGTTGGAGAGAGAGTATGGTGGCCCTCCTACAGACTGGGTTGGAGAGGGAATATGGTGGTCTTCCTGCAGACTGGGTTGGAGAGGGAATATGGAGGGCCTCCTGCAGACTGGGTTGGAGAGGGAATATGGTGGTCCTCCTGCAGACTGGGTTGGAGAGGGAACATGGTGGCCCTCCTGCAGACTGGGTTGGAGAGGGAATATGGTGGCCCTCCTGCAGACTGGGTTGGAGAGGGAATATGGTGGCCCTCCTGCAGACTGGGTTGGAGAGGGAATATGGTGGCCCTCCTGCAGACTGGGTTGGAGAGGGAATATGGTGATCCTCCTGCAGACTAGGTTGGAGAGGGAATATGGTGGCCCTCCTGCAGACTGGGTTGGAGAGGGAATAAGGTGGTCCTCCTGCAGACTGGGTTGGAGAGGGAAATTTGGTGGCCCTCCTGCAGACTGGGTTGGAGAGGGAATATGGTGGCCCTCCTGCAGACTAGGTTGGAGAGGGAATATGGTGGCCCTCCTGCAGACTGGGTTGGAGAGGGAAATTTGGTGGCCCTCCTGCAGACTGGGTTGGAGAGGGAATATGGTGGCCCTCCTGCAGACTGGGTTGGAGAGGGAATATGGTGGCCCTCCTGCAGACTGGGTTGGAGAGGGGATATGGTGGTCCTCCTGTAGACTGGGTTGGAGAGGGAATATGGTGGTCCTCCTGCAGACTGGGTTGGAGAGGGAATATGGTGGCCCTCCTGCAGACTGGGTTGGAGAGGGAATATGGTGGTCCTCCTGCAGACTGGGTTGGAGAGGGAATATGGTGGCCCTCCTGCAGACTGGGTTGGAGAGGGAATATGGTGGTCCTCCTGCAGACTGGGTTGGAGAGGGAATATGGTGGTCCTCCTGCAGACTGGGTTGGAGAGGGAATATGGTGGTCTTCCTGCAGACTGGGTTGGAGAGGGAATATGGTGGTCTTCCTGCAGACTGGGTTGGAGAGAGAGTATGGTGGCCCTCCTACAGACTGGGTTGGAGAGGGAATATGGTGGCCCTCCTGCAGACTGGGTTGGAGAGGGAATATGGTGGTCCTCCTGCAGACTGGGTTGGAGAGGGAATATGGTGGCCCTCCTGCAGACTGGGTTGGAGAGGGAATATGGTGGCCCTCCTGCAGACTGGGTTGGAGAGGGAATATGGTGGTCCTCCTGCAGACTGGGTTGGAGAGGGAATATGGTGGCCCTCCTGCAGACTGGGTTGGAGAGGGAATATGGTGGCCCTCCTGCAGACTGGGTTGGAGAGGGAATATGGTGGCCCTCCTGCAGACTGGGTTGGAGAGGGAATATGGTGGTCCTCCTGCAGACTGGGTTGGAGAGGGAATATGGTGGTCCTCCTGCAGACTGGGTTGGAGAGGGAATATGGTGGCCCTCCTGCAGACTGGGTTGGAGAGGGAATATGGTGGTCCTCCTGCAGACTGGGTTGGAGAGGGAATATGGTGGTCCTCCTGCAGACTGGGTTGGAGAGGGAATATGGTGGTCCTCCTGCAGACTGGGTTGGAGAGGGAATATGGTGGTCCTCCTGCAGACTGGGTTGGAGAGGGAATATGGTGGCCCTCCTGCAGACTGGGTTGGAGAGGGAATATGGTGGCCCTCCTGCAGACTGGGTTGGAGAGGGAATATGGTGGCCCTCCTGCAGACTGGGTTGGAGAGGGAATATGGTGGCCCTCCTGCAGACTGGGTTGGAGTGGGAATATGGTGGTCCTCCTGTAGACTGGGTTGGAGAGGGAATATGGTGGCCCTCCTGCAGACTGGGTTGGAGAGGGGATATGGTGGCCCTCCTGCAGACTGGGTTGGAGAGGGAATATGGTGGCCCTCCTGCAGACTGGGTTGGAGAGGGAATATGGTGGTCGTCCTGCAGACTAGGTTGGAGAGGGAATATGGTGGTCCTCCTGCAGACTGGGTTGGAGAGGGAATATGGTGGTCCTCCTGCAGACTGGGTTGGAGAGGGAATATGGTGGTCCTCCTGCAGACTGGGTTGGAGAGGGAATATGGTGGCCCTCCTGCAGACTGGGTTGGAGAGGGAATATGGTGGCCCTCCTGCAGACTGGGTTGGAGAGGGAATATGGTGGCCCTCCTGCAGACTGGGTTGGAGAGGGAATATGGTGGTCGTCCTGCAGACTAGGTTGGAGAGGGAATATGGTGGTCCTCCTGCAGACTGGGTTGGAGAGGGAATATGGTGGTCCTCCTGCAGACTGGGTTGGAGAGGGAATATGGTGGTCCTCCTGCAGACTGGGTTGGAGAGGGAATATGGTGGCCCTCCTGCAGACTGGGTTGGAGAGGGAATATGGTGGCCCTCCTGCAGACTGGGTTGGAGAGGGAATATGGTGGCCCTCCTGCAGACTGGGTTGGAGAGGGAATATGGTGGCCCTCCTGCAGACTGGGTTGGAGAGGGAATATGGTGGTCCTCCTGCAGACTGGGTTGGAGAGGGAATATGGTGGTCCTCCTGCAGACTGGGTTGGAGAGGGAATATGGTGGCCCTCCTGCAGACTGGGTTGGAGAGGGAATATGGTGGCCCTCCTGCAGACTGGGTTGGAGAGGGAATATGGTGGCCCTCCTGCAGACTGGGTTGGAGAGGGAACATGGTGGCCCTCCTGCAGACTGGGTTGGAGAGGGAATATGGTGGTCCCCCTGCAGACTGGGATGGAGAGGGAATATGGTGGTCCTCCTGCAGACTGGGTTGGAGAGGGAACATCTGGTGGTCCTCCTGCAGACTGGGTTGGAGAGGGAATATGGTGGTCCCCCTGCAGACTGGGATGGAGAGGGAATATGGTGGTCCTCCTGCAGACTGGGTTGGAGAGGGAATATGGTGGTCCTCCTGCAGACTGGGTTGGAGAGGGAATATGGTGGCCCTCCTGCAGACTGGGTTGGAGAGGGAATATGGTGGCCCTCCTGCAGACTGGGTTGGAGAGGGAATATGGTGGCCCTCCTGCAGACTGGGTTGGAGAGGGATCTATGAAGATAAATAATTCCACCTTTTCAGACTGCTGGAACATTGTATGATTGCCTTATGATGACTTGTCTAGTGGACAGATTACACAAGGCCAAACATCTGAAAGAAGCATGCGTAATGTGCTTTGTGTATAGAGGGCTGTAGACTGGTGCTGAACAGTCCGGGTGGGCACTGAGGCACCAAGCTTGTCTAGGTGGCTAGTTCTTTCACTTGTTTATGTTAGCTGTTCCTTAGTTATGTTAATTTGATTCCTATATACAGTTTGCATTGCTAGGATAATGTGATCGGGCCCTATATTCTGTGTGAGTTTTCAATAAAGAGAGTTCCAGTTTGCACCTGAGCTAGTGTCATCTAGTCTTGGGTGCTCAGCTATAATACTCAGTTCCTGAGTCCAGACAGGAGGAAGCTTTATCTTGACGAAGGCACCCAATCTGGGTGCTAGATGGTTCTGTCACATTTTGTGGCAAGCAGAGGGATGCTTCCTGCAGTCTGGGACATCCAAACCACCATCTGAGCTCCGGTTAGCAGAAGAGGCGAGGTACAGATACCAGCCACCAGGGAAGAGGAATTTCATAAGGAGGCTGCAAAAGATGCAGATACAGCAGAGAGGACCAGTGTCAGTGCAGGTCCTGCTGGGATGGTATGACTGTCCGCTGGGAACTCTGGAAGGAAGAGCTGGAGCGAGTGCAGCGATGCCAGGGAAGAATTCTCCCCGTCATACAGGAAAGGTACCTCCTCCATGTACATAGAGACCTCCCACATGTACAGGGAAAGATCATCCTGCATCTAACAAGATCACTCCAGCACACACAGCCCATGTATCCCATATAATACACAACACAGGGGAATGAGCCCCAAGCATGCCACTTACTGCTGACTGACTTACTACCTCTGCTGGAGGTCAGGTCCAAGCATCAACTACCCTTTCAGTAAAATACTAAGGTTGGTTTTATACTTTCCTCCTGCAGAGTTCTATATTTTAAAAAAAATGCAGCGCTTAAAAGTCCATTCTATCAAAGTCCATAAATCTCATAAGATACCCGAAATGTGTTCTCATGTATACAATTGTTGTTGGTGAGATAATATTCCTCCACCGACACCACAGCACACCAGGCCTCTTACCATCAAGTGTGGACCACTAAAATCCTGGTGTCCCCTCTGAGAGCATCTCTCCAAATGTTAGATGTGCAAAAAGTAAGTCCAGGCTCCACCCAATGCGTTTCGTCCAATCAGACATCGTCAGGGTGGAGCCTGGACATGACAAGTCACGCTGCTGTATGCCCGGACCGCGGCCTAAGCTTTTATACATGACATGCTTGATTTTTATCATTACTGTGTTAGTATTCTGGATTCGTTTTCATAACTTTTCGAGTGTTACTTACCTACTACACTATGAGAAGGTTTCTGGACTTACTTTTTGCACATCTAACGTGTGGAGGGACGCTCTTAGAGGGGACAACAGGATTTTAGTTTGGTGCGGTATCTCGTGAACATGGGTGAGCCTGAAGAGTGTTGGGGCGCTGTCAGACCACCTATAATTTACTGGTCCACCCTTGATGGTAAGAGGCCCTGTGTGCTGTGGTGTCGGTGGAGGAATATTATCTCACCAACAACTCTAAAACAACTCAACACCATTCGAGTGTCTTCTCAGATTTATGGACTTTAATAGAATAAAGCGCATTTTATTTTAAATATTCTTCTAATTGACACCTACAATTTATGCCAACTGCAGTCCACAACCCAAGTGCAGCGCTCCCTACCTCTGTATAATACACAGTGCCCCCTACCTCTGTATAATACGCAGTGCCCCCTACCTCTCTATAATACGCAGTGCCCCCTACCTCTGTATAATACGCAGTGCCCCCTACCTCTGTATAATACACAGTGCCCCCTACCTCTGTATAATACACAGTGCCCCCTACCTCTGTTTAGTACACAGTGCCCCCTACCTCTGTATAATACACAGTGTCCCCTACCTCTGTATAATACACAGTGCCCCCTACCTCTGTATAATACACAGTGCCCCCTACCTCTGTATAATACACAGTGCCCCCTACCTCTGTATAATACGTAGTGCCCCCTACCTCTGTATAATACACAGTGCCCCCTACCTCTGTATAATACGTAGTGCCCCCTACCTCTGTATAATACACAGTGCCCCCTACCTCTGTATAATACGTAGTGCCCCCTACCTCTGTATAATACACAGTGCCCCCTACCTCTGTATAATACACAGTGCCCCCTACCTCTGTATAATACGCAGTGCCCCCTACCTCTGTATAATACGCAGTGCCCCCTACCTCTGTATAATACACAGTGCCCCCTACCTCTGTATAATACACAGTGCCCCCTACCTCTGTATAGTACACAGTGCCCCCTACCTCTGTATAATACACAGTGTCCCCTACCTCTGTATAATACACAGTGCCCCCTACCTCTGTATAATACACAGTGCCCCCTACCTCTGTATAATACACAGTGCCCCCTACCTCTGTATAATACGTAGTGCCCCCTACCTCTGTATAATACACAGTGCCCCCTACCTCTGTATAATACGTAGTGCCCCTTACCTCTGTATAATACACAGTGCCCCCTACCTCTGTATAATACGTAGTGCCCCCTACCTCTGTATAATACGCAGTGTCCCCTACCTCTGTATAATATGCAGTGCCCCCTACCTCTGTATAATACGCAGTGCCCCTACCTCTGTATAATATGCAGTGCCCCCTACCTCTGTATAATACACAGTGCCCCCTACCTCTGTATAATACACAGTGCCCCCTACCTCTGTATAATACACAGTGCCCCCTACCTCTGTATAATACGCAGTGCCCCCTACCTCTGTATAATACGCAGTGACCCCTACCTCTGTATAATACACAGTGCCCCCAACTTCTGTATAATACACAGTGCCCCCTACCTCTGTATAATACACAGTGTCCCCTACCTCTGTATAATACACAGTGCCCTCTACCTCTGTATAATACGCAGTGCCCCCTACCTCTGTATAATACACAGTGCCCCCTACCTGTGTATAATACGCAGTGCCCCCTACCTCTGTATAATACACAGTGCCCCCTACCTCTGTATAATACACAGTGCCCCCTACATCTGTATAATACACAGTGCCCCCAACTTCTGTATAATACACAGTGCCCCCAACTTCTGTATAATACACAGTGCCCCCTACCTCTGTATAATACACAGTGCCCCCTACCTCTGTATAATACACCGTGCCCCCTACCTCTGTATAATACACAGTGCCCCCTACCTCTGTATAATACACAGTGCCCACTACCTCTGTATAATGCACAGTGCCCCCTACCTCTGTATAATACACAGTGCCCCCTACCTCTGCATAATATGCAGTGCCCTCTACCTCTGTATAATACACAGTGCCCCCTACCTGTGTATAATATGCAGTGCCCCCTACCTCTGTATAATACACAGTGCCCCCTACCTCTGTATAATACACAGTGCCCCCTACATCTGTATAATACACAGTGCCCCCAACTTCTGTATAATACACAGTGCCCCCTACCTCTGTATAATACACAGTGCCCCCTACCTCTGTATAATACACAGTGCCCCCTACCTCTGTATAGTACACAGTGCCCCCTACCTCTGTATAATACACAGTGTCCCCTACCTCTGTATAATACACAGTGCCCCCTACCTCTGTATAATACACAGTGCCCCCTACCTCTGTATAATACACAGTGCCCCCTACCTCTGTATAATACACAGTGCCCCCTACCTCTGTATAATACACAGTGCCCCCTACCTCTGTATAATACACAGTGCCCCCTACCTCTGTATAATACACAGTGCCCACTACCTCTGTATAATACACAGTGCCCCCTACCTCTGTATAATACACAGTGCCCCCTACCTCTGCATAATATGCAGTGCCCCCTACCTCTGTATAATACGCAGTGCCCCCTACCTCTGTATAATACACAGTGCCCCCTACCTCTGTATAATACACAGTGCCCCTACCTCTGTATAATACGCAATGCCCCCTACCTCTGTATACAGTGCCTTGAAAAAGTATTCATACCCCTTGACATTTCCCACATTTTGTCATGGTACAACCAAAAACGTAAATGTATTTTATTGGGATTTTATGTGATAGACCAACACAAAGTGTCACATAATTGTGAAGTGGAAGGAAAATGATAAATAATACAAATAAATATGTGAAAAGTGTGTGTGAGGGGGGGGGGGGGCATTTGTATTCAGCCCCCTTTACTCTGATACCCCTAACTAAAATCTAGAGGAACCAATTGCCCTCAGAAGTCACCTAATTAGTAAATAGAGCCCACCTGTGTGTCATGTAATCTCAGTATAAATACAGCTGTTCTGTGAAGCCCTCAGAGGTTTGTTAGAGAACTTTAGTGAACAAACAGCATCATGAAGGCCAAGGAACACACCAGACAGGTCAGGGATAAAGTTGTGGAGAAGTATAAAGCAGGGTTAGGTTATAAAAAGATCTCCCAAGCTTTGACCATCTCACGGAGCTCTGTTCAATCCATCATCGGAAAATGGAAAGAGTATGGCACAACTGCAAACCTACCAAGACATGGCCGTCCACCTAAACTGACCGGCCGGGCAAGGAGAGCATTCATCAGAGAAGAACCAAGAGGTCCATGGTAACTCTGGAGGAGCTGCAGAGATCCACAGCTCAGGTGGGAGAATCTGTCCACAGGACAACTATTAGTCGTGTTCTCCACAAATCTGCCCTTTATGGAAGAGTGACAAGAAGAAAGACATTGGAGAAAGAAAGTCATAAGAAGTCCTGTTTGTAGTTTGTGAGAAGCCATGTGGAGGACACAGCAAACATGTGGAAGAAGGTGATCTGGTCACATGAGACCAAAATTCAACTTTATGGCCTAAAAGTAAAACGCTATGTGTGAGGGAAACTAACACTGCCCATCACCCTGAACACACCATCCCCACCGTGAAACATGGTGGTGGCAGCATCATGTGGTGGGGATGGTTTTCTTCAGCAGGGACAGGGAAGCTGGTCAGAGTTGATGGGAAGATGGATGGAGACAAATACAGGACAATCTTAGAAGAAAACCTGTTAGAGTCTACAAAAGACTTGAGACTGGGGGGAGGTTCACCTTCCAGCAGGACAACGACCCGAAACATCCAGCCAGAGCTACAATGGAATGGTTTAGATCAAAGCATATTCATGTGTTAGAATGGCCCAGTCACAGTCCAGACCTAAATCACATTGAGAATCTGTGGCAAGGCTTGAAAATTGCTGTTCACAGACGCTCTCCATCCAATCTGACAGAGCTTGAGATATTTTACAAAGAAGAATGGGCAGAAATGTCCTCTCTAGATGTGCAAAGCTGGTAGAGACATCCCCAAAAAGACTTGTAGAGAAAGGGGGTTCTACAAAGTATTGACTCCGGGGGGCGCCATACAAATGCCCCTCCCCCACACTTTTCACATATTTTATTGTATCATTTATCATTTTCCTTCCACTTCACAATTATGTGACACTTTGTGTTGGTCTATCACATAAAATCCCAATAAAATACATTTATGTTTCTGGTTGTAACATGAGAAAATGTGGGAAATTGCAAGGGGTATGAATACTTTTTCCAGGCACTGTATTATGGAGGGTCTCGTACCTCTGTACTGCACAGTGATAAATGTCTTTCTTCTCCTTCTCTAATACACAGAGAGTCCCTCTCATTTACAATCTAGAGAAGATTTTACAATCAGATTGTAAGGTGTATGGCCAGTTTTTCTGCCTCATCCAATGTAAGGAATTGATTGAATCATCTGTGAGATTTTTGCAGCGAGTGTTTTCTGTTCACCATCATTTCTAAGGTATAGAAATTTTAAATCCAAACGCAAAGTTATCTGACGGCAGATAACAATTGTACATGGGTCTGTCTTATCACAATCTACACGCCGTTCTCTGCCGCAGATTTTTTTGCAGCAATTACATAAGTGGTCAAACGACAACCGTTCCACCAGAAGAAGAGCTGAAAATCAGCACGACCGATCGCGAGGAAGGCAGGGGACCCATACACAGCCAAATGGCCCAATCTGCCCCAAATCCTTCCTGGTCCCCATTAGATGAGGTCATAAATCGGTCGTATTTCTCAGAGAGATGTTCGCTGATCGGCAGATTTTACAGCTCTTCTCGATTTTCTGCTTCCAGTTGAATTGACATTCGGAGTCATTAGGAAACTCACACGATGAGGAGGAGAGGATATTGGTTCTGCTCGGTGAAGTCCCGAGGAAACGACAAGCGGAGAGGAAGTTCTACAAGAGAGAAGAAGAAGATTGGGGTGAGTGAGTGCCGGGGACACCCCACCAACGTAGACACCGGATGGTGAATCCTCACCGTAATCTTCAATATTTATCGTCTTTATCTCACTGCGGAATATCTGCTTCTGGGAAACGGCTTCCTGCAGAACCGAATTGTTCTCCATGGTGTAAAAATCTGCAGAAAGCAAAAAAACAAAGAATCTGATAAAGAACACACACCCCTCCCCCAACCCCGCCATGACTGTTGTGATTGGTTACATTTGGGAATGAGGTTGGGACTGACCTGAGGGGTTGATGGTGCTGTGGACGGTGAACATCGGGACTCCGGGACCTACAAGGCAAGAAATAACGAGTCACAACATATGGAGGAAAGAAATGGCTGCCAACTCTCTGCAGCTATGAATATGAAGAGAGAAGGAAATGAAGTGTCATATTCTGAGGATATCACCCATATATTGTACAATCACTTCGTAATACAGATTCTGATCTGCCCATCGCTGAAAGAGAAAACTGGACACAATGTACACCTGCTAGGGGGAGTTTTCAGCCATTTCCCCATGGTTCTCTATGAGGGTTGTTTGCCGAGTCTAGGGGCGGTGGATAGATCTTATGATGGACCTTTTGTTGGATTTTATGGTGGATCTTGTGGCAGATCTTTCTGTTGATGGATCTTATGGTGGCTCTTATGGAGGATCATTCTGTTGATGGATCTTATGGTGGACCCTATGGAGGATCTTATGGTGGATCTTTCTGTTGATGGATCTTATGATGGATCTTATGGAGGATCTTTCTGTTGATGGATCTTATGATGGATCTTATGGAGGATCTTATGGTGGAACGTATGATGGATCTTATGGAGGATCTTATGGTGGAACGTATGATGGATCTTATGGAGGATCTTATGGTGGAACGTATGATGGATTTTATGGAGGATCTTATGGTGGAACGTATGATGGATCTTATGGAGGATCTTATGGTGGAACGTATGATGGATCTTATGACTGCTCTTTCTGTTGATGGACCTTATGGAGGATCTTTTTGTTGATGGATCTTATGATGGATCTTATGGAGGATCATTCTGTTGATGGATTGCTTGTAACTGAAGAACTCCACATTGTGATGGGCGATTCTGGATTATCCCGGCTTCTCATGGTGACCATAATGTATTCTTATGAATGGATTGCGGCAGATTTTAAGGAACATTTTCTGGAACACATAGTGGAGGACACAATCCATCCAACGTTCTCTCTGAAGTTTCCTTGCTTGTTGGTCACCTCTGCTGAGGTCCTCCCTGAGGATCTGAGATTGGGGCAGGAAACGAGGTTCTCTTTGGGCCTTTTGTCATTTTCTTGGTGTCAGATTTGGTCTCTGGAATTAGAGTTTCATCTCAGTGAGGTAAGCAGAAATTCTGTTTCTGTTGGATGGATACAAATGTTTATCATTGGATGGAAATCCTATTACAGAGACCACGACACTTCCAGCCCATCACTCGGATCTACTACTCCTGAAACACAACGCATAAATTCCAGACATAATATAAATATTCTTCTTCTCATGCCACATAATGATAGGAGCTCACATAGCTCTGGGCCGTCTTCATGGGAATTGTTATAATACAGCACATCGATCTTCAGAGAGACCCAACCAGAATCAGCCAGTACTGCATATATATATATATATATAGGAATGGTTACAATATAGCTCATGGATCTTAAGAGGAGAGACCCAACCAGAATTGTATCCCAGGCCATTGTGGTGATTTATGTCGATTGTTCCGGATATATTGGGGGCTATATTATTCTTATACAGGAGGTATATAGCGCCGTTAATGCAGCACTTTACAAACATGAGGGCAGACTGTACAGTTACAATACAATACAGGAGGGATCAGAGGGCCCTGATCCTTAGAGCTTACAATCTAGGAGGGAGGGTCAAGTGATACAAAATATCATAACTATGGGGGATGATCTGATGAAGAAAATAAAAGAACAGTTGTTAGGTGGGGGCAGGATAGGCTTCTCTGAAGAGAAACGTTTCAGGGATCGCCTGGATAGATTTGGAGATAGTCGGACAGATTGGGGTAGGATATTCCAGAGGATGGGAGAGGATCGGGAGAAGTCCTAGAGATGAGCATGGGATGAGTTGATAAGGGAGCTAGAGAGCAGGAGATCCTGGGAGGAGGGAAGAGGGTGATTAGGTTGGTATTTTGATATTAGGTTAGTATTAGGTTAGTGATGTAGCTGGAGGCAGAGTTGTGGATTTGTAAGTTGATAGTTTTTCTAATTTAATTGATTGGATGAGTGGCAGTTAATGGAGGGATTGGTAGAGAGGGGTGGAGGACACTGAATGGAGACCAATGGAGGGATTGGTAGAGAGGGATGGAGGACACTGAATGGAGACCAATGGAGGGATTGGCAAAGAGGGATGGAGGACACTGAATGGAGACCAGTGGAGGGATTGGTAGAGAGGGGTGGAGGACACTGAACGGAGGTCAGTGGAGGGATTGGTAGAGAGGGGTGGAGGACACTGAATGGAGGTCAGTGGAGGGATTGGCAGAGAGGGGTGGAGGACACTGAATGGAGACCAGTGGAGGGATTGGCAGAGAGGGGTGGAGGACACTGAATGGAGACCAATGGAGGGATTGGTAGAGAGGGGTGGAGGACACTGAATGGAGGCCAATGGAGGGATTGGTAGAGAGGGGTGGAGGACACTGAATGGAGACCAGTGGAGGGATTGGTAGAGAGGGGTGGAGGACACTGAATGGAGACCAGTGGAGGGATTGGTAGAGAGGGGTGGAGGACACTGAATGGAGACCAGTGGAGGGATTGGCAGAGAGGGGTGGAGGACACTGAATGGAGACCAGTGGAGGGATTGACAGAGAGGGGTGGAGGACACTGAATGGAGACCAGTGGAAGGATTGGTAGGGAGGGGTGGAGGACACTGAATGGAGGCCAATGGAGGGATTGGTAGAGAGGGGTGGAGGACACTGAATGGAGACCAGTGGAGGGATTGGTAGAGAGGGGTGGAGGACACTGAATGGAGGCCAATGGAGGGATTGGTAGAGAGGGGTGGAGGACACTGAATGGAGGTCAGTGAAGGGATTGGTAGAGAGGGGTGGAGGACACTGAATGGAGACCAGTGGAGGGATTGGCAGAGAGGGGTGGAGGACACTGAATGGAGACCAGTGGAAGGATTGGTAGAGAGGGGTGGAGGACACTGAATAGAGGTCAGTGGAGGGATTGGTAGAGAGGGGTGGAGGACACTGAATGGAGACCAGTGGAGGGATTGGCAGAGAGGGGTGGAGGACACTGAATGGAGACCAATGGAGGGATTGGTAGAGAGGGGTGGAGGACACTGAATGGAGGCCAATGGAGGGATTGGTAGAGAGGGGTGGAGGACACTGAATGGAGGTCAGTGGAGGAATTGGCAGAGAGGGGTGGAGGACACTGAATGGAGACCAGTGGAGGGATTGGCAGAGAGGGGTGGAGGACACTGAATGGAGATCAGTGGAGGGATTGGCAGAGAAGGGTAGCAGACACTGAGCGGTTTGTGTGGTGGATGAGTCTGGCAGCAGCATTCATGATGGACTGAAGGGGGGAGGAGTCTATTTAAAGGTAAGCCAATGAGGAGGGAGTTGCAGTAGTCGAGGCGAGAGATAACCAGGGAGTGAATCAGGAGCTTTGTGGTTTCATTGGTTAGAAAGGGACGTAGTTTAGAGATGTTGCGGAGGTTGAGGCGGCAAGCTTTGGAAAGTGATTGGATGTGGGGCTGAAAGGAGAGTTCAGAATCCAGGATAACACCTAGCACCCTGACATGTGGGGATGGGTGGATGGTTGTGCCATTGCTCTTGACAGAGAAGTCGGGGGAAGAGGCACGTGGGGTAGGAAATATTATAAGTTCGGTTTTGGACAAGTTGAGTTTGAGGAAGTGGTGTGACATCCATACAGATATGTCGGTTAGTAAGTTAGTGATGCGTGAGGAGACTGATGGGGTGAGTTGAGGGGTGGAGAGATAGATTTGGGAGGAGGAGGAGACTGATGGAGTGAGTTGAGGGGTGGAGAGATAGATTTGGGAGGAGGAGGAGACTGATGGTGTGAGTTGAGGGGTGGAGAGATAGATTTGGGAGGAGGAGGAGACTGATGGGGTGAGTTGAGGGGTGGAGAGATAGATTTGGGAGGAGGAGGAGACTGATGGAGTGAGTTGAGGGGTGGAGAGATAGATTTGGGAGGAGGAGGAGACTGATGGAGTGAGTTGAGGGGTGGAGAGATAGATTTGGGAGGAGGAGACTGATGGAGTGAGTTGAGGGGTGGAGAGATAGATTTGGGAGGAGGAGGAGACTGATGGAGTGAGTTGAGGGGTGGAGAGATAGATTTGGGAGGAGGAGGAGACTGATGGAGTGAGTTGAGGGGTGGAGAGATAGATTTGGGAGGAGGAGGAGACTGATGGAGTGAGTTGAGGGGTGGAGAGATAGATTTGGGAGGAGGAGGAGACTGATGGAGTGAGTTGAGGGGTGGAGAGATAGATTTGGGAGGAGGAGGAGACTGATGGGGTGAGTTGAGGGGTGGAGAGATAGATTTGGGAAGAGGAAGAGACTGATGGAGTGAGTTGAGGGGTGGAGAGATAGATTTGGGAGGAGGAGGAGACTGATGGGGTGAGTTGAGGGGTGGAGAGATAGATTTGGGAGGAGGAGGAGACTGATGGAGTGAGTTGAGGGGTGGAGAGATAGAATTGGGAGGAGGAAGAGACTGATGGGGTGAGTTGAGGGGTGGAGAGATAGATTTGGGAGGAGGAGGAGACTGATGGAGTGAGTTGAGGGGTGGAGAGATAGATTTGGGAGGAGGAGGAGACTGATGGTGTGAGTTGAGGGGTGGAGAGATAGATTTGGGAGGAGGAGGAGACTGATGGGGTGAGTTGAGGGGTGGAGAGATAGATTTGGGAGGAGGAGGAGACTGATGGAGTGAGTTGAGGGGTGGAGAGATAGATTTGGGAGGAGGAGGAGACTGATGGAGAGAGTTGAGGGGTGGAGAGATAGATTTGGGAGGAGGAGGAGACTGATGGAGTGAGTTGAGGGGTGGAGAGATAGATTTGGGAGGAGGAGACTGATGGAGTGAGTTGAGGGGTGGAGAGATAGATTTGGGAGGAGGAGGAGACTGATGGAGTGAGTTGAGGGGTGGAGAGATAGATTTGGGAGGAGGAGGAGACTGATGGAGTGAGTTGAGGGGTGGAGAGATAGATTTGGGAGGAGGAGGAGACTGATGGAGTGAGTTGAGGGGTGGAGAGATAGATTTGGGAGGAGGAGGAGACTGATGGAGTGAGTTGAGGGGTGGAGAGATAGATTTGGGAGGAGGAGGAGACTGATGGGGTGAGTTGAGGGGTGGAGAGATAGATTTGGGAGGAGGAGGAGACTGATGGAGTGAGTTGAGGGGTGGAGAGATAGATTTGGGAAGAGGAAGAGACTGATGGAGTGAGTTGAGGGGTGGAGAGATAGATTTGGGAGGAGGAGGAGACTGATGGGGTGAGTTGAGGGGTGGAGAGATAGATTTGGGAGGAGGAGGAGACTGATGGAGTGAGTTGAGGGGTGGAGAGATAGAATTGGGAGGAGGAAGAGACTGATGGGGTGAGTTGAGGGGTGGAGAGATAGATTTGGGAGGAGGAGGAGACTGATGGGGTGAGTTGAGGGGTGGAGAGATAGATTTGGGAGGAGGAGGAGACTGATGGGGTGAGTTAAGGGGTGGAGAGATAGATTTGGGAGGAGGAGGAGACTGATGGGGTGAGTTGAGGGGTGGAGAGATAGATTTGGGAGGAGGAGGAGACTGATGGAGAGAGTTGAGGGGTGGAGAGATAGATTTGGGAGGAGGAGGAGACTGATGGAGTGAGTTGAGGGGTGGAGAGATAGATTTGGGAGGAGGAGGAGACTGATGGAGAGAGTTGAGGGGTGGAGAGATAGATTTGGGAGGAGGAGGAGACTGATGGTGTGAGTTGAGGGGTGGAGAGATAGATTTGGGAGGAGGAGGAGACTGATGGGGTGACTTGAGGGGTGGAGAGATAGATTTGGGAGGAGGAGGAGACTGATAGAGTGAGTTGAGGGGTGGAGAGATAGATTTGGGAGGAGGAGGAGACTGATGGAGTGAGTTGAGGGGTGGAGAGATAGATTTGGGAGGAGGAGGAGACTGATGGGGTGAGATGAGGGGTGGAGAGATAGATTTGGGAGGAGGAGGAGACTGATGGGGTGAGTTGAGGGGTGGAGAGATAGATTTGGGAGGAGGAGGAGACTGATTAGGTGAGTTGAGGGGGTGGAGAGATAGATTTGGGAGGAGGAGGAGACTGATTAGGTGAGTTGAGGGGTGGAGAGATAGATTTGGGAGGAGGAGGAGAATGGATGGAGTGAGTTGAGGGGTGGAGAGATAGATTTGGGAGGAGGAGGAGACTGATGGTGTGAGTTGAGGGGTGGAGAGATAGATTTGGGGAGGGAGGAGACTGATGGAGTGAGTTGAGGGGTGGAGAGATAGATTTGGGAGGAGGAGGAGACTGATGGGGTGAGTTGAGGGGTGGAGAGATAGATTTGGGAGGAGGAGGAGACTGATTAGGTGAGTTGAGGGGTGGAGAGATAGATTTGGAGGAGGAGGAGACTGATGGAGTGAGTTGAGGGGTGGAGAGATAGATTTGGGAGGAGGAGGAGACTGATGGAGTGAGTTGAGGGGTGGAGAGATAGATTTGGGAGGAGGAGGAGACTGATGGAGTGAGTTGAGGGGTGGAGAGATAGATTTGGGAGGAGGAGGAGACTGATGGGGTGAGTTGAGGGGTGGAGAGATAGATTTGGGAGGAGGAGGAGACTGATGGAGTGAGTTGAGGGGGAGAGATAGATTTGGGAGGAGGAGGAGACTGATGGAGTGAGTTGAGGGGTGGAGAGATAGATTTGGGAGGAGGAGGAGACTGATGGAGTGAGTTGAGGGGTGGAGAGATAGATTTGGGAGGAGGAGGAGACTGATGGAGTGAGTTGAGGGGTGGAGAGATAGATTTGGGAGGAGGAGACTGATGGAGTGAGTTGAGGGGTGGAGAGATAGATTTGGGAGGAGGAGGAGACTGATGGAGTGAGTTGAGGGGCGGAGAGATAGATTTGGGAGGAGGAGGAGACTGATGGGGTGAGTTGAGGGGTGGAGAGATAGATTTGGGAGGAGGAGGAGACTGATGGAGTGAGTTGAGGGGTGGAGAGATAGATTTGGGAGGAGGAGACTGATGGAGTGAGTTGAGGGGTGGAGAGATAGATTTGGGAGGAGGAGGAGACTGATGGAGTGAGTTGAGGGGTGGAGAGATAGATTTGGGAGGAGGAGGAGACTGATGGAGTGAGTTGAGGGGTGGAGAGATAGATTTGGGAGGAGGAGGAGACTGATGGAGTGAGTTGAGGGGTGGAGAGATAGATTTGGGAGGAGGAGGAGACTGATGGAGTGAGTTGAGGGGTGGAGAGATAGATTTGGGAGGAGGAGGAGACTGATGGAGTGAGTTGAGGGGTGGAGAGATAGATTTGGGAGGAGGAGGAGACTGATGGAGTGAGTTGAGGGGTGGAGAGATAGATTTGGGAGGAGGAGGAGACTGATGGAGTGAGTTGAGGGGTGGAGAGATAGATTTGGGAGGAGGAGGAGACTGATGGAGTGAGTTGAGGGGTGGAGAGATAGATTTGGGAGGAGGAGGAGACTGATGGAGTGAGTTGAGGGGTGGAGAGATAGATTTGGGAGGAGGAGGAGACTGATGGAGTGAGTTGAGGGGTGGAGAGATAGATTTGGGAGGAGGAGGAGACTGATTGAGGTGAGTTGAGGGGTGGAGAGATAGATTTGGGAGGAGGAGGAGACTGATGGAGTGAGTTGAGGGGTGGAGAGATAGATTTGGGAGGAGGAGGAGACTGATGGTGTGAGTTGAGGGGTGGAGAGATAGATTTGGGAGGAGGAGGAGACTGATGGAGTGAGTTGAGGGGTGAGAGATAGATTTGGGAGGAGGAGGAGACTGATGGAGTGAGTTGAGGGGTGGAGAGATAGATTTGGGAGGAGGAGGAGACTGATGGAGTGAGTTGAGGGGTGGAGAGATAGATTTGGGAGGAGGAGGAGACTGATGGAGTGAGTTGAGGGGTGGAGAGATAGATTTGGGAGGAGGAGGAGACTGATGGAGTGAGTTGAGGGGTGGAGAGATAGATTTGGGAGGAGGAGACTGATGGAGTGAGTTGAGGGGTGGAGAGATAGATTTGGGAGGAGGAGGAGACTGATGGAGTGAGTTGAGGGGTGGAGAGATAGATTTGGGAGGAGGAGGAGACTGATGGGGTGAGTTGAGGGGTGGAGAGATAGATTTGGGAGGAGGAGGAGACTGATGGAGTGAGTTGAGGGGTGGAGAGATAGATTTGGGAGGAGGAGACTGATGGAGTGAGTTGAGGGGTGGAGAGATAGATTTGGGAGGAGGAGGAGACTGATGGAGTGAGTTGAGGGGTGGAGAGATAGATTTGGGAGGAGGAGGAGACTGATGGAGTGAGTTGAGGGGTGGAGAGATAGATTTGGGAGGAGGAGGAGACTGATGGAGTGAGTTGAGGGGTGGAGAGATAGATTTGGGAGGAGGAGGAGACTGATGGAGTGAGTTGAGGGGTGGAGAGATAGATTTGGGAGGAGGAGGAGACTGATGGAGTGAGTTGAGGGGTGGAGAGATAGATTTGGGAGGAGGAGGAGACTGATGGGGTGAAGAGATAGATTTGGGAGGAGGAGGAGACTGATGGAGTGAGTTAAGGGGTGGAGAGATAGATTTGGGAGGAGGAGGAGACTGATGGAGTGAGTTGAGGGGTGGAGAGATAGATTTGGGAGGAGGAGACTGATGGAGTGAGTTAAGGGGTGAAGAGATAGATTTGGGAGGAGGAGGAGACTGATGGTGTGAGTTGAGGGGTGGAGAGATAGATTTGGGAGGAGGAGGAGACTGATGGAGTGAGTTGAGGGGTGGAGAGATAGATTTGGGAGGAGGAGGAGACTGATGGAGTGAGTTGAGGGGTGGAGAGATAGATTTGGGAGGAGGAGGAGACTGATGGAGTGAGTTGAGGGGTGGAGAGATAGATTTGGGAGGAGGAGGAGACTGATGGAGTGAGTTGAGGGGTGGAGAGATAGATTTGGGAGGAGGAGGAGACTGATGGGGTGAGTTGAGGGGTGGAGAGATAGATTTGGGAGGAGGAGGAGACTGATGGAGTGAGTTGAGGGGTGGAGAGATAGATTTGGGAGGAGGAGGAGACTGATGGAGAGAGTTGAGGGGTGGAGAGATAGAATTGGGAGGAGGAAGAGACTGATGGGGTGAGTTGAGGGGTGGAGAGATAGATTTGGGAGGAGGAGGAGACTGATGGAGTGAGTTGAGGGGTGGAGAGATAGATTTGGGAGGAGGAGGAGACTGATGGAGTGAGTTGAGGGGTGGAGAGATAGATTTGGGAGGAGGAGGAGACTAATGGGGTGAGATGAGGGGTGGAGAGATAGATTTGGGAGGAGGAGGAGACTGATGGAGTGAGTTGAGGGGTGGAGAGATAGATTTGGGAAGAGGAAGAGACTGATGGAGTGAGTTGAGGGGTGGAGAGATAGATTTGGGAGGAGGAGGAGACTGATGGAGTGAGTTGAGGGGTGGAGAGATAGATTTGGGAGGAGGAGACTGATGGAGTGAGTTGAGGGGTGGAGAGATAGATTTGGGAGGAGGAGGAGACTAATGGGGTGAGATGAGGGGTGGAGAGATACCCTGTTTCCCCTAAAATAAGACCTAGTGTGATTGTCGGTGATGGCTGCAATATAAGCCCTACCCTCCAAATAAGCCCTACCCTGTTTCCCCGAAAATAAGCCCTACCCTGAAAATAAGACCTACAAGCACTTTAACTAGGGCTTATTTGGGGGGTAGGGCTTATATTGAAGCCATCACCGACAATCACGCTAGGTCTTATTTTAGGGGAAACAGGGTAGATTTGGGAGGAGGAGGAGACTGATGGAGAGAGTTGAGGGGTGGAGAGATAGAATTGGGAGGAGGAAGAGACTGATGGGGTGAGTTGAGGGGTGGAGAGATAGATTTGGGAGGAGGAGGAGACTGATGGAGTGAGTTGAGGGGTGGAGAGATAGATTTGGGAAGAGGAAGAGACTGATGGAGTGAGTTGAGGGGTGGAGAGATAGATTTGGGAGGAGGAGGAGACTGATGGAGTGAGTTGAGGGGTGGAGAGATAGATTTGGGAGGAGGAGGAGACTGATGGAGTGAGTTGAGGGGTGGAGAGATAGATTTGGGAGGAGGAGGAGACTGATGGAGTGAGTTGAGGGGTGGAGAGATAGATTTGGGAGGAGGAGGAGACTGATGGAGAGAGTTGAGGGGTGGAGAGATAGAATTGGGAGGAGGAAGAGACTGATGGGGTGAGTTGAGGGGTGGAGAGATAGAATTGGGAGGAGGAAGAGACTGATGGAGGGAGTTGAGGGGTGGAGAGATAGATTTGGGAGGAGGAGGAGACTGATGGAGTGAGTTGAGGGGTGGAGAGATAGATTTGGGAAGAGGAAGAGACTGATGGAGTGAGTTGAGGGGTGGAGAGATAGATTTGGGAGGAGGAGGAGACTGATGGAGTGAGTTGAGGGGTGGAGAGATAGATTTGGGAGGAGGAGGAGACTGATGGAGTGAGTTGAGGGGTGGAGAGATAGATTTGGGAGGAGGAGGAGACTGATGGAGAGAGTTGAGGGGTGGAGAGATAGATTTGGGTGTCGTCAGCATAGAAATGATATTGAAAGCCATGGGAGGCAATCAGCTGACCCAGGGAAGAGGTGTAGATTGAAAATAAAAGAGGTCCAAGAACAGAACCTTGGGGGACCCCGACAGAGAAGGGAAGAGGAGAGGAGGAAGTAGAATTGTAAGTGACACTGAAGGTGCGTTGGGGTAGGTAAGATGAGAGCCACCGAAGAGCACAGTCACGGAGACCGAGGGAGTAAAGTTTTTTTGGCAGTAGAAAAGGTCCAGAAGTAGAGTACAGAATAGTGTCCATTGCTTTTTGCTTTAAGCAAGTCATTTGTGAGTTTTAAAAGAGAAGTTTCTGTGGAGTGTTGGGGGCAAATCCAGACTGAAGGGGATTTAAGGGATCAAGAAGGTTATTCCTAATGAGGTGGTCACTCAGTTGGTTGTAGACCAGGCGTTCAAGGAGTTTAGAGGAAGAGGGGAGCAAGGAGACAGGGCGTAGATTGTTAAGGATGGTAATAAATGGCTATATATGGAGATTGTTATGTATATATTGGGGGGGGGGATATATGGGGATTGTTATGGATATTTTGGGGTGATACATGGAGATTGTTATGGATATATTGTTGGGGGGATATATTAGGGATATATGGGGTTATATTGGGGGGATTTTTGGGGGGGATATATGGGGGTTGTTATGGATATATTGGGGTTGTTATGGATATATTGGGGGGATTGTTGGGGGAAAATATGGGGGTTGTTATGGATATATTGGGGATATATGGTTATTGTGATGGATATATTGGGGGGATATATGGGGGTTATTATGGATATATTTTTAGGGATTATTGGGGGATATATTGGGGTTGTTATGGATATATTGGGGGGATTGTTGGGGGGATATATGGGGAGTGTTAAGGGGAGTGTCATATGTTAAGGATGGTAATAAATGGCTATATATGGAGATTGTTATGGATATATTGGGGGGATATATGGGGGTTGTTATGGATATATTGGGGGGATTGTTGGGGGGGATATATGGGGGTTGTTATGGATATATTGGGGGGATTGTTGGGGGGATATATGGGGGTTGTTATGGATATATTGGAGGGATTGTTGGGGGGGTATATGGGGGTTGTTATGGATATATTGGGGGGATATATGGGGATTGTTGGGGGGATATATGGGGGTTGTTATGGATATATTGGGGGGATTGTTGGGGGGGATATATGGGGGTTGTTATGGATATATTGGGGGGATTGTTGGGGGGATATATGGGGGTTGTTATGGATATATTGGAGGGATTGTTGGGGGGGTATATGGGGGTTGTTATGGATATATTGGGGGGATATATGGGGATTGTTGGGGGGATATATGGGGGTTGTTATGGATATATTGGGGGGATTGTTGGGGGGGATATATGGGGGTTGTTATGGATATATTGGGGGGATTGTTGGAGGGATATATGGGGGTTGTTATGGATATATTGGGGGGATATATGGAGATTGTTGGGGGGATATATGGGAGTTCTTATGGATATATTGGGGGATATATGGGGATTGTTGGGGGGATATATGGGAGTTCTTATGGATATATTGGGGGATATATGGGGATTGTTGGGGGGATATAGGGGGTTGTTATTGATATATTGGGGGGCTCTATGGGGATATATTGGGGGATAAATGAGGGTTGTTGGGGGGATATATGGGGGTTGTTATGGATATATTGAGGGGATATATGGGGACTGTTGGGGGGATATATGAGGGTTGTTATGTATATATTGGGGGATATATGGGGGTTGTTATGGATATATTGGGGGGATATATGGGGATTGTTATGGATATACTGGGGGGGGGGATATATGGTGGTTGTTATGTATATATTGGGGGATATATGGGGATTGTTGGGGGGATATATGGGGGATTGTTATGGATATATTGGGGGGGATATATGGGGACTGTTGGGGGGATATATGGGGGTTGTTATGGATATATTGGGGGGATATATGAGGGTTGTTATGGATATATTGGAGGATATATGGGGATTGTTGGGGGGATATATGGGGGATTGTTATGGATATATTGGGGGTTGTTATGGATATATTGGGGGGATATATGGGGACTGTTGGGGGGATATATGGGGGTTGTTATGGATATATTGGGGGATATATGGGGAATCGTTAGTCAGATGAGTATAAGGAGGAACGTTTGAGATCGTCATCGGTTTAGAACAGATAGACCTGTTCATTCACTATCTGCAGCATTGGGATCCTCTGATTGGTCGGTTTCTCACCTTTGCAGTGCAGTAGGAAGTGATGATTTAATGGGCTGAACTTTGCGTTGAAGAAGGAACATTGATCGCGGACCAATCCACAGGAGAGACACTGACGGTTCAGCAATCCGAATATGGAGACGCTGGAGGGAGAAGGACAGGTAGAATGACGTGGAGTGACAGTTAGCAGTTAGTAGTATACAGGTTGCTCTTTGTCAGTAAAGTTCAAACATAAAAAGAAATATCCCAGAGTCCAATGTAATGAAATAATAAAATGAATTCCAAGCAGAGTTTACACGTTTCAAATGCCACCCCCCTTCATCAGGGCTGTGATTTTCTTAGTGACTGAGTCGCCAGCTCTCCACAAACTGTTCCTAGCAGTAAATCACGGCCCTGATGAAGGGTGGGGGGGGGCTGTTTGGCTCCTGATATGCGTTAAATTTACTCTGCTTTGAATTCATTTTATCATTTAATTACCTTGGACTCTTGAACATTTTTTGAGCTCTCATTGGAATGCATGTGTGTCGGTATAATGTCGGTGTGTACTCTGGGAACATCCAACCATGGGAGCAGCTCAGACCCAATGGGAGGGGATGAGACTTGGGGGGGGGCTATGTTGGTTGGGGGAGTCTCAAAGGGGTTAAGGGGATCTCAGGGGGCTTGTAGGGATCTTAGATTGATTGTGGGTGGTCTCTGAGGAATTACGGGTTCAGAGGAGATTTATAAGGGTCTCTGAGGAATTGCAGTTGTCTTGGGGGATTGTAGAGGGTCTCATGGGATTCTGAGGGTCTCTGGGAGATTGTGGGGGGTCTAAGGGGGATTGTGGGGGTGCTCTGGGGGGATTGTAGGGAGTCTCATGGGATTCTGGGTGTCTCTGGGAGATTGTGGAAATTCTCTGGGGGGATTGGAGGGGGTCTCAGGGGATTCTGATGGTCTCTGGGAGATTGTAGGAGGTCTAGGGGGGATTGTGGGGGTTCTCTGGGGGTATGTGGGGGGTCTTTGGGGGAATTGTAGGGGTCTCGGGGGATTGTAGGGGTTCTCTGAGAGATTGTGGGAGGTCTAAGGGGGATTGTGGGGGTTGTCTGGGGAAATTGTAGAGGGTCTCAGGGGATTCTGAGGGTCCCTGCCCTTTCATATGGGTAATAAGGAGCTCTGACATGGAAAGACCGAGGGTAGAAATCTAGAAATGGGTGTCCAGGGGACACGAGGCAATGAAAAAAATGTGATCAGTCAGTTTATGAATTGACGTCTCCATCAATTGCTGAGAATGCAGTGTAATTTCCCTGGAGATTTCCCATCATCCTCTGTTCCGGGGCAATTACAATGGACGGATCTCATTATTATTTGTTTAGGAAGAGCTCCGTCTCTGTCTGTCATTTGTGTGATACCGTCCGGCACATTACTCTAACCGCGAGCCGCTAGGCGTCCATACCTGTACAGCTGGCGACCCCGGGGCGAGTCCTCCGTGCTGAGGAAGTATCTGAAGGAGATGAAACGTGTAAAATCAGATTGGCACCAACCCAGACTGACCCCCCCCAAGAATATCACCAAAGATCAGGACCAACTCGGACCGACCCCCCCCAGAATATGACCAAAGATCGTCACCAACTCGGACCGACTCCCCCAGAATATCACCAAAGATTGGCACCAACTCGGACCGACCCCCCCCAGAATATCACCAAAGATCGGCACCAACTCGAACCGACCCCCCCAGAATATCACCACCAACTCAGGCTGACTCCCCCAGAATATCACCAAAGATTGGCACCAACTCGGACCAACCCCCCAGAATATCACCAAAGATTGGCACCAACTCGAACCGACCCCCCAGAATATCACCAGCGATCGGCACCAACTCGGACCGACCCCCCAGAATGTCACTGAAGATTGGTACTAACTCAGACTAACCCCCCCCCCAGAATATCAACAAAGATCGGCACCAGCTCAGACTGACCCCCTCAGAATTTTACCACCAACCAGACCGACCCCCCCAGAATATCACCAAAGATCGGCACCAACTGAGACCAACTCCCCCAGAAAATCACCAAAGATCGACACAAACTCACACCGACCCCCCAGAATATCACCACCAACTCAGACAGTCAGACAGTCTATTGACTGGAATGGTACCAGCTGATTGGAGAAAAGCCAATGTAGCACCAATATTTAAAAAGGGCCCAAAAAACATCCCTGGGAACTACAGACCAGTTAGCCTAACATCAATAGTATGTAAACTCTTGGAGGGGATGATAAGGGACTATATACAAGATTTTAGTAATAAGAATGATTTCATTAGCAGTAATCAGCATGGATTCATGAAGAATCGTTCTTGCCAAACCAATCTATTAACCTTCTATGAGGAGGTGAGTTGCCATCTAGATAAAGGAAGGCCCGTAGACGTGGTGTATCTGGATTTTGCAAAAGCATTTGACACAGTTCCCCATAAACGTTTACTGTACAAAATAAGGTGCGTTGGCATGGACCATAGGGTGAGTACATGGATTGAAAACTGGCTACAAGGGCGAGTTCAGAGGGTGGTGATAAATGGGGAGTACTCAGAATGGTCAGGGGTGGGTAGTGGGGTCCCCCAGGGTTCTGTGCTGGGACCAATCCTATTTAATTTGTTCATAAACGACCTGGAGGATGGGATAAACAGTTCAATCTCTGTATTTGCAGACGATACTAAGCTAAGCAGGGCAATAACTTCTCCGCAGGATGTGGAAATCTTGCAAAAAGACCTGAACAAATTAATGGGGTGGGCGACTACATGGCAAATGAGGTTCAATGTAGAAAAATGTAAAATAATGCATTTGGGTGGCAAAAATATGAATGCAATCTATAGACTGGGGGGAGAACCTCTGGGGGGATCTAGGATGGAAAAGGACCTGGGGGTCCTAGTGGATAATAGGCTCAGCAATGGCATGCAATGCCAAGCTGCTGCTAATAAAGCAAACAGAATATTGGCATTAAAAGGGATCAACTCCAGAGATAAAACGATAATTCTCCCGCTCTACAAGACTCTGGTCCGGCCGCACCTGGAGTATGCTGTCCAGTTCTGGGCACCAGTCCTCAGGAAGGATGTACTGGAAATGGAGCGAGTACAAAGAAGGGCAACAAAGCTAATAAAGGGTCTGGAGGATCTTAGTTATGAGGAAAGGTTGCGAGCTCTGAACTTATTCTCTCTGGAGAAGAGACGCTTGAGAGGGGATATGATTTCAATTTACAAATACTGTACTGGTGACCCCACAATAGGGAGGAAACTTTTTCGCAGAAGAGAGTTTAATAAGACTCGTGGCCACTCATTACAATTAGAAGAAAAGAGGTTTAACCTTAAACTACGTAGAGGGTTCTTTACTGTAAGAACGGTAAGGATGTGGAATTCCCTTCCACAGGCGGTGGTCTCAGCGGGGAGCATTGATAGCTTCAAGAAACTATTAGATAATCACCTGAATGACCGCAATATACAGGGATATGTAATGTAATACTGACACATTATCACACACATAGGTTGGACTTGATGGACTTGTGTCTTTTTTCAACCTCACCTACTATGTAACTATGTAACTCAGACCAACCCCCCCCCAGAATATCACCAAAGTTCGACACCAACTCAGACTGACCCCCTTAGAATATCACCAAGGATCGGCACCATCTCAGACCGACCCCCCAGAATATCACCACCAACTCAGACCGACCCCCCAGAATATCACCAAAGAATGGCACCAACTCGGACTGACCCCCCAGAATATCACAATAGATCAGCACCAACTCGGACCGACCCCCCCAGAATATCACCAAAGATGGGCACCAACTCGAATCGACCCCCCCAGAATATCACCAAAGATCAGCACCAATCCAGACCGACCACACCGAATATCACCGAACATCGGCACCAACCCAGACTGACCCTCCCAAATATCACAGAAGATCGGTACCAACCCAGACTGACCCCCCCCAAATATCACTGAAGATCTGCACCAACCCAGACAGACCCCCCAGAATATCACTGAAGATTGGCACCAACTCAGACCGACCCCCCCCCCAGAATATCACCGAAGATTGGCACCAACTCAGACCCCCCAGAATATCACTGAAGATTGGCACCAACTCAGACCGAGCCCCCCCCCAGAATATCATGAAGAACGGCACCAACCCAGACCGACCCCCCCCAGAATATCACCAAAGATTGGCACCAACTCAGACCCCCCAGAATATCATTGAAGATTGGCACCAACTCAGACCCCCCCAGAATATCCCCGAGACTGGGCACCAACTCAGACCGACCCCCCCAGAATATCACCGAAGATTGGCACCAACTCAGACCCCCCCAGAATATCACCAAAGATCAGCACCAGCTCAGACTGACCCCCCCAGAATATCACGAAGATTGGCACCAACTCAGACCGACCCCCCCCACAGAATATCACCGAAGATGGGAACCAACTCAGACGACCCCCCCAGAATATCATGAAGAACGGCACCAACCCAGACCGACCCCCCCAGAATATCACCGAAGATTGGCACCAACTCAGACCCCCCCAGAATATCACCAAAGATCAGCACCAGCTCAGACTGACCCCCCCAGAATATCACGAAGATTGGCACCAACTCAGACCGACCCCCCCCCAGAATATCACCGAAGATTGGCACCAATTCAGACCCCCCCAGAATATCACTGTAGATCGGCACCAACTCAGAAGACCCCTCCAGAATATCACCGAAGATTGGCACCAACTCAGAAGACCCCTCCAGAATATCACCGAAGATTGGCACCAACTCAGATGACCCCCCCAGAATATCACTGAAGATTGGCACCAACTCAGACCGACCCCCCCCCCCAGAATATCACCGAAGATGGGAACCAACTCAGACCGACCCCCCAGAATATCATAGAAGATTGGCACCATCTCAGACCCCCCAGAATATCACTGAAGATTGGCACCAACTCAGACCCCCCCAAAATATCACCAAAGATCAGCACCAGCTCAGACTGACCCCCCCAGAATATCACGAAGATTGGCACCAACTCAGACCGAGCCCCCCCCAGAATATCATGAAGAACGGCACCAACCCAGACTGACCCCCCCAGAATATCACCGAAGATCGGCACCAACCCAGACCGACTCCCCCAGAATATCTAACCAGACCGAGTCCCACCCTCAGAATGTCTCCAAAGATTGGCACAAACCCCCAGAATATCAACAAAAATTAGCATCAACCCAGATGGACTGTCCCTCCCCCCAAGAATATTGCCAAAGACCCTTCACCACTTTACTTTATATCTATATATCTCCTATTTATCATTATAAGACACATAAAGGGGCGACCCCGCAGACAGATGTATGGAAAATGATGTCACGTACAATATTACACCATAGATCACACCGTATATCACACCATATATCACACCGTATATCACACCATATATCACACCATATATCACACCGTATATCACACTGTATATCACACCGTATATCACACTGTACATTACACTGTACATTACACCGTACATCACACCGTATATCACACTGTATATCACACCGTATATCACACTGTATATCACACCGTATATCACACCGTATATCACACTGTACATTACACTGTACATTACACCGTACATCACACCGTATATCACACTGTATATCACACCGTATATCACACTGTATATCACACCGTATATCACACTGTATATCACACCGTATATCACACTGTATATCACACCGTATATCACACCGTATATCACACTGTATATCACACCGTATATCACACCGTATATCACACTGTACATTACACTGTACATTACACCGTACATCACACCGTATATCACACTGTATATCACACCGTATATCACACCGTATATCACACTGTATATCACACCGTATATCACACTGTATATCACACCGTATATCACACCGTATATTACACCGTACGTCACACCATATATCACACTGTACATGACACCGTATATCACACCGTATATCACACAGTATATCACACAGTATATCACACAGTATATCACACCGTACATCACACCGTACATCACACCGTATATCACACCGTATATTACACCGTACATCACACCGTATATCACACTGTATATCACACCGTATATCACACCGTATATTACACCGTACGTCACACCATATATCACACTGTACATGACACCATATATCACACCGTATATCACACCGTACATGACACCGTATATCACACAGTATATCACACAGTATATCACACAGTATATCACACCGTACATCACACCGTACATCACACCGTATATCACACCATATATTACACCGTATATCACACCGTATATCACACTGTACATGACACCATATATCACACTGTATATCACACCGTATATCACACCGTATATCACACCGTATATCACACCGTACATCACACTGTATATCACACCGTATATCACACCGTACATCAAACCGTATATCACACCGTATTTCACACCGTACATCACACCGTACATCACACCGTATATCACACCGTACATCAAACCGTATATCACACCGTATTTCACACCGTACATCACACCGTACATCACACCGTATATCACACCGTACATCAAACCGTATATCACACCGTATATCACACCGTACATCACACCGTATATCACACCGTATATTACACCGTACATCACACCGTATATTACACCGTACATCACACCGTATATCACACCGTATATCCAACCGTATATCACACCGTATATCACACCGTATATTACACCGTATATCACACCGTATATCACACCGTACATCACACCGTATATCACACCGTATATTACACCATACATCACACCGTATATCACACCGTATATCACACCGTATATCACACCGTATATTACACCATACATCACACCGTATATCACACCGTACATCACACCGTATATCACACCGTATATCACACCGTATATCACACCGTATATTACACCGTACATCACACCATATATCACACCGTATATCACACCGTATATCACACCGTATATCACACCGTATATTACACCGTACATCAAACCATATATTACACCGTATATCACACCGTACATCAAACCGTATATTACACCGTATATCACACCGTATATCACACATTATATCACACCGTATATCACACCGTATATCACACATGTATATTACACCGTATATTACACCGTATATCACACCGTATATCACACCGTATATCACACTGTATATTACACCGTATATCACACTGTATATTACACCGTATATCACACTGTATATTACACCGTATATCACACCGTATATCACACTGTATATTACACCGTATATCACACTGTATATCACACCGTATATCACACCGTATATCACACCGTATATCACACCGTACATCACACTGTATATCACACCGTATATCACACCGTACATCAAACCGTATATCACACCGTATTTCACACCGTACATCACACCGTACATCACACCGTATATCACACCGTACATCAAACCGTATATCACACCGTATTTCACACCGTACATCACACCGTACATCACACCGTATATCACACCGTACATCAAACCGTATATCACACCGTATATCACACCGTACATCACACCGTATATCACACCGTATATTACACCGTACATCACACCGTATATTACACCGTACATCACACCGTATATCACACCGTATATCCAACCGTATATCACACCGTATATCACACCGTATATTACACCGTATATCACACCGTATATCACACCGTACATCACACCGTATATCACACCGTATATTACACCATACATCACACCGTATATCACACCGTATATCACACCGTATATCACACCGTATATTACACCATACATCACACCGTATATCACACCGTACATCACACCGTATATCACACCGTATATCACACCGTATATCACACCGTATATTACACCGTACATCACACCATATATCACACCGTATATCACACCGTATATCACACCGTATATCACACCGTATATTACACCGTATATTACACCGTACATCAAACCATATATTACACCGTATATCACACCGTACATCAAACCGTATATTACACCGTATATCACACCGTATATCACACATTATATCACACCGTATATCACACCGTATATCACACATGTATATTACACCGTATATTACACCGTATATTACACCGTATATCACACCGTATATCACACCGTATATCACACTGTATATTACACCGTATATCACACTGTATATTACACCGTATATCACACCGTATATCACACTGTATATTACACCGTACATCACACTGTATATCACACCGTATATCACACTGTATATTACACCGTATATCACACCGTATATCACACTGTATATTACACCGTATATCACACTGTATATCACACCGTATATCACACTGTATATCACACTGTATATCACACTGTATATCACACCGTACATCACACCGTATATCACACCGTATATCACACCGTATATTACACCGTACATCACACCATATATCACACCGTATATCACACCGTATATTACACCGTACATTACACCGTACATCACACCGTACATCACACCGTATATCACACCGTATATCACACCGTACATCACACCGTATATCACACCGTATATTACACCGTACATGACACCGTACATCACACTGTATATCACACCGTATATCACAACGTATATCATACTGTACATCACACCGTATATCACACCGTATATCACATCGTATATCACACCGTACATCACACCGTACATCACACCGTATATCACACCGTATATCACACCGTACATCACACCGTACATCACACCGTATATCACACCGTATATCACACCGTATATCACACCGTACATCACACCGTACATCACACCGTATATCACACCGTACATCACACCGTATATCACACCGTACATCACACCGTATATCACACCGTACATCACACCGTATATCACACCGTACATCACACCGTACATCACACCGTACATCACACCGTACATCACACCGTATATCACACCGTACATCACACCGTACATCACACCGTATATCACACCGTACATCACACCGTACATCACACCGTATATCACACCGTATATCACACCGTACATCACACCGTACATCACACCGTATATCACACCGTATATCACACCGTATATCACACCGTACATCACACCGTACATCACACCGTATATCACACCGTACATCACACCGTATATCACACCGTACATCACACCGTATATCACACCGTACATCACACCGTATATCACACCGTACATCACACCGTACATCACACCGTACATCACACCGTACATCACACCGTATATCACACCGTACATCACACCGTACATCACACCGTATATCACACCGTACATCACACCGTATATCACACCGTATATCACACCGTACGCCCCAACAATGAATATACATGGAAGGAATACTCACAGCTTCTGAGATGGCTCATCATACGCCAAGATCCGGATCACCTCCCAACTTCCCGACGTCAGATGACGGATGCTCACCAGATCCGTCTTCGCCTAGAAAGAAGAAAAAAACGAAATAGTCCCGTATAGACGCTATATATACACACACACCACACAGACAGTATATAATCCTGTATACACTGTATACATCATACAGGCCGTATATAAACCCGTATGCACTGTATACACCATACAGACTGCATATAATCCCATATACACTGTATACATCATACAGACAATAAATACTCCCGTATACACTATATACACCATACAGGCCCTATATAATCCCATAAACACTATATACATCATACAGACAGTATATAATCCCGTATACACTATATACACCATGCAGACAGTATAGAATCCCGTATACACTATATACACCATACAGACAGTATATAATCCAGTATACACCATACAGACAGTATATAATCCCGTATACACTATATACACCATATAGACAGTATATAATCCTGTATACACCATACAGACAGTATATAATCCTGTATACACTATATACACCATACAGACAGTATATAATCCCGTATACACTATATACACCATACAGTCAGTATATAATCCCGTATACACTATATACACCATACAGACAGTATATAATCCCGTATACACTATATACACCATACAGACAGTATATAATCTTGTATACACTATATACACCATACAGACAGTATATAATCCTGTATACACTATATACACCTTACAGACAGTATATAATCTTGTATACACTATATACACCATACAGACAGTATATAATCCTGTATACACCATACAGACAGTATATAATCCCGTATATACACCATACAGTCAGTATATAATCCCGTATACACTATATACACCATACAGACAGTATATAATCCTGTATACACTATATACACCATACAGACAGTATATAATCCCGTATACACTGTATACACCATACAGACAGTATATAATCCTGTAAACACTATATACACCATACAGACAGTATATAATCCCGTATACACTATATACACCATACGGACAGTATATAATCCCGTATACACTATATACACCATACAGACAGTATATAATCTTGTATACACTATATACACCATACAGACAGTATATAATCCCATATACACTATATACACCATACAGACAGTATATAATCCCGTATACACCATACAGACAGTATATAATCCCGTATATACACCATACAGTCAGTATATAATCCCGTATACACTATATGCACCATACAGACAGTATATAATCCCGTATACACTATATATACACCATACAGACAGTATATAATCCCGTATATACACCATACAGTCAGTATATAATCCCGTATACACTATATGCACCATACAGACAGTATATAATCCCGTATACACTATATACACCATACAGACAGTATATAATCCCGTATGCACCATACAGACAGTATATAATCCCGTATACACTATATACACCATACAGACAGTATATAATCCCGTATACACTATATACACCATACAGTCAGTATATAATCCCGTATACACTATATACACCATACAGACAGTATATAATCCTGTATACACTATATACACCATACAGTCAGTATATAATCCCGTATACACTATATGCACTATACAGTCAGTATATAATCCCGTATACACTATATGCACCATACAGACAGTATATAATCCCGTATACACTGTATACACCATACAGACAGTATATAATCCTGTATACACTATATACACCATACAGACAGTATATAATCCCGTATACACTGTATATGTATAGATTCTTCTGGCAGGACTCACCTGGACGGTGAACATGGCGATATGGTGGAACTCTCCTCGGCCGCCTTGTTTCACCGGAACCGTCATGAAGAATTTTGTTCCGTCCTTGGAAAAGATTGGCTCCTCGTTCTGCCGTTCAGAGGGGGAGGGGTTATAGACACTGACCCCCATCATTCTGTACATTATATATATATGATGGAGCCTTACCTGCTTGGACAGCCAGACCTCCGACACCACTTCATATTTCTGAAAAATACATTTATAATAAATCTGATTATTTTTCTTCTATGGCGCGGCTGAAGAAATGCTCCCCTCAATCCAGACCCCCCCCCGAGGAAATCCTCCCCTCAATCCAGACCCCCCCCAAGGAAATCCTCCCCTCAATCCAGATCCCCCCCCCCGAGGAAATCCTCCCTTCAATCCAGACCCCCCCCCCCGAGGAAATCCTCCCTTCAATCTAGACCCCCCCCGAGGAAATCCTCACCCCAATACAGACCCCCCGAGGAAATCCTCCCCCCAATCCGGACCCCTCCCCCGAGGAAATCCTCCCCTCAATCCAGACCCCCCCCGAGGAAATCCTCCCTTCAATCTACACCCCCCCCCCGAGGAAATCCTCACCCCAATACAGACCCCCCGAGGAAATCCCCCCCCACAATCCGGACCCCTCCCCCCAGAGGAAATCCTCCACTCAATCCAGACCCCCCGAGGAAATCCTCCCCCCAATCCGGACCCCTCCCCCCAGAGGAAATCCTCCACTCAATCCAGACCCCCCGAGGAAATCCTCCCCCCAATCCGGACCCCCCAGAGGAATTCTTCCCCTCAGTCTGGACATCCATCCATCCCCATGATCACCTGAACTATAATACAACCCGGGTGTGGTGACCAATGGGAGAGCATCAACCACCATGACATACGGAGGGCAATTACCACCATATAACCCCGCCTGAGGATATGTATTTACCCCATGTGTGTGATATTCTGTCTCTATCATATAAAATACACCTATAAAAAAATTATAGACCCTTCATTTCTATGTAAGGGGGCAAAACTTACACAATCTGCAGGGGAGACGATCGTTATCCTCCCCCGCTCTGTATTTGGGGTGAATATAATTCGGGAAGGCGCGGCGTTCCGGGATCTCATTGTTGCCGTCTTCCAATGGCGTCCCTAGGGGGGGCAGAGGGGGCCCTGACCCCCCCAACATTATGCTGTGCCCCACCATGTGCCCCCCCCCCCCAAAAAAAAAAGTTTTGTTTTTTTTACAAAAAATCAATGTCTAAGAGGGAGAGAGTCCCCAGTCAGCTCCTGCGGGTGATTCCTCCCCCCTCCCTCTGCTCACTGACACTGCATAATGCGAGCGCTCACACAACCACGGCCGCCCAATCTGCTCCTCCCCCTGCATCCTCATTGGCAGGGAGAAGAGCGAGTTGCAGGAAGGACTCCACCAGGACTCTCAGTTACTGAAAAAACAGACTGATTTCTCAGACCAGCGCTGTCAATAGCAGGGGCAGGACAGCAAGAGGAGCCTGGGGAACCCCACAGTGGCAGAACACCAGGGCCCGGAGGCAAGACAACCTTTGCAACCCTGATAGTTCTCCCACTGCTTTGGACCCTTATATTTTCTTGGTATGCTGGTGACATATATCTCTTGTTCTCTGTCACCCTGGGGGACCCCAATACAGTAGGAAGGGAGCTCACTGCAGAACATGTGAAAGGGCCGTTGTGGGGTCGTAGTGAAGGGCCCCAGGAGATATATATATATAATTGCATTTTATAGTTGCCCCCCTACTTTTGTCCCTGTCCCCCCATGTGCCCCCCCTAAATATGAAAGCTGGAGACGCCACTGCCGTCTTCCTCTTGAAGGGTTAAGATGGCGAAAAGTGGCACGGTTCCTCTCCGGGGAGTCGATTGTCCCCGGGGTCAGAGGTCACACCCATAATAAGTGCTGGTGATTGGTTCGCGGTCCCATATGGGGGGAACGGAGCGAATCGCACAATACCAGTCACATGGTGCCCGTCCTTCATACGCCCAGATTTATACACTCACCGGACACCTGTACAATCGCTAATCAGCCAATCACATGGCAGCAACTCAATGCATTTAGGCATCTAGAGGTGGTGAAGACGACTTGCTGCATCAAAATGGGGAAGAAAGGGGATCTGGGTGACTTTGAAGGTGTCATGGTTGTTGGTGGCAGACGGGCCGGTCTGAGGATTTCTGGGATTTTCACACACAACCATCTCTTGGGATTACAGAGAATGGTGGGCGCTGTGGGCGGGCCCTCACTATTGGTCCTGAGTGGGATGTGGTGATGTCAGTCCTTCCATGTACATGAGGAGCTCTGTGTACTACCTCAGGGGTGGTGCACACCCGTATGCTATCTCCATCCCAGGCACTGTGCAGGCTCCTCCCATATACACATAGCGACAGCCAATCAAGGAGGAGGGAGGAGTCATCATCAATCACTATTTATAGAAGGGATTACAGTCACATAAAGAAAGAAAATCCCTCTATGGTATTCCATGGCAGAATCTAATCAATGGACTTTATGAATGGACTTCTTTATGAATGGACTTCTTTATGAATGGACTTCTTTATGAATGGACTGGAGTGTCCGAATCAATGCCGACTCACCAATCTCCTCACTTTTCAATGTGCCTCATGATAAAGGGGCAGAAGTCGTTATTTTACGATCTTTTTATGATTATCAAATAACAAAATAAAGGAAAAAATCAATGCTGTGGTTTCAGATTTATATTATGGGGAAAGAAAATTCCAAAAATGTGAAGGGGCGGAGACAGGTTTTCTGTGGGGCGGAGTTATTTTTTCTGTATTTTTAATTGATTTTTAATAAACACAAAGTAGAATAAAACAAAAAATATTGGACAGATCAAATCGCTCGTTGTCTAAAACAACAAAATACACAGAAAATCCTCCGGAAAATCTCCTCCAATCCCCCTCCCCCGCACCTTGCTGCACGCTCCGGTGGTGGTCTCGCAGACGGTCAGGATGGAGATGTTCTGAAGTCGGTTGAGCCATCGGACGATCGTTCTGGTGTTACTGATCCACTTCACCATGGTGATGTAATAATCCCTGAGGAGGGGAGATCAGATTACACGTCACACTCACCCTGCTGAGATTACAGGATAAAGCACCTCCACCCAATCTTGTCTTCAGGAGGAAAACACAATCACTGCGGAAGGTGGAGGACACTATGGCCCCCCCCCCCTTTGGAATCACATGGTCCAGGACCCGCCCCCAGACTCTGATTGGATAATGAAGAAGCAGCAGTAGAATGGAAAGGTCATTCATAGTCCTCCTCCCCCCACTCTGAATGCTGCTGTACGGGGCCAATCAGGTGTAAGTACCAGACTGTGACCTGGTATCAGCCTCCTGTATTCCCCTGTAGAGCGGAGCTCAGACTGGGAGAGGGAGGGGCAGGACTGGCCACCACTAGATGGAGTTGATGATTATAAAGAAGTATTTATTTCCTATGATCATCAGCTCCATCTAATGGCCATAATGCAGTATTTTCCTAAAATCGCTCTATGCTGTATGAATAAATAACATTTAATCTGGGGGAGGAGCTCAACAACATTCGATCTTCCCCGGTCTCACATAATGAATGTACATTGGGGGGAAAATAATGATCGTCTCCCCTGCAGATTGTGTAAGTTTTGCCCCCTTACATAGAAATGAAGGGTCTATAATTGTTATCAGAGGTGTATTTTATATGATAGAGACAGAATATCAACCAAAAATCCAGAGAAATCACACAATACAAATGTTATAAATGGAGTAAAATAAGTATTTGATCCTCTTAGTAGTTGGTGGAGAAACCCTTGTTGGTGATCACAGAGGTCAGACGTTTCTTGTAGGTGGTGATCAGTTTCCACACATCTCAGGAGGGATTTTGTCTTCTTTACAGATCTTCTCTAAATCCTGAAGGTTTCTTGGCAACTCGAAGTTTCATCTCCTCCATACATTTTCTATAGGATTAAGGTCTGGAGACTGGATAGGCCACTCCATCACCTTCATGTGCTTCTTCTTGAGCCCCTCCTTTGTTGCCTTGGCGATATGTTTTGGGTGATTGTCATGCTGGAAGACCCATCCATGACCCATCTTCAGTGTTCTGGATGAGGGAAGAAGGTTCTCCTCCAAGATCTTACAATACATGGCCCCGCCCATTGGCCCCTCAATGTGGAAGAGTCGGCCTGAACCCTGTTGTGGAAATTTTATGAAGATGTATTTAATATGTATTGTCATAGTGTCTCCCAGTGTTAGTTCTCCCGCTCTAAAGAGCTGACTGGGGCCGACTGACGCTGGTTGAGATCCGTTTGGTAGTGAAAAGCTCCTTGGGGATGTAAAGTGTTTGCGGAGTGAGGATATGTCCGCCAGCGGAGGGCTCCGAAGGATCGTCTGGGGGGGATGTGTTCGCTCTGCAATGTCATTATCAGTTTAGCGGATGTGCGCTTGTCACCCCTGTATGCCTGATCAACATATTTGGGGTGCCATGACATACACCTGCAGATAATCTCTCTGTGACAGATTCACCCGGGACAGAGGCTTTTGGAGGGGACTGAATGCTAGCCTCTGACTTCCCGGCAAGGGGGGGGGGGGGGACGAGCCGACCAATCTCAGGTGGCTTCTCCCCCCCATGTTTCTCCATTGGATGCTCGGATGGCCACCGGGTGCGATATTGGGGATCCTTCCCTCCTTGCCGGCGGCATTCCGGAGCACTCTCGCATGTTTTTCGCCACGGCGCATGCGCGGGGCCCCGCGCGTGCGGTGTGACGTCACTGACATCGCGAGATTTCGGCGAGAGTGGCGATTAATCGGAGCTTCGGCTCTTCCTGAACGCCGGGGAAATCACGCTCGGCTGCCTTAATGGCGGCCATGCCGCCCGTCGTGGAACGACCAGGGTAACACACACACCTGGACAAATCACAAGAAGGTACACACCCCCAATAGGCAATATAAAGGTGGTATCTGCAATACACCCTCAGTCTCCCTTTCTCTTTGGTGGACAGCAGGCACTTTCCGTCTCTCACCTAGTAAGTACCCTCTCTGCTATGGGTTTGTTTTTATCTGCTTGGCACTACTTCTTGCCCTATATAATGGGGGCTCATGCGAAAACTATTTGACTTCACATTGACCCCCATCTATTTATAACGGTCTGGTTATTACTCTCTTTTTACATTTGATACTGTTCTGTTTATTCCTAGACTGGTGGACTCAGGGTTGGATACTAATCCACTGAGCCCAATACAGTTTGTGACCAATCCCGGGTTGGCTGACAAGCAACAGTCTAACTGTATGGGGCAAATTAGTGCTAATACACATGCTATCTAGCACCTTTTTGAGGTAATTAATCCAACGTTTACACTTGCCAAAAACCCTTCCCCCCTCCCCCTCCCTTCTGTTACCCTTTTCTCCCCATGCATTTTCCCATGTGTTTCCTCCTCCTCCTTTTTTCCCCTCCATCCCCCCCCTCCGTCCTTCCCTCTCCTCCCCCCCCCTCCTCCCCCTCCTTTCCCCTCCCTTCTCCCCCCCTCCCTTCTCCCCCACCTTTCCTCTCCCTGGTATATTTTGGTCTATTCACTTTTTGTTTTCATTACACTCTCACATTTAGTGGTTGTTTTTCAGCACCCACTTTTCTTACCACCTTACCACATTCCTATCCGTTCACTGGATCACTTTCACATAGAGCACCAACTGAGGGATTGCCTATACCCTATATTGCCTACGAAGAATATTTTATATATACTCATATACTTTATGTCTGTACCCTTGGTGTATGTTGGAGGCATCTGTCCCCCAGCGTCCCTTCTTGGCCACATAATCAATGTGGCTTAAGTGATCAAATTTACTATGGACACTTTTTTTGGTTCCTACCACAGGTGTAATTTCTGTGCTTCCTGGTCGGTCGCTAGTTTGGCGGGCGGTGCTCAAGAGGGTGATCTCTCGCAAGCCACGTCGCTGCTTTCACTGCCCTGGTCCGAGCTGTGTTGGCGATAGAGGCACCTGGTGTTCTCCCTTTGGGGAAGACGGGAGGACACTCTTTTTAGGGGATCTCCATGTGGGAGGCTCTGCTCCTTTTCCTGCTGGACACACATTATTGGGTAACTATACTGCATTTATGCACCACATGGTGAATGTAATTATTGTTATATCAATGCAACCTATTTATGTGTATCAATTCTACCTATGTATATTTTCCAGCAGACTGATCCTCTGAAGAAGACCCCAAGCACAGGGGTCGAAACGCGTCAGGTTTAAATATTCATGCTACCAAGTGTTGTTGTGAATATGTGTCTGCCAATGTATGTTCAGCTTATCTAATATAATTTTATTTCAAGTACCCCCCACTGGAGCTCATTGTTTTAACTTTCATGGTACATTATTTAATAAATTTGTCATATTTTTTGATATCTATTTTGACTCCTTTTTTGACATTGTGCTGCCTAAAAACCCCACCCTGGGGGAATCTTTTTCTTTTGTTTTCAGTCCTTAAGGGGTGAGCAGCAATTCCTCTCCTCCTCTCTAGTGTCTTCCTCCATTTTTGAATGATAGCCTCTTGCCTACCGACTATGGGCCCTGGAGGACCCGGATACATGACTATGGGCCCTGGAGGACCCGTATACATGACTATGGGCCCTGGAGGACCCGGATACATGACTATGGGCCCTGGAGGACCCAGGTACATGACTATGGGCCCTGGAGGACCCGGATACATGACTATGGGCCCTGGAGGACCCGGATACATGACTATGGGCCCTGGAGGACCCGGATACATGACTATGGGCCCTGGAGGACCCGGATACATGACTATGGGCCCTGGAGGACCCGGATACATGACTATGGGCCCTGGCATTTGAGGGAGCTACAAGCATTTAGGAAGATATTCTGTTATGTAATGCAAAAAGACATTTATTAAGGAGGCCACGATGGTTTTGGCCAGCTTGGGACTCATATAGTAGATGTATGTGAAAGGAATGCTGATTAATGAGATCTGGAAAGCCCTGGGTCTCCTGTTGTCTACAAGTGTGGCTTCTAAGAGTATTTCACCCATTGTTGTTTGTGCTAATTAACCCTGCTATTGTATGAAGGAGTTCTGTGTTGATATTTATGATAATGTGTATTGTATAGTCAGTGAGCTAGGAGACGTAAAGTCTACCCTGAGGGGTCATATCTCTAAGTCACCTAGTCTGGGTAAATGATTAGATAACTAGCTCATGTTAATTAGGTTTCTGGTTCCAGTTTTTATTGTAAGCCTGCTGTATATATTTGTGTGTCATCTCAAATAAAACAGTCCATGTTCAGCAACTAAACAAGTATCGTCTTGTTTTGTGCTTGTGAGCGGTTAGAATATCTGATATCTATATCCAGACTGGGAGGAAGTGGTGTATGATGAAAGCACTCAAGCGGAGTGTGGGACGTTTCGTTACATTGGTGGTAAGCAGTGGGACGCTTCCTGCAGTCTGGGACATCCAAACCTCCACCTGGATCCAAGGTCCGGATAGCAGGAGAGGAGAGGAGAGGTACAGATACCAGCCACCATGGAAGAGGAATTCAGAAGGAGGTTGCGAGAGATGCAGATACAGCACAGAGGACCCGTATCAGAGCAGGTCCTGCTGGGATGGTGTTATTCTATTTGCTGTGAACTCTGGAAGGAAGCGCTAGCCCATGAGCAGCCACACCAGGGAAAAGTTCTCCCCTCCATCCATGTGAGGTACTGGTCGCAGTACGGATTGTGGGTGCTGTTTTTGGGAGAAAAACCGCACAAGGAGCAGACGGCTGAATTAAGCAAACAAGATATTTGGGGGGCACACCCTCTCATCAAAGATGGTGCAGCCATAACACCATACAGTAGAAGAAAATTTTACAGCGCACGCAAAGTTTTGTGTGCGCTGTAAAATTTTCTTCCAGCGGAATTAAGCAGGCTGCTCTGGGCAGAGATGAAGCTGGATGAGAGCTACAGAGCCCTCCGGTGGCATGTATCCCAAGCCTACCCTTGGATAGCGGATGACAGCCCAACGGAAGGCTTTGGCTACGGCGGCCTGGGACTGTTGTATGTGAAGCTGACAGGGGACCCCAAATTTGGGAGTGATTTGGAGTGGCAGTTGGACAAAATCATGGATTTCAGAGGAGGGCTACTGAACATTCCGGAAGTGCACTGGGCACAGGAAGATTTGGAGTTTCTGGCCGTTCAGGAATGGGAGTTGGAGATCGCCTACAGACGGCTGTTAGACTCTGCTCAGTGCCAGGGCTGGGCTCCCTTTGCCTGGGACTATCAGGAAATACCAGTTGACAACTCTGAAATCCTGGCTGAAGAGTTGACAATGTGGCAGAGTAACAGTGTGCTTTGCCCACCTGACCTATGGAGGCGGAAGTCTTATGGCGGATGCAGCAAGTGCTGACTGACCTTGATGAACCTGTTTCTGCATTGGATGATCTTGGATGGAGAAATGTGCCTGTCCAGCAGAATGCCAGAGAATCGGCAGTGGAAAATCTGTAGATTGCCGTCCCCAAACCTGAAGTGCTGACAACAGGGCAGAGCTCTGCTAACCTCTGTCCAGAAATGATAACATCTTCTGGGTTCCATGGACAGGAGATGGTGAACCTTTATCCCCAGACATCAGTAGCAGAGACAGGGGATTTGATAGACTTTTCTGCTGAGGAAGAACAACCTGGTGAGCCTCCAGCAGAAGAAGAGCTGTTATTAGGGCCAAACTTCACTGAGCTCTGCCCAGCACCAACAGAAGTATCTGTGAAGTTACAAGGAACTTCCCCAGCTGAAGCACTGGCAACCGCACAGAGGGTCCAAGATCTCTGCCCTACACCTGCGTCTGTTCCGGAGGCTCAGGGTGAGAAGGTGGCAATCACTTCCTAGCAGCAGATACAGGGGGAGAAGGGAGAGGAGGTGTTCGTCGTCCCTCCCCAACAGTTAGCCGGAGCAGATGGTGTGGGGTTTCCAGCAGAAGGGCTGGCAACAGGGCCGAGTACTGCTGGACTCTGCCCTCAACTAACAGAGGATGGATTTCCTGTGAAGGTGGATGGGACTTCAGTCTCCACCTGTATATACCCCAGGGATGATGGGGAGTCGGCCCAGATCCCCAACAGCATGACGGAGTGAGCCCAGTCACCCTGTCTTCTCTCCGGCGGCAGAAAGGACTCCAGGGAGAAGGGCCAGTCCAGGCCTCTCCCCAGCGGCAGATATGTTCTCTGAGAGAGGCAGAGGATGGCTGGGTGAGTAATGCTTTGTTTGGAACAATTTGTTTGGGGTACTGTGTGGGTACAGGCATTAGAGGACTGGAACTACTGACCAACTTCGGAGTCAACCCTTCTGGGGTCTCTTCTTGTGTTAGTCTCCTGCCGAAAGGGGAGACATGTGACAGACCTAGCCGGGAGAGAGACTTTTGGAGGGGACTGAATGCTAGCCTCTTGCCGATCGATCGTGGGCCCTGGCATTTGGGGGAACGGTGCTCTTTGTGAGCTGTATGCCTGGGGACCCTTGAGGTGGTATTACTGTGGATTCGGGTCCTGGTCCCCCAGGACACACAGGCTCTGGGGATCCTGGATTTGCCATATTGGAATAGTGACTGATTCATACCGTTGGAACTCCTACTGTTAAATGCTAATGTCATCAATTCCAGCTACCTGTCTGTTGTCTGCTAAAATGTGTATTGTAAATAAGTCTCTAGTATGGGATCTAAGAGTCATTAGATCCCCATTGTTGTTTGAGTTTAATTAACTCTGCTATTGTGATAATGTTGATTGGGGGTTCTAAGCTACAAGACGGCCAGTCTGGCCTAAAGGTCATGACTGAGTCATCTAGGCTGTCTAAAGGGATTAGTTAATTAGCCCATGATATTAGGTTAATTAGGTTACAGCTGTATTGTTAGAGTAATATTAGCCGGAGGTCTGCACCTCCTATTTTACTGTATAAAAGAGCCTGTATTCCTTTCAATAAAAGAGATTCCTGGTTGAACTTACATACAGCCTGCCTGGTGTTTGTTCTGAGCTACACAACTGGATTAGAATGGCACAGAGCTGTAGTTCTAATCCCGGAGCATTGGATGACCGAACAATCAGATGTTGCGAGCTGCAATCTGATTCTATAGCCGCAGAGGAGTGTCGGAAGAGTGCAACCGAGCGAGCAAGGGGCTCGTTACAGCCACCTTTCGGGGGGGGGGGGGGACACAGGATCCCTGTCTTTGACAGGGATCCTGTTCCCACTTCCGTGAGTCCGGGCTGCGGCCCGTGACATCACTGCGGGCCTCCCTCCTCCTCCCTCCTGCTCTCCCTGTTGCCAGGCCAGTAGGAGAGAGGAGCGGAGCCTCACGCATGCGCAGTAGGTTTACCGTAAGGCTACACGGCCGGTTACCCTTACCTACAATGGCGGCGGCAGCACCCAACAGCTGATGGAAACATGCCAACATCGCTGGACTCCAAGACAGGTAAGTGTCTTATTATTAAAAGCCAGCAGCTGCAGTTTGTGTAGAGTATGTGTGCAGTGTGTAGTGTGTATGTCTTAAATGTAGAGTATGTGTAGAGTATGTGTGCAGTGTGTGTAGAGTATGTGTGTCTTATATGTAGAGTATGTGTGTCGTATGTGTGTCTTATATGTAGAGTATGTGTAGAGTATGTGTGTCTTATATGTAGAGTATGTGTAGAGTATGTGTGTCTTATATGTAGAGTATGTGTAGAGTATGTGTAGAGTATGTGTGTCTTATATGTAGAGTATGTGTAGAGTATGTGTGTCTTATATGTAGAGTATGTGTAGAGTATGTGTGTCTTATATGTAGAGTATGTGTAGAGTATGTGTAGAGTATGTGTGCAGTGTGTATAGAGTATGTGTGTCTTATATGTAGAGTATGTGTAGAGTATGTGTGTCTTATATGTAGAGTATGTGTAGAGTATGTGTGTCTTATATGTAGAGTATGTGTAGAGTATGTGTGTCTTATATGTAGAGTATGTGTAGAGTATGTGTGTCTTATATGTAGAGTATGTGTAGAGTATGTGTGTCTTATATGTAGAGTATGTGTAGAGTATGTGTGTCTTATATGTAGAGTATGTGTAGAGTATGTGTGTCTTATATGTAGAGTATGTGTAGAGTATGTGTGTCTTATATGTAGAGTATGTGTAGAGTATGTGTAGAGTATGTGTGCAGTGTGTATAGAGTATGTGTGTCTTATATGTAGAGTATGTGTAGAGTATGTGTGTCTTATATGTAGAGTATGTGTAGAGTATGTGTGTCTTATATGTAGAGTATGTGTAGAGTATGTGTGTCTTATATGTAGAGTATGTGTAGAGTATGTGTGTCTTATATGTAGAGTATGTGTAGAGTATGTGTGTCTTATATGTAGAGTATGTGTAGAGTATGTGTGTCTTATATGTAGAGTATGTGTAGAGTATGTGTGTCTTATATGTAGAGTATGTGTAGAGTATGTGTGTCTTATATGTAGAGTATGTGTAGAGTATGTGTGTCTTATATGTAGAGTATGTGTAGAGTATGTGTGTCTTATATGTAGAGAATGTGTAGAGTATGTGTGTCTTATATGTAGAGTATGTGTAGAGTATGTGTGTCTTATATGTAGAGTATGTGTAGAGTATGTGTAGAGTATGTGTGTCTTATATGTAGAGTATGTGTAGAGTATGTGTAGAGTATGTGTGTCCTTTATGTAGAGTATGTGTGTCTTATATGTAGAGTATGTGTAGAGTATGTGTAGAGTATGTGTGTCCTTTATGTAGAGTATGTGTAGATACTTTTGTTTTTTGGGGCAGAACACTGCTTTAATGCCAAAGAGCTGAATTTTGGTCTCCTCTGACCACAGCACTTTCTCCCAATCCTTCTCTGAATCATTTAGATGTTCATTGGCAAACTTCAGATGGACCTGTACATGTGTCTTCCTGAGGAGGGGGACCTTCAGGATTTCAATCGATGGTGGAGTATTGTGTTACCAATGGTTTGTTTGGTGACTGTGGTCCCAACTGCCTTGAGATTAGGGATGAGCTCGATGTTTGGGTCGAACATCGGGCGTTCGTCCGTTCACCGAAGAACGAACATTATGGGGTGTTCGCCTGAAATTCGAGTGGCTGCGGAATGCCCCATATTGCACTGCAGGATTGCAGTGCATTGCTGTATGATGATTGGCCAAAGCATGCACCTGACCTGCATGCTTTGGCCAATCCCAGTGCCCTCTGCTGAGAGCCATAATTGGCCAAAGGCAGGGTGCCTTTGGCCAATCACAGCTTAGGGGGACTAAGTCCACGCCCCACACTATATTAGGCAGCTTACATGGTGGCCCTGTGTAGTGTTGTTGGCGTGGACGGAGAGATAGCTTGATTTAGATTGAGCAGGCAGGTTATAAGCTGGTGGCTGTGTATTTGATATGTATATATATATACTCTGCATCCACTTCTGGTGGTGTACACAGTACACAATACAAAAGAAAGGGGAGTTAAGATCTGGACTGACCACTCAAACCACCTCCATCCCTGAATACATAGAAACATGGGGGGGAGATCGCCCTGGGACTTTGAATGAGGTGGAAGAGATTAGGCACACATACGTAACAGTGTAATAAAATAATTTTATTATTTACAGAATGCTGCAACCAATGGGAATAGCAATAAGTGTGCATTACCCGGCATAGTGGCCAAGTTATCAGCAATAGCAAAAGACAAAACATCAATCATTACACATAGTGCATATCTATAAGACAAGAGTACAATACATAATGAATAGCTGCATCAGTTGGGAGGCATACAGAGTAACAAATGGGTGAATTGTTTCATACATGGATAAGGTAATATGTGAATGATATACCCACAACATAACAACCCAACAGTAAAAGGCATGTAAAGAGCATCGATGGTGCCCTACGCGTTTCGCGAGTCCCAGCTCGCTCTTCAGGGGCAGATGCGTCAATATAATATCTGAAACAAGACATGAAAGGGTAAATGGGTATATAGGGGGATGGATGAGAGGGTAGAAGTAGGGGGAGTATGGTAGTTGGTGGAAGAGGTCAAGGAAGTAGGAGACCTCCTACTTACCACTCCACTGGGTTGGGTCACCGAGCGTTGATGCCAAAACGGTGATGAAAGGAAGTCCAGCTCGGGAGCTGAGGGGGCTCAGCGAACGGAAACCACAAGTGGGGGAAACCAGATGCATGGCAGCGGCTGCTTGGGACATATGATGAAGGTTTATCAGGACGCATGGCGCGGCTGCTAGTCACACCTGATCCTTACTGGTCTGACGCTACAGTTATTAGACTTGGGAGTGCACCGTTCAGCTTGGGGTTGCTTCAATTCTGATCAGGTATTTTTTTACTCTCCACACTCACCACGTGTGTGTCATGCATCCTTCTCACTACATAGAGATTGTCTACTCTATTCCCATTACAATTCCTACATCTTAACTATCCTTTTTTCTTCATTATTGCTAGCTCATCCTTATTTGTAATATGCATTATATTTTTTATTACTTTTTACTTTACCCCACAGCCTCCCTACCTATACCCTTGGCTATCCCTTTGGGTCATTTTGTTTTAGTGCAGACCAGTTTACTCTTTGTGAATATAGTTAATATATGTATATGTTTGAGACTTACATATCTCTATATACATTTCATTATATATACATTTTTTAGATATGCTTTCGGGCTACATTAGTCATATTTGATTCTTACTGGTTTGACGCTACAGTTATTAGACTTGGGAGTGCACTGTCCAGTTTGGGGTTGCTTCAATTTCCATCAGGTATTCTCTATTTTCCACACTCACTACATGTGTGACATTTATCTTCCATACTACATAGAGATTGTCTACTCTATTCCCATTACCTTTTCTACATCTATATTATCTTTTTTTCCTTCATCATTTTCAGCTCATCCTTATTTGTAATATGCATTATACATACATATTTTTTCATTATTTTTTATTTTTTACTTTACCCCACAGCCTCCCTACCTACACCCTTGGCCATCCCCTTGGGTCATTATGTTATAGTGCAGACCAGTTCACTCTTTTTGAACATACTTACTATTTGTATATGTTTGAGACTTATGTATCTCTATATACATTTCATTACATATATATTTTGTAGATACGCTTTTGGGCTACACTGTACATCCTTCATCATATGTCCCAAGCAGCCGCTGCCATGCATCTGGTTTCCCCCACTTGTGGTTTCCGTTCGCTGAGCCCCCTCAGCTCCCGAGCTGGACTTCCTTTCATCACCGTTTTGGCATCAACGCTCGGTGACCCAACCCAGTGGAGTGGTAAGTAGGAGGTCTCCTACTTCCTTGACCTCTTCCACCAACTACCATACTCCCCCTATTTCTACCCTCTCATCCATCCCCCTATATACCCATTTACCCTATCATGTCTTGTTTCAGATATTATATTGACGCATCTGCCCCTGAAGAGCGAGCTGGGACTCGCGAAACGCGTAGGGCACCATCGATGCTCTTTACATGCCTTTTACTGTTGGGTTGTTATGTTGTGGGTATATCATTCACATATTACCTTATCCATGTATGAAACAATTCACCCATTTGTTACTCTGTATGCCTCCCAACTGATGCAGCTATTCATTATGTATTGTACTCTTGTCTTATAGATATGCACTATGTGTAATGATTGATGTTTTGTCTTTTGCTATTGCTGATAACTTGGCCACTATGCCGGGTAATGCACACTTATTGCTATTCCCATTGGTTGCAGCATTCTGTAAATAATAAAATTATTTTATTACACTGTTACGTATGTGTGCCTAATCTCTTCCACCTCATTCAAAGTCCCAGGGCGATCTCCCCCCCATGTTTCAGTACACAATACAGTGCAGTGTGGTGTTGCAAAACACAATCCCTATCATGTCTGGAAGGCCACCAAGGAGAGGCAGACACTCACAGGCCACTAAAAGAGGGCAAGCCGGCTCTGTTTCTACAGCTAACAGTGCTGGTCGTGGACATGGTGCATCCTCAGTACGTGGCCGTGGGGCACGTTTGTCCTTTTTTTCGGCAGCTGGCCGTATTGAGCTACAACATGCAGAAGAGTTGGTGGAGTGGATAACAAAGCCGTCCTCATCCTCCTCATCCTCTGTCACCCAGGCTCAGAGTAGTTGCCTTCCAACGCAGCTGCCAAAGTGTCCATGTCAACAGTCACTCCTTCCATAGCCCCACCATCATGCACGGAGGAGTCCCCCAAACTTTTCAACCACAGTGTCGGGTACATGCTGCTGAAGGTTGCACAGCTATTAGAAGGCTCTGATGTTGGTTCCCAAGTTGAGGAAGGGAGTAATGTGAGCCTAGAGAGAGGGGGTGCCCAAGAAGGACAAGAAACTGGCAGTCATGTTCCCAGAGCTGCAGCATACTGCCAAGTTTGCTTCAGTGACGAGGAGGGAGGGGATGATGAGGTCACTGACTCTACTTGGGTGCCTGATAGAAGAGAGGAGGAGGAGGAGGCACATCTCCAACAAGGCAGGATGTCCTTTAGGGGGCAGCCATCCTATTGCATCACACCGCAGAGCTCCGCAGAGCGCTGCGGACTCCCCGCTGACTTTGAAAAGTTCCTTGGTGTGGGCCTTTTTTGACACATGTGCAGCAGATCGCACCATTGCTGTTTGCAACCTATGTCTGAAGCGGATCAAGCGTGGCCAGAACAGCAGCTTGACCAGACATATGTTGACCTCCCATGCAGTCCATTGGCAACAGCACTTGAAAGATCCACATCAAAGAAAAAGACGGACCTCTCCTTGCTCCTCATCTGGGATCTCCAACCCCACTATACCTTCAGTCCTCTCGAAAACCTGCACTGAGAGGAATGAAGGTAAAGAAATAGGTGTCCCAAGTACTTGCAGCCAATCTGCTAGCAGTACACCTCCATCCGATTTTAGCAGGCAAACTTCCCTACCCCAGTTGCTGAACCGTAAAAAGAAATTCGCTCCCAGCCATCCACATGCTCAGCGTCTGAGTGCTAGCTTGGCCAAATTGCTAGCACTGCAACTGCTGCCTTTTCAGCTGGTAGACTCTGCCCCCTTTCGTGAATTTGTGAATGTGCTATACCTCAGTGGCAGGTTCCCAAATGCCATTTCTTTTCATGGAAGGCCATTCCGGCTCTCTACCGGCATGTGGAAGGCAATGTTTTGGCCTCGTTGGACAGGGCGGTCAGCAGTAAGGTGCAGATTACCACTGACTCATGGTCCAGCAGGCATGGGCATGGACGTTACCTATCTTTCACGGCACACTGGGTAACTCTGCTGGCAGCTCGGAAGGATGCAGGACAGGGTTCAGTATTGTTGGAGCTTGTTCCGCCACCACACCTCCAACATGCTAGTGGTGATTCTGCCACAGCTCTCTCCTCCACACCCTCCTCCTCTTCTTCCTCTATGGCCTCTTCCTCTGCAGATTTCTCCTCTGAACCAGCGGTGCTCCGTAGGCTTTCAAGGGGCAACGCAAGCAGTCAGGCAAAAAGATGCCATGCGGTGCTTGAGTTGGTCTGCTTAGGGGACAGGAGCCACACTGGGGCAGAGATTCTGTCAGCTCTGCAGGGGCAGGTTCAGAGGTGGTTGACGCCACGCCAGCTTCAGCCAGGAATGGTGGTTTGCGACAATGGCACCAACCTTTTCTCCGCCCTCCGACAGGGACACTTGACTCATGTCCTATGTTTGGCTCACATCCTGAATTTGGTGGTGCAGCTGTTCTTGAGCAGGTACCCGGGCTTACAGGATCTCCTGAGGCAGGCCAGGAAAGTTTGTGGCCATTTCTGTCGGTCACACAATACCAGTGCTCGGCGGGCTGACATTCAAAGGGAATGCAACCTGCCCACCAACCGCCTCATTTGAGACATGCCCACCGGGTGGAACTCAACGTTGTCAATGCTGCAGCAGCTGTACATGAAGCAGAGGGCCATCAACAAGTACCTGTGTGAGTATGGCATCAGGACAGGGTCAGGGGAGCTTGGCTATTTTTGGCCATGCCAGTGGCTACTGATCAGGGATGCATGCACTGTCCTGTCACCATTTGAGGAGGCCACGAGAATTGTGAACAGCGACAATGCATGCATCAGTGATACTGTCCCTCTTGTCTTCCTGTTGGAGCACACGCTTCGTGGAATAATGGACAGGGCACTTGAGGCAGAACAGTGGGAGGAAGAGGAGGACTTCCTTACCTCTCAAGGCCCCCTTTATCCAGATAGTATTCCTGCGGGCCCGCCGATCACACAGGAAGAAGAGGAGGAGGAGGAGGATTGTGTCAGCATGGACGAGGAGGATAACACTCAGCAGCAAGCAGTCTTCAAGGCATGGTTTTCATTCCCCAGAAACTCATGGAGTTGTATGTGGCTGGGAGGAGGTTGTTACTAATCATGTGATCCTTAGTGACCCAGAGGACTCAGAATCAAATGACTCTGTAAACTTACACTGCATGGCCTCCTGATTTTGCAAAGCCTGCAAAAGGACCCTAGGATTCGTGGTATCAAGGAGAGGGATCATTACTGGCTGGCAAACCTTCTTGATCCACGTTACAAGGGTAGGGTTGCAGAACTTATCCTGCCTTTGCAGAGATTGAAACATCTTCAGGAGGCCTTGAAGAAAGGTTTGTGCAATGCGTTTCCAGAGCCTGGGAGGTTACAATTTCCTGGTGCTGGACAACGTGTTGCTGAGGCTTCGTTCAGTCAGAGGAAGAGCGGTGGAGAAGGTGGCCGGCTGACCGATGCCTTTAGACAATTGTTCAGTCCTCAGTGCCAAGGTCTGATTGGTTCAAGCAACCATCGCCAGTGTCTGCATTGTATGGTGCAGGAATATATAGGGGTAAGAGCAGACTTGGAGACCTTTTCAACAGACCATCCACTGGGTTACTGGGTCTTGAGGATGGACCACTGGCCAGAACTTGCTTAATATGCAATTGAGCTCTACTGGCCTGTCCTGCATCCAGCATTCTTTCTGAACTCACATTTAGTGCTTCTGGAGGGTTTGTAATGGATCATAGAGTACACCTGTCCACAGACTCCATTGATGGGCTCACATTCATAAAAATGAATCAGTCTTGGATCAGCAGCTATCAAGCACCTGATGCTGATGTAACTGATTTTTCTATGGATGTGGGATCCCTTGAAGACTGCCTATGCTGAGTAACTATCCTATTCCTCCAAAATCTTGATGATGCTAGCTTCCAACAATATTTTTGGTTTAGGGCACCACCACCACTGCCTAAGGCCCAATTTTTCTGTCCCTGTTTAACAGGGGCATGTAATTACAATTTTGATCTAATATTTCACAGCAGGGCCCGTTCCTGCGCCCAACAAGAGTATCTGTGAGGGGTTACAGTGTTGTGGTACCACCCCCACCACCAAAGGCCCAATTTTTCTGTCCCTGTTCAGCAATGTCATGTAATTATAATTTTTGATATAGTATTTCACAGCAGGGCTTGTTTCTGCTCTCAACAAGAGTAACTGTGATGGCTTGCAGTGTTCTGGTACCACCAAGACCTAAGGCCTAATTTTCTTCAGAGTATATAGGGCAGGCTGTATAGTATATATAATTCTGTTCAGAGTATATAGTGCCTGGGGGCCCCCTACGCCATTTAAAATTTTTTTTTGGGTGCGGGGTTGCCCTTAATATCCATATCAGACCCAAAGGGCCTGGTAATGGGGGGGGGGGTTTACCCATGCACTTTTTCTCAATGATGTTCATCCATATTGCCAGGACCCGACATTACATTAAAGCCGCAAGCAGTTTTAAATGACTTTTTTTCCTTTAAAAATGACATTTGGTGCAGGGACTGTTCTAAGCACGGGAAACACGCGTCACTTTACAGGCATACTATAGACACCCCCAGGTATGATATTTAAAGGAATATTTCACTTTTATTGTTTCACTTTAAGCATCATTAAAATCACTGCTCCCGAAAAAACGGACGTTTTTAAAATTTTTTTTTGCATTGATACATGTCCCCTGGGGCAGGACCCGGGTCCCCAAACCCTTTTTATGACAATAACTTGCATAGTAGCCTTTAAAATGAGCACTTTTGATTTTTTACGTTCAGGTTCCATAGACTTTAAAAATGTTCACGTGTTCGAACAAACTTTTTGCCTGTTCGGATGTTCTGCGATTGCGAACCAAACTGGGGGGGGTGTTGTTTGGCTCATCCCTACTTCAGATCCTTCACAAGCTCCTCCCATGTAGTTCTGGGCGGATCCCTCACTTTTCTCATGACCATCCTCACCCCATGAGGAGAAATCTTCCATGGAGCTCCAGACTGAGGACGATTGATGGATATTTTGTATTTCTTCCATTTGTGAATAATCGCTCCAACAGTTGTCTTCTTCTCACCAAGCTTCTTGCTGATGGTCTTGTAGCCCATTCCAGCCTTGTGCAGGTCTCCAATCTTCTCCCCGACGTCCTCTGACAGATCTTTGCTCTTCCCCATGATGGTGAGGATTGGATGGAAGAAAGAGATTCTGTGGACAGGTGTCTTTTATGCACATAACGAGTTGTCGTTAGGAGAACCTTCTTACATTGACAGGACTAATCTGTGTACCACATGAGCACCTACTGTAGTGTCTGTGTATACTCCATATATACCCCCCATATATACTATATACACCCTCTATATACTCCATATATACTATATACACTCTCTATATACTCCATATATACCCCCCATATATACTATATACACTCTCTATATACTCCATATATACCCCCATATATACTATATACACTCTCTATATACTCCATATATACTATATACACTCTCTATATACTCCATATATACTATATACACTCTCTATATACTCCATATATACCCCCCATATATACTATATACACTCTCTATATACTCCATATATACCCCCCATATATACTATATACACTCTCTATATACTCCATATATACCCCCATATATACTATATACACTCTCTATATACTCCATATATACCCCCATATATACTATATACACTCTCTATATACTCCATATATACCCCCATATATACTATATACACTCTCTATATACTCCATATATACCCCCTATATATACTATATACACTGTCTATATACTCCATATATACTATATACACTCTCTATATACTCCATATATACTATATACACTCTCTATATACTCCATATATACTATATGCACTCTCTATATACTCCATATATATCCCCATATATACTATATACACTCTCTATATACTCCATATATACTATATACACTCTCTATATACTCCATATATACCCCCATATATACTATATACACTCTCTATATACTCCATATATACCCCCCATATATATACTATATACACTCTCTATATACTCCATATATACTATATACACTCTCTATATACTCCATATATACCCCCCATATATACTATATACACTCTCTATATACTCCATATATACTATATACACTCTCTATATACTCCATATATACCCCCCATATATACTATATACACTCTCTATATACTCCATATATACTATATACACTCTCTATATACTCCATATATACCCCCTATATATACTATATACACTGTCTATATACTCCATATATACTATATACACTCTCTATATACTCCATATATACTATATACACTCTCTATATACTCCATATATACTATATACACTCTCTATATACTCCATATATACTATATGCACTCTCTATATACTCCATATATACCCCCATATATACTATATACACTCTCTATATACTCCATATATACTATATACACTCTCTATATACTCCATATATACCCTCATATATACTATATACACTCTCTATATACTCCATATATACCCCCATATATATACTATATACACTCTCTATATACTCCATGTATACTATATACACTCTCTATATACTCCATATATACCCCCCATATATACTATATACACTCTCTATATACTATATACACTCTCTATATACTCCATATATACCCCCCATATATACTATATACACTCTCTATATACTCCATATATACCCCCCATATATACTATATACACTCTCTATATACTCCATATATACCCCCATATATACTATATACACTCTCTATATACTCCATATATACTATATACACTCTCTATATACTCCATATATACTATATACACTCTCTATATACTCCATATATACCCCCCCATATATACTATATATACACTCTCTATATACTCCATATATACCCCCCATATATACTATATACACTCTCTCTATACGCCATATATACTATATACACTCTCTATATACTCCATATATACTATGTACACTCTCTATATACTTCATATATACCCCCATATATACTATATACACTCTCTATATACTCCATATATACCCCCCATATATACTATATACACTCTCTATATACTCCATATATACCCCCCATATATACTATATACACTCTCTATATACTCCATATATACCCCCCATATATACTATATACACTCTCTATATACTCCATATATACCCCCCATATATACTATATACACTCTCTATATGCTCCATATATACCCCCCATATATACTATATACACTCTCTATATACTCCATATATACCCCCCATATATACTATATACACTCTCTATATACTCCATATATACCCCCATATATACTATATACACTCTCTATATACTCCATATATACCCCCCATATATACTATATACACCCTCTATATACTCCATATATACCCCCATATATACTATATACACTCTCTATATACTCCATATATACCCCCCATATATACTATATACACTCTCTATATACCCCCCATATATACTATATACACTCTCTATATACTCCATATATACCCCCCATATATACTATATACACTCTCTATATACTCCATATATACTATATACACTCTCTATATACTCCATATATACTATATACACTCTCTATATACTCCATATATACTATATACACTCTATATATATACTCCATATATACTATATACACCCTCTATATACTCCATATATACCCCCCATATATACTATATACACTCTCTATATACTCCATATATACCCCCATATATACTATATACACTCTCTATATACTCCATATATACCCCCCATATATACTATATACACTCTCTATATACTCCATATATACCCCCATATATACTATATACACTCTCTATATACTCCATATATACCCCCATATATACTATATACACTCTCTATATACTCCATATATACCCCCCATATATACTATATACACTCTCTATATACTCCATATATACCCCCCATATATACTATATACACTCTCTATATACTCCATATATATACCACATGAGCACCTACTGTAGCCAGTCTGTGGGGGCAGAATTATTGAATACATGTGTGTGATTGGTTCTTTTTAAACAATACAGTGTCTGATTGGCTGATTCTGAAGCCACCACCCTCTTTTGTTATTCATGTTTACAGTATAAATAAAAGGAGCTGCTCATCCGAAGGAGGATTCTGCTGAGCTCAACGTGACCCCAACGTCTGTCTGTGTCACTTGGAGATATAGGAGCGCACTTCCCGGCATTATACAAGAGAAGCTGTGATTATAGGAGAAGCTTCACATTTCCAGGACACAAAAGATCAAATACTTATTTTACTCACTGAACTCCAATTATAACATTTGTATTGTGTGGAACTCCAATTATAACATTGTATTGTGTGTTATTTCTGGATTTTTGGTTGATATTCTGTCTCTATCATATAAAATACACCTCTGATAAAAATTATAGACCCTTCATTTCTATGTAAGGGGGCAAAACTTACACAATCAAATCTACCACCACCCTCCACCAACCAATCTAATCTACCACCCCCCCCCCACCAAACTAATCTACCACCCCCCCACCAATCTAATATACCACCATCCCCCCCCACCAACCAATCTAATCTACCACCACCCCCCACCAACCAATCTAATCTACCACCACCCCCCCCCACCACCTATCTAATCTACCACCATCCCCCCCACCAACCAATCTAATATACCACCATCTCCCCCACCAACCAATCTATCTACCCACCACCCCCCCCCCCACCACAATACCACCATCCCCCCCCCACCAACCATCTAATCTACCACCACCCCCCCCACCAACCAATCTAATCTACCACCCCCCCCCCACCAATCTAACTACACCATCCCCCCCCACCCAACCAATCTAATCTACCATCACCCCCCCCCCCACCAACCTATCTAATCTACCACCCCCCCCCACCCACCATAATCTACCACCACCCCCCCCCCCCCCCCAACCAATCTAATCTACCACCACCCCCCCCCCACCATCTACCCCCCCCCCACCAACCAATCTAATCTACCACCATCCCCCCCCACCAACCAATCTAATATACCACCATCCTCCCCACCAACCAATCTAATCTACCACCACCCCCCCACACATCTAATATACCACCACCCCCCCCCCACCACCAATCTACTACCACCCCCCCCCACCAACCAATCTAATCTACCACCACCCCCCCACCAACCAATCTAATATACCACCATCCCCCCACCAACCAATCTAATCTACCACCACCCCCCCCCACCAACCAATCTAATCTACCACCATCCCCCCCACCAACCAATCTAATCTACCACCACCCCCCCACCAACCAATCTAATCTACCACCACCCCCCCCCACCAAACCAATCTAATCTACCACCACCCCCCCACCAACCAATCTAATCTACCACCATCCCCCCCACCAACCAATCTAATATACCACCATCTCCCCACCAACCAATCTAATCTACCACCACCCCCCCCACCAACCAATCTAATATACCACATCCCCCACCAACCAATCTAATCTACCACCACCCCCCACCAACCAATCTAATCTACCACCACCCCCCCACCAACCAATCTAATCTACCACCACCCCACCCAACCAATCTAATCCACCACCCCCCCACAACCAATCTAATCTACCACCACCCTCCACCAACCAATCTAATATACCACCATCCCCCACCAACCAATCTAATCTACCACCATCCCCCCCACCAACCAATCTAATCTACCACCACCCCCCCCACCAACCAATCTAAACTACCACCATCCCCCCCCACCAACCAATCTAATCTACCACCATCCCCCCCCCCCCACCAACCAATCTAATCTACCACCACCCCCCCCACCAACCAATCTAATCTACCACCATCCCCCCCACCAACCAATCTAATCTACCACCACCCCCCTCCACTAACCAATCTAATCTACCACCATCCCCACCAACCAATCTAATCTACCCCCCCACCAATCTAATCTACCACCACCCCCCCACCAACCAATCTAATCTACCACCATCCCCCACCAACCAATCTAATCTACCCCCCCACCAATCTAATCTACCACCACCCCCCCCACCAACCAATCTAATATACCACCATCCCCCACCAACCAATCTAATCTACCACCATTCCCCACCAACCAAGCTACAGAGGAAATGTTCCCTATAAATGGCCACCAACCTCTGTACTATTTCCCTGTCCCACTGGTGAGGTAAGTACCTGGATCGGAGGCTCTCTGGTGGCATCAGCTCCAACGTGTGCGTCGGTCCGTACAGATTGGCTACAAATAACTTCACCGTGGGGTTTGTCTGTCCGGCCTGCAGAAGAAGAGGAGACACCGGGGTCACCAACAGGGCCACAGCCTCAGGAGTGGACAATAGAGCCCCCTCCAGCCATAATGGTTTATTCCTCTCTGGAGCCCCTCCCACATGTACCTTGGGGGACGGGAACAATCTTCATAGCTAGTAGAGCCACTCCCCCCACCTGTACCTCGGGGGATGAGAATGGACTTCATAGCTAGTAGAGCCCCTCCCCCCACCTGTACCTCGGGGGATAGGAACGGTCTTCATAGCCAGTAGAGCCCCTCCCCCACAGGAATGGTTTGCCCCTCCCACTTGTACCTTGGGGTACGGGAACTGTTTTGCGGGGGGGTAGAGGCTGCCGGTGTACTGAGGGATGATCATGTTGGGCACCAGACTGTCATTGATCATCAGGAACGCCAATCTCTCGCCATCCGGAGACCACCAATGGGCGATGTGGGTGTTCAGTAATTCCTCTGAGACAGAAGAGACAACACAGATCATATGATGACTCCGCCCATACCACACCCTCCAATTATATATGATGGGTTCCCATAATGACTCCGCCCATACCACACCCTCCAATTATATATGATGGGTTCCCATAATGACTCCGCCCATACCACACCCTCCAATTATATATGATGGGTTTCCATAATGACTCCGCCCATACCACACCCTCCAATTATATATGATGGGTTCCCATAATGACTCCGCCCATACCACACCCTCCAATTATATATGATGGGTTTCCATAATGACTCCGCCCATACCACACCCTCCAATTATATATGATGGGTTCCCATAATGACTCCGCCCATACCACACCCTCCAATTATATATGATGGGTTTCCATAATGACTCCGCCCATACCACACCCTCCAATTATATATGATGGGTTCCCATAATGACTCCGCCCGTACCACACCCTCCAATTATATATGATGGGTTCCCATAAAGACTCCGCCCATACCACACCCTCCAATTCTATATAATGGGTTCCCATAATGACTCCGCCCATACCACACCCTCCAATTATATATGATGGGTTCCCATAAAGACTCCGCCCATACCACACCCTCCAATTATATATGATGGGTTCCCATAATGACTCCGCCCATACCACACCCTCCAATTATATATAATGGGTTCCATAATGACTCCGCCCATACCACACCCTCCAATTATATATAATGGGTTCCATAATGACTCCGCCCATACCACACCCTCCAATTATATATAATGGGTTTCCATAATGACTCCACCCATACCACACCCTCCAATTATATATAATGTGTTCCCATAATTTCTCCGCCCATACCACACCCTCCAATTATATATGATGGGTTCCCAAAATGATTCCGCCCATACCACACCCTCCAATTATATATGATGGGTTTCCATAATGACTCCGCCCATACCACACCCTCCAATTATATATGATGGGTTTCCATAATGACTCCGCCCATACCACACCCTCCAATTATATATGATGGGTTTCCATAATGACTCCGCCCATACCACACCCTCCAATTATATATGATGGGTTTCCATAATGACTCCGCCCATACCACACCCTCCAATTATATATGATGGGTTTCCATAATGACTCCGCCCATACCACACCCTCCAATTATATATAATGGGTTCCCATAATGACTCCGCCCATACCACACCCTCCAATTATATATGATGGGTTTCCATAATGACTCCGCCCATACCACACCCTCCAATTATATATGATGGGTTTCCATAATGACTCCGCCCATACCACACCCTCCAATTATATATGATGGGTTTCCATAATGACTCCGCCCATACCACACCCTCCAATTATATATGATGGGTTTCAATAATGACTCCGCCCATACCACACCCTACAATTATATATGATGGGTTTCCATAATGACTCTGCCCATACCACACCCTCCAATTATATATGATGGGTTTCCATAATGACTCCGCCCATACCACACCTCCAATTATATATGATTGGGTTTCAATAATGACTCCGCCAATACCACACCCTACAATTATATATGATGGGTTCCCATAATGACTCCGCCCATACCACACCCTCCAATTATATATGATGGGTTTCCATAATGACTCCGCCCATACCACACCCTCCAATTATATATGATGGGTTCCCATAATGACTCCGCCCATACCACACCCTCCAATTATATATGATGGGTTCCATAATGACTCCGCCCATACCACACCCTCCAATTATATATGATGGGTTCCCATAATGACTCCGCCCATACCACACCCTCCAATTATATATGATGGGTTTCCATAATGACTCCGCCCATACCACACCCTCCAATTATATATAATGGGATCCCATAATGACTCCGCCCGTACCACACCCCTCCAATTATATATGATGGGTTCCCATAATGACTCCGCCCGTACCACACCCTCCAATTATATATGATGGGTTCCCATAAAGACTCCGCCCATACCACACCCTCCAATTATATATAATGGGATCCCATAATGACTCCGCCCATACCACACCCTCCAATTATATATGATGGGTTCCCATAATGACTCCGCCCGTACCACACCCTCCAATTATATATGATGGGTTCCCATAAAGACTCCGCCCATACCACACCCTCCAATTATATATAATGGGATCCCATAATGACTCCGCCCATACCACACCCTCCAATTATATATAATGGGTTCCCATAATGACTCCACCCATACAACACCCTCAAATTATATATAATGGGTTTCCATAATGACTCCACCCATACCACACCCTCCAATTATATATACTGTGTTCCCATAATTTCTCCGCCCATACCACACCCTCCAATTATATATGATGGGTTTCCATAATGACTCCGCCCATACCACACCCTCCAATTATATATGATGGGTTTCCATAATGACTCCGCCCATACCACACCCTCCAATTATATATGATGGGTTCCCATAATGACTCCGCCCATACCACACCCTCCAATTATATGTGATGGGTTTCCATAATGACTCCGCCCATACCACACCCTCCAATTATATATGATGGGTTCCCATAATGACTCCGCCCGTACCACACCCTCCAATTATATATGATGGGTTCCCATAAAGACTCCGCCCATACCACACCCTCCAATTATATATAATGGGTTCCCATAATGACTCCGCCCATACCACACCCTCCAATTATATATGATGGGTTTCCATAATGACTCCGCCCATACCACACCCTCCAATTATATATAATGGGTTCCCATAAAGACTCCGCCCATACCACACCCTCCAATTATATATAATGGGTTCCCATAATGACTCCGCCCATACCACACCCTCCAATTATATATAATGGGTTTCCATAATGACTCCACCCATACCACACCCTCCAATTATATATAATGTGTTCCCATAATTTCTCCGCCTATACCACACCCTCCAATTATATATAATGGGTTCCCATAATGACTCCGCCCATACCACACCCTCCAATTATATATGATGGGTTTCCCATAAAGACTCCGGACATACCACACCCTCCAATTATATATGATGGGTTCCCATAATTTCTCCGCCCATACCACACCCTCCAATTATATATAATGGGTTCCCATAATGACTCCGCCCATACCACACCCTCCAATTATATATGATGGGTTTCCATAATGACTCCGCCCATACCACACCCTCCAATTATATATGATGGGTTTCCATAATGACTCCGCCCATACCACACCCTCCAATTATATATGATGGGTTTCCATAATGACTCCGCCCATACCACACCCTCCAATTATATATGATGGGTTTCCATAATGACTCCGCCCATACCACACCCTCCAATTATATATAATGGGTTCCCATAATGACTCCGCCCATACCACACCCTCCAATTATATATGATGGGTTCCCATAAAGACTCCGGACATACCACACCCTCCAATTATATATGATGGGTTCCCATAATTTCTCCGCCCATACCACACCCTCCAATTATATATAATGGGTTCCCATAATGACTCCGCCCATACCACACCCTCCAATTATATATGATGGGTTTCCATAATGACTCCGCCCATACCACACCCTCCAATTATATATGATGGGTTTCCATAATGACTCTGCCCATACCACACCCTCCAATTATATATGATGGGTTTCCATAATGACTCCGCCCATACCACACCCTCCAATTATATATGATGGGTTTCAATAATGACTCCGCCAATACCACACCCTACAATTATATATGATGGGTTCCCATAATGACTCCGCCCATACCACACCCTCCAATTATATATGATGGGTTTCCATAATGACTCCGCCCATACCACACCCTACAATTATATATGATGGGTTTCCATAATGACTCTGCCCATACCACACCCTCCAATTATATATGATGGGTTTCCATAATGACTCCGCCCATACCACACCCTCCAATTATATATGATGGGTTTCAATAATGACTCCGCCAATACCACACCCTACAATTATATATGATGGGTTCCCATAATGACTCCGCCCATACCACACCCTCCAATTATATATGATGGGTTTCCATAATGACTCCGCCCATACCACACCCTCCAATTATATATGATGGGTTCCCATAATGACTCCGCCCATACCACACCCTCCAATTATATATGATGGGTTTCCATAATGACTCCGCCCATACCACACCCTCCAATTATATATGATGGGTTCCCATAATGACTCCGCCCATACCACACCCTCCAATTATATATGATGGGTTTCCATAATGACTCCGCCCATACCACACCCTCCAATTATATATGATGGGTTCCCATAATGACTCCGCCCATACCACACCCTCCAATTATATATGATGGGTTTCCATAATGACTCCGCCCATACCACACCCTCCAATTATATATAATGGGATCCCATAATGACTCCGCCCGTACCACACCCTCCAATTATATATGATGGGTTCCCATAATGACTCCGCCCGTACCACACCCTCCAATTATATATGATGGGTTCCCATAAAGACTCCGCCCATACCACACCCTCCAATTATATATAATGGGATCCCATAATGACTCCGCCCATACCACACCCTCCAATTATATATGATGGGTTCCCATAATGACTCCGCCCGTACCACACCCTCCAATTATATATGATGGGTTCCCATAAAGACTCCGCCCATACCACACCCTCCAATTATATATAATGGGATCCCATAATGACTCCGCCCATACCACACCCTCCAATTATATATAATGGGTTCCCATAATGACTCCGCCCATACAACACCCTCAAATTATATATAATGGGTTTCCATAATGACTCCACCCATACCACACCCTCCAATTATATATACTGTGTTCCCATAATTTCTCCGCCCATACCACACCCTCCAATTATATATGATGGGTTTCCATAATGACTCCGCCCATACCACACCCTCCAATTATATATGATGGGTTTCCATAATGACTCCGCCCATACCACACCCTCCAATTATATATGATGGGTTCCCATAATGACTCCGCCCATACCACACCCTCCAATTATATGTGATGGGTTTCCATAATGACTCCGCCCATACCACACCCTCCAATTATATATGATGGGTTCCCATAATGACTCCGCCCGTACCACACCCTCCAATTATATATGATGGGTTCCCATAAAGACTCCGCCCATACCACACCCTCCAATTATATATAATGGGTTCCCATAATGACTCCGCCCATACCACACCCTCCAATTATATATGATGGGTTTCCATAATGACTCCGCCCATACCACACCCTCCAATTATATATAATGGGTTCCCATAAAGACTCCGCCCATACCACACCCTCCAATTATATATAATGGGTTCCCATAATGACTCCGCCCATACCACACCCTCCAATTATATATAATGGGTTTCCATAATGACTCCACCCATACCACACCCTCCAATTATATATAATGTGTTCCCATAATTTCTCCGCCCATACCACACCCTCCAATTATATATAATGGGTTCCCATAATGACTCCGCCCATACCACACCCTCCAATTATATATGATGGGTTCCCATAAAGACTCCGCCCATACCACACCCTCCAATTATATATGATGGGTTCCCATAATGACTCCGTCCATACTACGCCCTCCAATTATATATGATGGGTTTCCATAATGACTCCACCCATACCACGCCCTCCAATTATATATGATGGGTTTCAATAATGACTCCGCCCATACCACACCCTCCAATTATATATGATGGGTTTCAATAATGACTCCGCCCATACCACACCCTACAATTATATATGATGGGTTTCCATAATGACTCCACCCATACCACGCCCTCCAATTATATATGATGGGTTTCAATAATGACTCCGCCCATACCACACCCTACAATTATATATGATGGGTTCCCATAATGACTCCGCCCATACCACGCCCTCCAATTATATATGATGGGTTTCAAAAATGACTCCGCTCATACCACACCCTCCACTTATATATGCTGAGCTCCCATAATGACTCCACCCTCCAATTATATATGAAGGGCTCCCATAATGACGCCACCCATACCACACCCTCCAATTATATATGATGAGCTCCCATAATGACGCCACCCATACCACACCCTCCAATTATATATGATGAGCTCCCATAATGACTCCACCCATACCACACCCTCCAATTATATATGCTGAGCTCCCATAATGACTCCACCCTCCAATTATATATGAAGGGCTCCCATAATGACGCCACCCATACCACACCCTCCAATTATATATGATGAGCTCCCATAATGACGCCACCCATACCACACCCTCCAATTATATATGATGAGCTCCCATATTGACTCCACCCATACCACACTCTCTAATTGTATATGATTGATTCAAATAATGACTCCGCCCATACCACACCCTCCAATTACTGACCCAGTGTCAGAGCTCATCCATTACAGAACAAGGCTGCCATGGCCTCTCCCTGAATTGTCAACTCCTGGGTCAACTTTATGAATAATGGAATGTTACCCACCTTCATACAACCAATCGGAGAGACCGTTATAGATAATCCCCTCCTTCCCCGAGGATGTCAGCCTCAGGGAACTGCTCTTCACATCCGGCTGATAGTAGATGTTATTCTCAAAGATGTAGATCTGCCAGACCGAGGTCACAGGATGATAATAACAAAAAACAGAAACGTCATATCATCTTCATCATCACCACCACCACAACCATCATCATCATCAACACCATCATCAACATCAACACCAGAAACGTCATATCATCTTCATCATCACCACCATCATCATCATCATCAACACCAGAAATGTAATTTCATCACCACCACCATCACCACCAGAAAAGTCATATCATCATCATCATTATCATCATCACCACCACTACCACCACCATCATCAACACCAGAAATGTAATTTCATCACCACCACCATCACCACCACCTTCATCACCACCACCATCACCATCATCATCAACACCACCATCATCACCAGAAAAGTCATATCATCATCATCATTATCATCATCACCACCACTACCACCACCATCATCAACACCAGAAATGTAATTTCATCACCACCACCTTCATCACCACCACCATCACCATCATCATCAACACCACCATCATCACCAGAAAAGTCATATCATCATCATCATCAACACCAGAAATGTCATATCATCATCATCATTATCATCATCACCACCACTACCACCACCATCATCAACACCAGAAATGTAATTTCATCACCACCACCTTCATCACCACCACCATCACCATCATCATCAACACCACCATCATCACCAGAAAAGTCATATCATCATCATCATCAACACCAGAAATGTCATATCATCATCATCATTATCATCATCACCACCACTACCACCACCATCATCAACACCAGAAATGTAATTTCATCACCACCCACCACCACCACCACCATCATCATCAACAACACCAGAAATGTCATATCATCACCACCACCTTCATCACCACCACCTTCACCACCACCATCAACACCAGAAATGTAATTTCATCACCACCACCATCATCACCAGAAAAGTCATATCATCATCATCATCATCACCAGAAAAGTCATATCATCATCATCATCATCAACAACACCAGAAATGTAATTTCATCATCACCACCACCACCATCATCACCACCATCACCCCCACCACCAGCATCATCACCAGAAAAGTCATATCATCATCATCATCATCATCATCATCATCATCACCACCAACAACACCAGAAATGTAATTTCATCATCATCACCATCATCATCAACACCAGAAATGTAATAACAACACTAATAATAATAACAATAATAATGGGATTTATAAAAACGTGCAAAAAATATTCTCAGAGGGTAAGTATGGAAGCAATCAGCAATGGAAGGATCATAATGGGGGGATCAGCATGGAGAGGGATCAGAACGATAGGGATCAGTGTTGGGGGGATCAGTAACGAAAGGATGAGCATGGGGGGTCAGCATGGGAAGGTTCAGCATGGGGGGGATCAGCATTGGGGGGGTCATCATGGGAAGTTTCAGCATGGGGGGGATCAGCATTGGGGGGGTCATCATGGGAAGTTTCAGCATGGGGAGGATCAGCATGGGGGGGTCAGCATGGGGGGGATCAGCATTGGGGGGGTCAGCATGAGAGGGATCAGCATTGGGGGGGTCATCATGGGAAGTTTCAGCATGGGGAGGATCAGCATGGGGGGGTCAGCATGGGGGGGATCAGCATTGGGGGGGTCAGCATGAGAGGGATCAGCATTGGGGGGATCAGCATTGGGGGGTCAGCGTGGGAAGCCTCCATTTAGGAGATGGTTCTCCTGGAATCTTTCCATGTCTGATAATGAAGAGAGATTTTGGCTGTGAAGATAAGAGAGGATGATGAGGGTCATTTTCCATCTCTCTATATTATGGAAATGAGTTCTTTAATGTCTGACTGAAGAGCCGTCCTTTCATCCTCCTTTCTGTATATAGAGGACAATCCACTGCTATACAAAGACCCTCACTGATTCCCTCTGTACCAGAAAAATGGCAGCTTCACTCTGATTGGTAGTTGCTGGTATCACAGACAGTCTCCCTCCCTGACTTGTATACACATATTACAGATATTCATCCCCCAAAATATATTGGGCCCCCCTCTTCCTGGTGTCATGAAGACTGGGATAGAGCCCCCCCCCCCCCGACTCTATATGGAGCGGCTCCGTCTGTTATACAGATTTGCTGACTCTCAGATAATGAATCTCATGAATGCAATCAGCTGCCATTACTCAGATTCCTTTGCAGAGTTCTAGCAGATAATTGAAGGGTGGGCAGGAGGCGCGAGGCTTTGTGCGTCTCTCCTAATGATTTCCAGCCTCTTAGTCTCAATGATAAGAAAATAAATTAGAAAAGCCACCAGGTGTGACGTGGGCGCCTTCCTATCTGCCGGAATGAGATGACACGGAATGTGCGGCCAAGAATCCCCATCTGTCTGTTCATCCCAACAATTTCCAGATAATTCCCAAATCCCAGAACATGTTTTATACTCCAGAGAACCCGGGAATGTCCGAAGATTCCCGACCAGCCGGGATCATTCCCAAATCCCAGAGCATGTTTTATATTCCAGAGATCCCGGGAATGTCCAAAGATTCCAGACCAGCCGGGATCATTCCCAAATCCCAGAACATGTTTTATATTCCACAGATCATGGGAACATCTGAAGATTCCAGGCCAGCCGGGATCATTCCCAAATCCCAGATCAAGTTCTTTATCCCAGAGATCCCGGGAATGTCCGAAGATTCCAGACCAGCCGGGATCATTCCCAAATCCCAGAGCATGTTTTATATTCCAGAGATCCCGGGAATGTCTGAAGATTCCAGACCAGCCGGGATCATTCCCAAATCCCAGAGCATGTTTTATATTCCAGAGATCCCGGGAATGTCCAAAGATTCCAGACCAGCCGGGATCATTCCCAAATCCCAGAGCATGTTTTATATTCCAGAGATCCCGGGAATGTCCAAAGATTCCCGACCAGCCGGGATCATTCCCAAATCCCAGATCATGTTTTATATTCCTGGGATCCCGGGAATGTCCAAAGATTCCAGACCAGCCGGGATCATTCCCAAATCCCAGAACATGTTTTATATTCCAGAGATCCCGGGAATAGTCGAAGATTCCAGACCAGCCGGGATCATTCCCAAATCCCAGAACATGTTTTATATTCCACAGATCCCGGGAATGTCCAAAGATTCCAGACCAGCCGGGATCATTCCCAAATCCCAGAACATGTTTTATATTCCAGAGATCATGGGAATGTCAAAATATTCCAGACCAGCCGGGATCATTCCCAAATCCCAGAACATGTTTTATATTCCAGAGATCCCGGGAATGTCCAAAGATTCCAGACCAGCCGGGATCATTCCCAAATCCCAGAACATGTTTTATATTCCAGAGATCCCGGGAATATCCGAAGATTCCAGACCAACCGGGATGATTCCCAAATCCCAGAGCATGTTTTATATTCCAGAGATCCTGGGAATATCCGAAGATTCCAGACCAACCGGGATGATTCCCAAATCCCAGAGCATGTTTTATATTCCAGAGATCCCGGGAATATCCGAAGATTCCCGACCAGCCGGGATCATTCCCAAATCCCAGAGCATGTTTTATATTCCAGAGATCCCGGGAATGTCCAAATATTCCAGACCAGCCGGGATCATTCCCAAATCCCAGAACATGTTTTATATTCCAGAGATCCCGGGAATATCCGAAGATTCCAGACCAACCGGGATGATTCCCAAATCCCAGAGCATGTTTTATATTCCAGAGATCCCGGGAATATCCGAAGATTCCCGACCAGCCGGGATCATTCCCAAATCCCAGAGCATGTTTTATATTCCAGAGATCCCGCGAATGTCCAAAGATTCCAGACCAGCCGGGATCATTCCCAAATCCCAGAACATGTTTTATATTCCACAGATCATGGGAACATCTGAAGATTCCAGGCCAGCCGGGATCATTCCCAAATCCCAGATCAAGTTCTTTATCCCAGAGATCCCGGGAATGTCCGAAGATTCCAGACCAGCCGGGATCATTCCCAAATCCCAGAGCATGTTTTATATTCCAGAGATCCCGGGAATATCCGAAGATTCCAGACCAACCGGGATCATTCCCAAATCCCAGAGCATGTTTTATATTCCAGAGATCCCGGGAATGTCCAAAGATTCCAGACCAGCCGGGATCATTCCCAAATCCCAGAACATGTTTTATATTCCACAGATCATGGGAACATCTGAAGATTCCAGGCCAGCCGGGATCATTCCCAAATCCCAGATCAAGTTCTTTATCCCAGAGATCCCGGGAATGTCCGAAGATTCCAGACCAGCCGGGATCATTCCCAAATCCCAGAACATGTTTTATATTCCAGAGATCCCGGGAATATCCGAAGATTCCAGACCAGTCGGGATCATTCCCAAATCCCAGAACATGACAGACACTGTGTGCTCGGGAACACACCAGACATGACAGGCACTGTGTGCCCAGGAACACACTAATCAGACATGACAGACACTGCTTGCCCAGGAACACGCCAATCAGATATGACAGACCCTGTGTGCCCGGGAACACGCCAGACATGACAGGCACTGTGTGCCCAGGAACACGCCAATCACACATGACAGGCACTGTGTGCCCAGGAACACGCCAGACACGACAGGCACTGTGTGCCCAGGAACACGCCAATCAGACATGACAGACACTGTGTGCCCAGGAACACGCCAATCAGAGATGACAGGCACTGTGTGCCCAGGAACACGCCAGACACGACAGGCACTCTGTGCCCAGGAACACGCCAATCAGATATGACAGACACTGTATGCCCAGGAACACGCCAATCAGACACGACAGACACTGTATGCCCAGGAACACGCCAATCAGACATGAAAGACCCTGTGTACTCAGGAACACACCAATCAGACATGACAGACCCTGTGTACTCAGGAACACACCAATCAGACATGACAGACCCTGTGTACTCAGGAACACGCCAATCAGACATGACAGACCCTGTGTACTCAGGAACACGCCAATCAGACATGACAGACCCTGTGTACTCAGGAACACGCCAATCAGACATGACAGACCCTGTGTACTCAGGAACACGCCAATCAGACATGACAGATCCTGTGTGCACAGGAACACACCAATCAGACATGACAGACCCTGTGTACTCAGGAACACGCCTATCAGACATGACAGACACTGTGTGCCCAGGAACACGCTAATCAGACATGACAGACACTGTATGCCCAGGAACACACCAATCAGACATGACAGACCCTGTGTACTCAGGAACACGCCAATCAGACATGACAGACACTGTGTGCCCAGGAACACGCCAATCAGACATGACAGACACTGTGTGCGCAGGAACATGCCAATCACACATGACAGACCCTGTGTACTCAGGAACACGCCAATCAGACATGACAGACACTGTGTGCCCAGGAACACGCCAATCAGACATGACAGACCCTGTGTACTCAGGAACACGCCAATCAGACATGACAGACACTGTGTGCGCAGGAACATGCCAATCACACATGACAGACCCTGTGTACTCAGGAACACGCCAATCAGACATGACAGACCCTGTGTGCCCAGGAACACGCCAATCAGACATGACAGACCCTGTGTACTCAGGAACATGCCAATCAGACATGACAGACCCTGTGTACTCAGGAACACGCCAATCAGACATGACAGACCCTGTGTACTCAGGAACACGCCAATCAGACATGACAGACCCTGTGTACTCAGGAACATGCCAATCAGACATGACAGACCCTGTGTACTCAGGAACACGCCAATCACACATGACAGACCCTGTGTACTCAGGAACACGCCAATCAGACATGACAGACCCTGTGTACTCAGGAACACACCAATCAGACATGACAGACCCTGTGTACTCAGGAACACGCCAATCAGACATGACAGACCCTGTGTACTCAGGAACACACCAATCAGACATGACAGACCCTGTGTACTCAGGAACACGCCAATCAGACATGACAGACACTGTGTGCCCAGGAACACGCCAATCAGGCATGACAGACCCTGTGTACTCAGGAACATGCCAATCAGACATGACAGACCCTGTGTACTCAGGAACACGCCAATAAGACATGACAGACCCTGTGTACTCAGGAACACGCCAATCACACATGACAGACCCTGTGTACTCAGGAACACGCCAATCAGACATGACAGACACTGTGTGCCCAGGAACACGCCAATCAGACATGACAGACCCTGTGTACTCAGGAACATGCCAATCAGACATGACAGACCCTGTGTACTCAGGAACACGCCAATAAGACATGACAGACCCTGTGTACTCAGGAACACGCCAATCACACATGACAGACCCTGTGTACTCAGGAACACGCCAATCAGACATGACAGACCCTGTGTACTCAGGAACACGCCAATCAGACATGACAGACCCTGTGTACTCAGGAACACGCCAATCACACATAACAGACCCTGTGTACTCAGGAACACGCCAATCACACATGACAGACCCTGTGTACTCAGGAACACGCCAATCACACATGACAGACCCTGTGTACTCAGGAACACACCAATCAGACATGACAGACCCTGTGTACTCAGGAACACGCCAATCAGACATGACAGACCCTGTGTACTCAGGAACACGCCAATCAGACATGACAGACCCTGTGTACTCAGGAACATGCCAATCAGACATGACAGACCCTGTGTACTCAGGAACACGCCAATCACACATGACAGACCCTGTGTACTCAGGAACACGCCAATCAGACATGACAGACCCTGTGTACTCAGGAACACACCAATCAGACATGACAGACCCTGTGTACTCAGGAACACGCCAATCAGACATGACAGACCCTGTGTACTCAGGAACACACCAATCAGACATGACAGACCCTGTGTACTCAGGAACACGCCAATCAGACATGACAGACACTGTGTGCCCAGGAACACGCCAATCAGGCATGACAGACCCTGTGTACTCAGGAACATGCCAATCAGACATGACAGACCCTGTGTACTCAGGAACACGCCAATAAGACATGACAGACCCTGTGTACTCAGGAACACGCCAATCACACATGACAGACCCTGTGTACTCAGGAACACGCCAATCAGACATGACAGACACTGTGTGCCCAGGAACACGCCAATCAGACATGACAGACCCTGTGTACTCAGGAACATGCCAATCAGACATGACAGACCCTGTGTACTCAGGAACACGCCAATAAGACATGACAGACCCTGTGTACTCAGGAACACGCCAATCACACATGACAGACCCTGTGTACTCAGGAACACGCCAATCAGACATGACAGACCCTGTGTACTCAGGAACACGCCAATCAGACATGACAGACCCTGTGTACTCAGGAACACGCCAATCACACATAACAGACCCTGTGTACTCAGGAACACGCCAATCACACATGACAGACCCTGTGTACTCAGGAACACGCCAATCACACATGACAGACCCTGTGTACTCAGGAACACACCAATCAGACATGACAGACCCTGTGTACTCAGGAACACGCCAATCAGACATGACAGACCCTGTGTGCCCTCCGCAGAGCTCAACAGTTGATTGGTTTGTGTGCATCCTCTCCTGCCATCTACAGACTAATCGATACCCATGAATAGTTTGGACCACACATGCCATGCTTGTTCTTATGTGGAGGAGTGGAGCAGATCTGGTTGGTGGAATACACACATGGAATGTGAATTATGGTGTCATCATACACAGACTGTGACATTCTAATTCCTCCAGTAGTCAGGAATATCATTGCCGTGTATCCAGAGCGTGTTTCTGTCATGGCCGGCAGTGAATGAAATAAGCACTTCTGTTACCATGGAAACACCCTCATTATGGCTCCATCACCCACCATGTTCAATACAGGATGGCAGTGCTGTAAATTCCTCACCTGGAGACCTCAGACTGGGGGAGAAGAACATGCCTGTGATACCCATAGCAACCAATCACATTTCAGATGTCTTTGTTGTTAGATAATGGATGGGGAGAGCTGATTGGCAGAGAGCAAAAACTTTGGAAATGTGTTTGTCAGATGTTGGGGGTGGGTTTGTCGGAGATGTTGGGGGTGGGTTTATAGGAGATGTTGGGGGCGGGTTTGTAGGAGATGTTGGGGGTGGGTTTGTGGGAGATGTTGGGGGTGGGTTTGTGGGAGATGTTGGGGATTTGTGGGAGATGTTGGGGGCGGGTTTGTGGGAGATGTTGGGGGTGGGTTTGTGGGAGATGTTGGGGGTGGGTTTGTAGGAGATGTTGGGGGTGGGTTTGTGGGAGATGTTGGGGGCGGGTTTGTGGGAGATGTTGGGATGGGTTTGTTGGAGATGTTGGGGGTGGGTTTGTGGGAGATGTTGGGGATGGGTTTGTCAGAGATGTTGGGGTGGGTTTGTGGGAGATGTTGGGGATTTGTGGGAGATGTTGGGGGTGGGTTTGTCGGAGATGTTGGGGTGGGTTTGTCGGAGATGTTGGGGTGGGTTTGTCGGAGATGTTGGGGTGGGTTTGTCAGAGATGTTGGGGGTGGGTCTGTGGGAGATGTTGGGGGTGGGTTTGTCACAGATGTTGGGGTGGGTTTGTCGGAGATGTTGGGGGTGGGTTTGTCAGAGATGTTGGGGGTGGGTTTGTCAGAGATGTTGGGGGTGGGTTTGTGGGAGATGTTGGGGGCGGGTTTGTGGGAGATGTTGGGATGGGTTTGTTGGAGATGTTGGGGGTGGGTTTGTCAGAGATGTTGGGGGTGGGTTTGTCAGAGATGTTGGGGTGAGTTTGTGGGAGATGTTGGAGATGGGTTTGTCAGAGATGTTGGGGATGGGTTTGTTGGAGATGTTGGGGGTGGGTTTGTGGGAGATGTTGGGGGTGGGTTTGTGGGAGATGTTGGGGGCGGGTTTGTGGGAGATGTTGGGGGTGGGTTTGTGGGAGATGTTGGGGGTGGGTTTGTGGGAGATGTTGGGGGTGGGTTTATGAGAGATGTTGGGGGTGGGTTTGTGGGAGATGTTGGGGGTGGGTTTGTTGGAGATGTTGGGGTGGGTTTGTGAGAGATGTTGGGGGTGGGTTTGTGGGAGATGTTGGGGGCGGGTTTGTGGGAGATGTTGGGGGCGGGTTTGTGGGAGATGTTGGGGGTGGGTTTGTGAGAGATGTTGGGGGTGGGTTTGTGGGAGATGTTGGGGGTGGGTTTGTGGGAGATGTTGGGGGTGGGTTTGTGGGAGATGTTGGGGGCGGGTTTGTGGGAGATGTTGGGATGGGTTTGTTGGAGATGTTGGGGGTGGGTTTGTGGGAGATGTTGGGGGTGGGTTTGTCAGAGATGTTGGGGGTGGGTTTGTGGGAGATGTTGGGGGTGGGTTTGTGAGAGATGTTGGGGGTGGGTTTGTTGGAGATGTTGGGGGTGGGTTTGTAGGAGATGTTGGGGATGGGTTTGTGGGAGATGTTGGGGTGGGTTTGTGGGAGATGTTGGGGATTTGTGGGAGATGTTGGGGGTGGGTTTGTCGGAGATGTTGGGGTGGGTTTGTCGGAGATGTTGGGGTGGGTTTGTCGGAGATGTTGGGGTGGGTTTGTCAGAGATGTTGGGGGTGGGTCTGTGGGAGATGTTGGGGGTGGGTTTGTCACAGATGTTGGGGTGGGTTTGTCGGAGATGTTGGGGGTGGGTTTGTCAGAGATGTTGGGGGTGGGTTTGTCAGAGATGTTGGGGGTGGGTTTGTGGGAGATGTTGGGGGCGGGTTTGTGGGAGATGTTGGGATGGGTTTGTTGGAGATGTTGGGGGTGGGTTTGTCAGAGATGTTGGGGGTGGGTTTGTCAGAGATGTTGGGGTGAGTTTGTGGGAGATGTTGGAGATGGGTTTGTCAGAGATGTTGGGGATGGGTTTGTTGGAGATGTTGGGGGTGGGTTTGTGGGAGATGTTGGGGGTGGGTTTGTGGGAGATGTTGGGGGCGGGTTTGTGGGAGATGTTGGGGGTGGGTTTGTGGGAGATGTTGGGGGTGGGTTTGTGGGAGATGTTGGGGGTGGGTTTATGAGAGATGTTGGGGGTGGGTTTGTGGGAGATGTTGGGGGTGGGTTTGTTGGAGATGTTGGGGTGGGTTTGTGAGAGATGTTGGGGGTGGGTTTGTGGGAGATGTTGGGGGCGGGTTTGTGGGAGATGTTGGGGGCGGGTTTGTGGGAGATGTTGGGGGTGGGTTTGTGAGAGATGTTGGGGGTGGGTTTGTGGGAGATGTTGGGGGTGGGTTTGTGGGAGATGTTGGGGGCGGGTTTGTGGGAGATGTTGGGGGTGGGTTTGTTGGAGATGTTGGGGGCGGGTTTGTGGGATATGTTGGGGGTGGGTTTGTTGGAGATGTTGGGGGTGGGTTTGTTGGAGATGTTGGGGGTGGGTTTGTCGGAGATGTTGGAGATGGGTTTGTCACAGATGTTGGGGGTGGGTTTGTCGGAGATGTTGGGGGGCGGGTTTGTGGGAGATGTTGGGGGCGGGTTTGTGGGAGATGTTGGGGGTGGGTTTGTGGGAGATGTTGGGGGCGGGTTTGTGGGATATGTTGGGGGCGGGTTTGTGGGATATGTTGGGGGTGGGTTTGTTGGAGATGTTGGGGGTGGGTTTGTTGGAGATGTTGGGGGTGGGTTTGTGGGAGATGTTGGAGATGGGTTTGTCACAGATGTTGGGGGTGGGTTTGTCGGAGATGTTGGGGGCGGGTTTGTGGGAGATGTTGGGGGCGGGTTTGTGGGAGATGTTGGGGGCGGGTTTGTGGGAGATGTTGGGGTGGGTTTGTGGGAGATGTTGGGGGTGGGTTTGTGGGAGATGTTGGGGGCGGGTTTGTGGGAGATGTTGGGATGGGTTTGTGGGAGATGTTGGGGGTGGGTTTGTGGGAGATGTTGGGGGCGGGTTTGTGGGATATGTTGGGGGTGGGTTTGTTGGAGATGTTGGGGGTGGGTTTGTTGGAGATGTTGGGGGTGGGTTTGTTGGAGATGTTGGGGGTGGGTTTGTCAGAGATGTTGGAGATGGGTTTGTCACAGATGTTGGGGGTGGGTTTGTCGGAGATGTTGGGGGCGGGTTTGTGGGAGATGTTGGGGGCGGGTTTGTGGGAGATGTTGGGGGCGGGTTTGTGGGAGATGTTGGGATGGGTTTGTGGGAGATGTTGGGGGCGGGTTTGTGGGAGATGTTGGGGGTGGGTTTGTGGGAGATGTTGGGGATTTGTGGGAGATGTTGGGGGTGGGTTTGTGGGAGATGTTGGGGGTGGGTTTGTGGGAGATGTTGGGGGTGGGTTTGTTGGAGATGTTGGGGGTGGGTTTGTAGGAGATGTTGGGGGTGGGTTTGTGAGAGATGTTGGGGGTGGGTTTGTTGGAGATGTTGGGGGTGGGTTTGTAGGAGATCTTGGGGATGGGTTTGTGGGAGATGTTGGGGGTGGGTTTGTGGGAGATGTTGGGGATTTGTGGGAGATGTTGGGGGTGGGTTTGTCGGAGATGTTGGGGTGGGTTTGTCGGAGATGTTGGGGTGGGTTTGTCGGAGATGTTGGGGGTGGGTTTGTCAGAGATGTTGGGGTGGGTTTGTGGGAGATGTTGGGGGTGGGTTTGTCAGAGATGTTGGGGGTGGGTCTGTGGGAGATGTTGGGGGTGGGTTTGTCACAGATGTTGGGGTGGGTTTGTCGCAGATGTTGGGGGTGGGTTTGTCAGAGATGTTGGGGGTGGGTTTGTCAGAGATGTTGGGGGTGGGTTTGTGGGAGATGTTGGGGGCGGGTTTGTGGGAGATGTTGGGATGGGTTTGTTGGAGATGTTGGGGGTGGGTTTGTGGGAGATGTTGGGGGTGGGTTTGTCAGAGATGTTGGGGTGAGTTTGTGGGAGATGTTGGAGATGGGTTTGTCACAGATGTTGGGGTGGGTTTGTCGGAGATGTTGGGGGTGGGTTTGTGGGAGATGTTGGGGGTGGGTTTGTTGGAGATGTTGGGGGTGGGTTTGTGGGAGATGTTGGGGGTGGGTTTGTGGGAGAAGTTGGGGGCGGGTTTGTGGGAGATGTTGGGGGGGGGTTTGTGGGAGATGTTGGGGGTGGGTTTGTGGGAGATGTTGGGGATGGGTTTGTTGGAGATGTTGGGGTGGGTTTGTGAGAGATGTTGGGGGTGGGTTTGTGGGAGATGTTGGGGGTGGGTTTGTGGGAGATGTTGGGGGTGGGTTTGTGAGAGATGTTTGGGGTGGGTTTATAGGAGATGTTGGGATGGGTTTGTGGGAGATGTTGGGGGTGGGTTTGTGGGAGATGTTGGGGGCGGGTTTGTTGGAGATGTTGGGGGTGGGTTTGTTGGAGATGTTGGGGGTGGGTTTGTAGGAGATGTTGGGGATGGGTTTGTGAGAGATGTTGGGGGTGGGTTTGTGAGAGATGTTGGGGGTGGGTTTGTTGGAGATGTTGGGGGTGGGTTTGTAGGAGATCTTGGGGATGGGTTTGTGGGAGATGTTGGGGGTGGGTTTGTGGGAGATGTTGGGGATTTGTGGGAGATGTTGGGGGTGGGTTTGTCGGAGATGTTGGGGTGGGTTTGTCGGAGATGTTGGGGTGGGTTTGTCGGAGATGTTGGGGGTGGGTTTGTCAGAGATGTTGGGGGTGGGTCTGTGGGAGATGTTGGGGGTGGGTTTGTCACAGATGTTGGGGTGGGTTTGTCGCAGATGTTGGGGGTGGGTTTGTCAGAGATGTTGGGGGTGGGTTTGTCAGAGATGTTGGGGGTGGGTTTGTGGGAGATGTTGGGGGTGGGTTTGTGGGAGATGTTGGGATGGGTTTGTTGGAGATGTTGGGGGTGGGTTTGTGGGAGATGTTGGGGGTGGGTTTGTCAGAGATGTTGGGGTGAGTTTGTGGGAGATGTTGGAGATGGGTTTGTCACAGATGTTGGGGTGGGTTTGTCGGAGATGTTGGGGGTGGGTTTGTGGGAGATGTTGGGGGTGGGTTTGTTGGAGATGTTGGGGGTGGGTTTGTGGGAGATGTTGGGGGTGGGTTTGTGGGAGATGTTGGGGGCGGGTTTGTGGGAGATGTTGGGGGTGGGTTTGTGGGAGATGTTGGGGGTGGGTTTGTGGGAGATGTTGGGGGTGGGTTTGTGGGAGATGTTGGGGGTGGGTTTGTGGGAGATGTTGGGGATTTGTGGGAGATGTTGGGGGTGGGTTTGTCGGAGATGTTGGGGTGGGTTTGTCGGAGATGTTGGGGGTGGGTTTGTGGGAGATGTTGGGGGTGGGTTTGTGGGAGATGTTGGGGGCGGGTTTGTGGGAGATGTTGGGGGTGGGTTTGTGGGAGATGTTGGGGGTGGGTTTGTGGGAGATGTTGGGGATTTGTGGGAGATGTTGGGGGTGGGTTTGTCGGAGATGTTGGGGTGGGTTTGTTGGAGATGTTGGGGGTGGGTTTGTGGGAGATGTTGGGGGTGGGTTTGTGGGAGATGTTGGGGGTGGGTTTGTGGGAGATGTTGGGGATTTGTGGGAGATGTTGGGGGTGGGTTTGTCGGAGATGTTGGGGTGGGTTTGTTGGAGATGTTGGGGGTGGGTTTGTGGGAGATGTTGGGGGTGGGTTTGTGGGAGATGTTGGGGGTGGGTTTGTGGGAGATGTTGGGGGTGGGTTTGTGGGAGATCTTGGGGATGGGTTTGTGGGAGATGTTGGGGGTGGGTTTGTGGGAGATGTTGGGGATTTGTGGGAGATGTTGGGGGTGGGTTTGTCGGAGATGTTGGGGTGGGTTTGTCGGAGATGTTGGGGTGGGTTTGTCGGAGATGTTGGGGGTGGGTTTGTCAGAGATGTTGGGGGTGGGTCTGTGGGAGATGTTGGGGGTGGGTTTGTCACAGATGTTGGGGTGGGTTTGTCGCAGATGTTGGGGGTGGGTTTGTCAGAGATGTTGGGGGTGGGTTTGTCAGAGATGTTGGGGGTGGGTTTGTGGGAGATGTTGGGGGTGGGTTTGTGGGAGATGTTGGGATGGGTTTGTTGGAGATGTTGGGGGTGGGTTTGTGGGAGATGTTGGGGGTGGGTTTGTCAGAGATGTTGGGGTGAGTTTGTGGGAGATGTTGGAGATGGGTTTGTCACAGATGTTGGGGTGGGTTTGTCGGAGATGTTGGGGGTGGGTTTGTGGGAGATGTTGGGGGTGGGTTTGTTGGAGATGTTGGGGGTGGGTTTGTGGGAGATGTTGGGGGTGGGTTTGTGTGAGATGTTGGGGGCGGGTTTGTGGGAGATGTTGGGGGTGGGTTTGTGGGAGATGTTGGGGGTGGGTTTGTGGGAGATGTTGGGGGTGGGTTTGTGGGAGATGTTGGGGATGGGTTTGTTGGAGATGTTGGGGTGGGTTTGTGAGAGATGTTGGGGGCGGGTTTGTGGGAGATGTTGGGGACGGGTTTGTGGGAGATGTTGGGGGTGGGTTTGTGGGAGATGTTGGGGGCGGGTTTGTGGGAGATGTTGGGGGTGGGTTTGTGGGAGATGTTGGGGGTGGGTTTGTGGGAGATGTTGGGGGCGGGTTTGTGGGAGATGTTGGGGGTGGGTTTGTTGGAGATGTTGGGGGCGGGTTTGTGGGATATGTTGGGGGTGGGTTTGTTGGAGATGTTGGGGGTGGGTTTGTTGGAGATGTTGGGGGTGGGTTTGTCGGAGATGTTGGAGATGGGTTTGTCACAGATGTTGGGGGTGGGTTTGTGGGAGATGTTGGGGGCGGGTTTGTGGGAGATGTTGGGGGTGGGTTTGTGGGAGATGTTGGGGGCGGGTTTGTGGGATAAGTTGGGGGCGGGTTTGTGGGAGATGTTGGGATGGGTTTGTGGGAGATGTTGGGGCGGGTTTGTGGGAGATGTTTGGGGCGGGTTTGTGGGAGATTTTGGGGGTGGGTTTGTCACAGATGTTGGGGTGGGTTTGTCGGAGATGTTGGGGGTGGGTTTGTCAGAGATGTTGGGGGTGGGTTTGTCAGAGATGTTGGGGGTGGGTTTGTGGGAGATGTTGGGGGCGGGTTTGTGGGAGATGTTGGGGGTGGGTTTGTCAGAGATTTTGGGGGTGAGTTTGTCAGAGATGTTGGGGTGAGTTTGTGGGAGATGTTGGAGATGGGTTTGTCAAAGATGTTGGTATGGGTTTGTCAGAGATGTTGGGGGTGGGCTTGTTTGAGATGTTGGAGTGGGTTTGTGGGAGATGTTGGGGGTGGGTTTGTCAGAGATGTTGGGGGTGGGTTTGTGGGAGATGTTGGGGGTGGGTTTGTGGGAGATGTTGGTTGTGGGTTTGTCGGAGATGTTGGGGATGGGTTTGTGAGAGATGTTGGGGGTGGATTTGTCACAGATGTTGGGGTGGGTTTGTGGGAGATGTTGGGGGTGGGTTTGTGGGAGATGTTGGGGGCGGGTTTGTGGGAGATGTTGGGGGCGGGTTTGTGGGAGATGTTGGGGGTGGGTTTGTCAGAGATGTTGGGGGTGGGTTTGTCAGAGATGTTGGGGGTGGGTTTGTCAGAGATGTTGGGGTGGGGTTTGTGGGAGATGTTTGTGGGAAATGTTGGGGGTGGGTTTATCAGAGATTTTGGGGGTGAGTTTGTGGGAGATGTTGGGGGTGGGTTTGTGGGAGATGTTGGGGGTGGGTTTGTCAGAGATGTTGGGGTGAGTTTGTGGGAGATGTTGGAGATGGGTTTGTCAGAGATGTTGGGGATGGGTTTGTTGGAGATGTTGGGGGTGGGTTTGTCGGAGATGTTGGGATGGGTTTGTTGGAGATGTTGGGGGTGGGTTTGTGGGAGATGTTGGGGGTGGGTTTGTGGGAGATGTTGGTTGTGGGTTTGTCGGAGATGTTGGGATGGGTTTGTTGGAGATGTTGGGGGTGGGTTTGTGGGAGATGTTGGGGATGGGTTTGTGAGAGATGTTGAGGGTGGGTTTGTCACAGATGTTGGGGTGGGTTTGTGGGAGATGTTGGGGGTGGGTTTGTGGGAGATGTTGGGGGCGGGTTTGTGGGAGATGTTGGGGGTGGGTTTGTGGGAGATGTTGGGGGTGGGTTTGTCAGAGATGTTGGGGGTGGGTTTGTCAGAGATGTTGGGGGTGGGTTTGTCAGAGATGTTGGGGTGGGGTTTGTGGGAGATGTTGGGGGCGGGTTTGTGGGAGATGTTGGGGGTGGGTTTGTCGGAGATTTTGGGGTGAGTTTGTGGGAGATGTTGGAGATGGGTTTGTCAGAGATGTTAGGGATGGGTTTGTTGGAGATGTTGGGTGTGGGTTTATGGGGGATGTTGGGGGTGGGTTTGTCAGAGATGTTGGGGATCGGTTTGTCGGAGATGTTGGGGATGGGTTTGTCGGAGATGTTGGGGGTGGGTTTGTCGGAGATGTTGGGGGTGGGTTTGGTGGAGATGTTGGGGGTGGGTTTGTCGGAGATGTTGTGGGTGGGTTTGTCGGAGATGTTGGGGGTGGGTTTGTCGGAGATGTTGGGGGTGGGTTTGTGGGAGATGTTGTGGTGGGTTTGTCGGAGATGCTGGGGTGGGTTTGTGGGACATGTTGAGGGTGGGTTTGTCGGAGATGTTGGGATGGGTTTGTCAGAGGTGTTGGTGAGTTTGTGGGAGATGTTGGGGTGGGTTTTTCAGAGATGCTGGGGTGGGTTTGTGGGACATGTTGAGGGTGGGTTTGTCGGAGATGGTGGGGGTGCATTTGTCAGAGATGTTGGGGTGGGTTTGTCGATGATGTTGGGGTGGGTTTGTGGGACATGTTGGGGGGGGGTTTGTCAGAGATGTTGAGGTGGGTTTGTGGGAGATGTTGGGGTGGGTTTGTGGGAGATGTTGGGGTGGGTTTGTGGGAGATGTTGGGGTGGGTTTGTCAGAGATGTTGGGGGTGGGTTTGTGGGAGATGTTGGGGGTGGATTTGTGGATGTTGGGGCTGGGTTTGTCAGAGATGTTGGGGTGAGCTGGTCTGAGATGTCGGGGTGGGTTTGTGGGAGATGTTGGGGCTGGGTTTGTGGGAGATGTTGGGGATGGGTTTGTGGGAGATGTTGGGGGTGGGCTTGTCTGAGATGTTGGGGTGGGTTTGTGGGAGATGTTGGGGATTTGTGGGAGATGTTGGGGGTGGGTTTGTGGGAGATGTTGGGGGTGGGTTTGTGGTAGATGTTGGGGATGGGTTTGTGGTAAATGTTGGGGATGGGTTTGTCGGAGATGTTGGGGCTGGGTTTGTCAGAGATGTTGGGGGTGGGCTTGTCTGAGATGTTGGGGTGGGTTTGTGGGAGATGTTGGGGATTTGTGGGAGATGTTGGGGGTGGGTTTGTGGGAGATGTTGGGGGTGGGTTTGTGGTAGATGTTGGGGATGGGTTTGTGGTAAATGTTGGGGATGGGTTTGTCGGAGATGTTGGGGGTGGGTTTGTCAGAGATGTTGGGGATGGGTTTGTAAGAGGTGTTGGTGAGTTTGTGGGATATGTTGGGGGTGGGTTTGTCGGAAATGTTGGGGTGGGTTTGTGGGACGTGTGGGGGGTGGGTTTGTCAGAGATGTTGGGGGTGGGTTTGTCGGAGATGTTGGGGTGGGTTTGTGGGAGATGTTGGGGTGGGTTTGTGGGAGATGCTGGGGGTGGGTTTGTGGGAGATGTTGGGGGTGTGTTTGTGGGAGATGCTGGGGGTGGGTTTGTGGGAGATGTTGGGGGTGTGTTTGTGGGAGATGTTGGGGGTGGGTTTGTCGGAGATGTTGGGGGTGGATTTGTGGGAGATGTTGGGGTGGGTTTGTGGGAGATGTTGGGGTAGGTTTGTGGGAGATGTTGGGGGTGGGTTTGTCGGAGACCTTGGGGTGGGTTTGTGGGAGATGTTGGGGTGGGTTTGTCGGAGATGTTGGGATGGGTTTGTAAGAGGTGTTGGTGAGTTTGTGGGATATGTTGGGGATGGGTTTGTCGGAGATGTTGGGGTGGGTTTGTGGGACGTGTTGGGGGTGGGTTTGTCAAAGATGTTGGGATGGGTTTGTCAGAGATGTTGGGGGTGGGCTTGTCTGAGATGTTGGGATGGGTTTGTGGGAGATGTTGGGGGTGGGTTTGTGGGACGTGTGGGGGGTGGGTTTGTCGGAGATGTTGGGGGTGGGTTTGTCAGAGATGTTGGGGTGGGTTTGTAAGAGGTGTTGGTGAGTTTGTGGGATATGTTGGGGATGGGTTTGTCGGAGATGTTGGGGTGTGTTTGTGGGACGTGTTGGGGATGGGTTTGTCAAAGATGTTGGGATGGGTTTGTCAGAGATGTTGGGGGTGGGCTTGTTTGAGATGTTGGGGTGGGTTTGAGGGAGATGTTGGGGGTGGGTTTGTCAGAGATGTTGGGGTGGGTTTGTGGGAGATGTTGGGGGTGGGTTTGTCGGAGATGTTGGGGTGGGTTTGTCGGAGATGTTAGGGGTGTGTTTGTCAGAGATGTTGGGGGTGGGTTTGTCGGAGATGTTGGGGGTGGGTTTGTCGGAGATGTTGGGGGTGGGTTTGTCGGAGATGTTGGGGTGGGTTTGTTGGAGATGTTGGGGTGGGTTTGTGGGACGTGTTGGGGGTGGGTTTGTCGGAGATTTTTTTGGATGGGTTTGTCAAAGATGTTGGTATGGGTTTGTCAGAGATGTTGGGGGTGGGCTTGTTTGAGATGTTGGGGTGGGTTTGTGGGAGATGTTGGGGGTGGGTTTGTCAGAGATGTTGGGATGGGTTTGTCGGAGATGTTGGGGGTGGGTTTGTCGGAGATGTTGGGGTGGGTTTGTCGGAGATGTTGGGGGTGGGTTTGTCGGAGATGTTGGGGTGGGTTTGACGGAGATGTTGGGGTGGGTTTGTCGGAGATGTTGGGGTGGGTTTGACGGAGATGTTGGGGGTGGGTTTGTCGGAGATGTTGGGGTGGGTTTGTCGGAGATGTTGGGGGTGGGTTTGTCGGAGATGTTGGGGTGGGTTTGTCGGAGATGTTGGGGGTGGGTTTGTCGGAGATGTTGGGGGTGGGTTTGTCGGAGATGTTGGGGTGGGTTTGTCGGAGATGTTGGGGTGGGTTTGTCTGAGATGTTGGGGTGGGTTTGTCGGAGATGTTGGGGTGGGTTTGTCGGAGATGTTGGGGTGGGTTTGACGGAGATGTTGGGGGTGGGTTTGTCGGAGATGTTGGGGTGGGTTTGTCGGAGATGTTGGGGTGGGTGTGTCGGAGATGTTGGGGGTGGGTTTGTCAGAGATGTTGGGGTGGGTTTGTCGGAGATGTTGGGGTGGGTTTGACGGAGATGTTGGGGGTGGGCTTGTCGGAGATGTTGGGGTGGGTTTGTCGGAGATGTTGGGGTGGGTTTGTCGGAGATGTTGGGGGTGGGTTTGTCGGAGATGTTGGGGTCTGAGATGTTGGGGTGGGTTTGTCGGAGATGTTAGGGGCTGGGGTCAATATGGTGGTAGTTGGCGGGATTCAGTGTTCCGTCAGACATGAGGAAACGACTGACATTTGACTCACCAGCTGCTGCCCCTGGACACCCCACGCTGCGTACTGCAACACCGAATCCTCCACCTCTGGGGGGTTCAACTCCCAAACTTCCCTTCAAGGAAAACACATGAAAGTGAGGTGTGGCCTCGTCCGTGTGGGGGACAGCAAATTGAGGGGCACTTACCTGGTGTGGATGTTATAGATTACGTAAGAGGCCGTGAATGAAAAGTGGAATATCTGGAACACAAGAAGCATAGAACCGTTGTAGGAAGTACTATACCTGCAGATCACAGACAAACATCTATGAAAAGACACCAGAGCAAGAGGAAAAGAGGAGGAGGAGGAGAGGGAAGAGGAGGGGGGTTTGAAGGGAGGGGGGGTTTGAGGAGAGGGGAGGAGAGGAGAACAGAGGGGAGAAGAGGAGAGCAGAGGGGAGGAGAGCAGAGGGGAGGAGAGCGGAAGAGAGGAGAGCAGAGTGGAGGAGAGGAGAGCAGAGGGGAGGAGAAGAGAGTGGAAGAGAGGAGAGCAGAGGGGAGAAGAGGAGAGCAGAGGGGAGGAGAGCAGAGGAGTGGAGAGCAGAGGCGAGGAGAGCAGAGGGGAGGGGGATGAAAGGGGGGAGGGGAGGGGGGAGAAGAAGAGATGGGAGGAGAGAGAGGAGGGGAGAGGAGAAGCTGTACTCCCTAACAAGCAGATTCCAGATGCCATTTGTAATAATAAAGGCCCATGACACTCACTCCTCCTCTCCACCCGCACACTAGGAAGAGTTTGTATAGCAGACTCCGCCAGGAAACACACCGGAGTGCCAATCAACCAATCTTACACAGGATGTGTACCCCGAGGCTGGGGCATGTTTCTCATGGTGGGCAGATTAGACACAATTCAACCCCAGCAGAATAAAGACACAGAGGGGCTGATTTACTAAACAAGTCCAACATATTCACATTGCAAAGAACACCCAATCATGGCCAGAACAAAATATCATTGGAGGACCCCAACTGTTACTATCTTATTGTTCTGGACCCCCAAGTGTCAGTGTGTCATTGTTCTGGGACCCCCAAGTGTCAGGGTGTTATTGTTCTGGGACCCCCAAGTGTCGGTGTGTCATTGTTCTGGGACCCCCAAGTGTCAGGGTGTCATTGTTCTGGGACCCCCAAGTGTCAGGGTGTTATTGTTCTGGGACCCCCAAGTGTCAGGGTGTCATTGTTCTGGACCCCCAAGGGTCAGTGTGTCATTGTTCTGGGACCCCCAAGTGTCAGTGTGTCATTGTTCAGGGACCCCCAAGTGTCAGGGTGTCATTGTTCTGAGACCCCCAAGTGTCAGGGTGTTATTGTTCTGGGACCCCCAAGTGTCAGGGTGTCATTGTTCTGGACCCCCAAGGGTCAGTGTGTCATTGTTCTGGGACCCCCAAGTGTCAGTGTGTCATTGTTCTGGGGCCCCCAAGTGTCAGGGTGTCATTGTTCTGGACCCCCAAGTGTCAGTGTGTCATTGTTCTGGGACCCCCAAGTGTCAGTGTGTCATTGTTCTGGGTCCCCAAGTGTCAGTGTGTCATTGTTCTGGGTCCCCAAGTGTCAGGTGTCATTGTTCTGTACCCCAAGTGTCAGTGTGTCATTGTTCTGGACCCCCAAGTGTCAGGGTGTCATTGTTCTGGGTCCCCAAGTGTCAGTGTGTCATTGTTCTGGGTCCCCAAGTGTCAGGTGTCATTGTTCTGTACCCCAAGTGTCAGTGTGTCATTGTTCTGGACCCCCAAGTGTCAGTGTGTCATTGTTCTGGGACCCCCAAGTGTCAGTGTGTCATTGTTCTGGGACCCCCAAGTGTCAGTGTGTCATTGTTCTGGGTCCCCAAGTGTCAGTGTGTCATTGTTCTGGGTCCCCAAGTGTCAGGTGTCATTGTTCTGGACCCCCAAGGGTCAGTGTGTCATTGTTCTGGGACCCCCAAGTGTCAGTGTGTCATTGTTCTGGGTCCCCAAGTGTCAGTGTGTCATTGTTCTGGGTCCCCAAGTGTCAGGTGTCATTGTTCTGTACCCCAAGTGTCAGTGTGTCATTGTTCTGGACCCCCAAGTGTCAGTGTGTCATTGTTCTGGGACCCCCAAGTGTCAGTGTGTCATTGTTCTGGGACCCCCAAGTGTCAGTGTGTCATTGTTCTGGGTCCCCAAGTGTCAGTGTGTCATTGTTCTGGGTCCCCAAGTGTCAGGTGTCATTGTTCTGGGACCCCCAAGTGTCAGGGTGTCATTGTTCTGGACCCCCAAGTGTCAGTGTGTCATTGTTCTGGACCCCCAAGTGTCAGTGTGTCATTGTTCTGGGACCCCCAAGTGTCAGTGTGTCATTGTTCTGGGACCCCCAAGTGTCAGTGTGTCATTGTTCTGGGACCCCCAAGTGTCACGGTGTCATTGTTCTGGATCCCCAAGTGTCAGGATGTCATTGTTCTGGACCCCCAAGTGTCAGGGTGTCATTGTTCTGGGACCCCCAAGTATCAGCGTGTCATTGTTCTGGGACCCCCAAGTGTCAGTGTGTCATTGTTCTGGGACCCCCAAGTGTCAGGGTGTCATTGTTCTGGATCCCCAAGTGTCAGGATGTCATTGTTCTGGGACCCCCAAGTGTCAGTGTGTCATTGTTCTGGGACCCCCAAGTGTCAGTGTGTCATTGTTCTGGGACCCCCAAGTGTCAGTGTGTCATTGTTCTGGACCCCCAAGTGTCAGGGTGTCATTGTTCTGGACCCCCAAGTGTCAGTGTGTCATTGTTCTGGGACCCCCAAGTGTCAGTGTGTCATTGTTCTGGGACCCCCAAGTGTCAGAGTGTCATTGTTCTGGGACCCCCAAGTGTCAGGGTGTCATTGTTCTGGACCCCCAAGTGTCAGTGTGTCATTGTTCTGGACCCCCAAGTGTCAGGGTGTCATTGTTCTGGACCCCCAAGTGTCAGTGTATCATTGTTCTGGACCCCCAAGTGTCAGTGTGTCATTGTTCTGGGACCCCCAAGTGTCAGGGTGTCATTGTTCTGGACCCCCAAGTGTCAGTGTATCATTGTTCTGGACCCCCAAGTGTCAGTGTGTCATTGTTCTGGGACCCCCAAGTGTCAGTGTGTCATTGTTCTGGGACCCCCAAGTGTCAGTGTGTCATTGTTCTGGGACCCCCAAGTGTCAGTGTGTCATTGTTCTGGGACCCCCAAGTGTCAGTGTGTCATTGTTCTGGGACCCCCAAGTGTCAGTGTGTCATTGTTCTGGACCCCCAAGTGTCAGTGTGTCATTGTTCTGGGTCCCCCAAGTGTCAGGGTGTCATTGTTCTGGGACCCTCAAGTATCAGTGTGTCATTGTTCTGGGACCCCCAAGTGTCAGGGTGTCATTGTTCTGGGACCCCCAAGTGTCAGGTGTCATTGTTCTGGGACCCCCAAGTGTCAGCGTGTCATTGCTCTGGACCCCCAAGTGTCAGTGTGTCATTGTTCTGGACCCCCAAGTGTCAGTGTGTCATTGTTCTGGGACCCCCAAGTGTCAGGGTGTCATTGTTCTGGGACCCCCAAGTGTCAGGGTGTCATTGTTCTGGGACCCCCAAGTGTCAGTGTGTCATTGTTCTGGACCCCCAAGTGTCAGTGTGTCATTGTTCTGGGACCCCCAAGTGTCAGGGTGTCATTGTTCTGGACCCCCAAGTGTCAGGTGTCATTGTTCTGGAGCCCCAAGTGTCAGTGTGTCATTGTTCTGGGACCCCCAAGTGTCAGGGTGTCATTGTTCTGGAGCCCCAAGTGTCAGGTGTCATTGTTCTGGATCCCCAAGTGTCAGGGTGTCATTGTTCTGGGACCCCCAAGTGTCAGTGTGTCATTGTTCTGTACCCCAAGTGTCAGGGTGTCATTGTTCTGGACCCCCAAGTGTCAGTGTGTCATTGTTCTGTACCCCAAGTGTCAGGGTGTCATTGTTCTGGGACCCCCAAGTGTCAGGGTGTCATTGTTCTGGGACCCCCAAGTGTCAGGGTGTCATTGTTCTGGGACCCCCAAGTGTCAGTGTGTCATTGTTCTGGACCCCCAAGTATCAGCGTGTCATTGTTCTGGGACCCCCAAGTATCAGTGTGTCATTGTTCTGGACCCCCAAGTGTCAGGGTGTTATTGCTCTGGACCCCCAAGTGTCAGTGTGTCATTGTTCTGGGACCCCCAAGTGTCAGTGTGTCATTGTTCTGGGACCCCCAAGTGTCAGCGTGTCATTGTTCTGGGACCCCCAAGTGTCAGGGTGTCATTGCTCTGGACCCCCAAGTGTCAGGGTGTCATTGTTCTGGGACCGCCAAGTGTCAGTGTGTCATTGTTCTGGACCCCCAAGTGTCAGGGTGTCATTGTTCTGGGACCCCCAAGTGTCAGCGTGTCATTGTTCTGGACCCCCAAGTGTCAGGGTGTCATTGTTCTGGGACCCCCAAGTATCAGCGTGTCATTGTTCTGGGACCCCCAAGTATCAGTGTGTCATTGTTCTGGACCCCCAAGTGTCAGGGTGTTATTGCTCTGGACCCCCAAGTGTCAGGGTGTCATTGTTCTGGGACCCCCAAGTGTCAGGGTGTCATTGTTCTGGACCCCCAAGTGTCAGCGTGTCATTGTTCTGGGACCCCCAAGTGTCAGTGTGTCATTGTTCTGGGACCCCCAAGTGTCAGGGTGTCATTGCTCTGGACCCCCAAGTGTCAGGGTGTCATTGTTCTGGAGCCCCAAGTGTCAGTGTGTCATTGTTCTGGGATCCCCAAGTGTCAGCGTGTCATTGTTCTGGACCCCCAAGTGTCAGGGTGTCATTGTTCTGGGACCCCCAAGTGTCAGGGTGTCATTGTTCTGGACCCCCAAGTGTCAGGGTGTCATTGTTCTGGACCCCCAAGTGTCAGGGTGTCATTGTTCTGGACCCCCAAGTGTCAGTGTGTCATTGTTCTGGATCCCCAGGTATCAGGGTGTCATTGTTCTGGACCCCCAAGTGTCAGGGTGTCATTGTTCTGGGACCCCCAAGTGTCAGGGTGTCATTGTTCTGGGACCCCCAAGTGTCAGGGTGTCATTGTTCTGGACCCCCAAGTGTCAGTGTGTCATTGTTCTGGATCCCCAGGTATCAGGGTGTCATTGTTCTGGACCCCCAAGTGTCAGGGTGTCATTGTTCTGGGACCCCCAAGTGTCAGGGTGTCATTGTTCTGGGACCCCCAAGTGTCAGGGTGTCATTGTTCTGGGACCCCCAAGTGTCAGGGTGTCATTGTTCTGGACCCCCAAGTGTCAGGGTGTCATTGTTCTGGACCCCCAAGTGTCAGTGTGTCATTGTTCTGGACCCCCAAGTGTCAGTGTGTCATTGTTCTGGATCCCCAAGTGTCAGTGTGTCATTGTTCTGGGACCCCCAAGTGTCAGGGTGTCATTGTTCTGGATCCCCAAGTGTCAGTGTGTCATTGTTCTGGACCCCCAAGTGTCAGGGTGTCATTGATGGAAGATTTGGATGGACAACCAATAAAAAGAAGGAGTAGACAGAATGATGGAAATGTTGAGGCTTCTCTTTGGTAATGGAAGTTGGTTTCCTATGTAGAGGACACATAGCGGGTCACAGACAGTATCCATTACACACGGGATCCTCATTACATGTTCAGTGTAAGCTCCTTATTATTTGTAGACGATTAATTATTGAGAAGGGTCTCGGGGGATGGGAGCTTTGATGAGTTATTTATAGGGAAGGATCAGCACAATGTCTGAATACAACATGAAAAGTATCTCCGACAGTCCACCTTCATCCAGAACCTTTCTCTCCGAGGATCTCCAAGGATACGGGTCATACAACCCTCTGGATTCCTCCAATATTCCATCAGTTCATCAAATGGCTCAGCCTTGCCCTCAGATGACATCTGTTTATATAAGTGATGTCATAGTGTTCTAGATCTGACAGGGTCAGTGATGCCATAGAGTTCTAGATCGTACAGGGTTAGTGATGTCATAGAGTTCTAGATCCTACGGGGTTAGTTATGTCACAGAGTTCTAGATCTGACAGGGTTAGGGATGTCACAGAGTTCTAGATCGTACAGGGTTAGTGATGTCATAGTGTTCTAGATCCTACAGGGTTAGGGATGTCATAGAGTTCTAGATCCTACAGGGTTAGGGATGTCATAGCCAGCTGGTTTGCTGAAAATTTTGGGGAAATGTTTGATAATTCTGCCAATGCCACCCTTGAAGAACCCAGAAAGCACTCCAGGGTGCCACAGTACCTTGGTTGAAGAAGGCTGGCATAAAGATCTAGCACCCGCTGGGCTTTATATGTGATGTCATGGAGGTCAGAGAAGGCGTATCGCTGAACCAGCCTTCCAGACATTCCAGTAACATAGAACCTCAGTTTGTTTTGTTCTTCTCCTGCTGAACGTTGGCAATGGATGAACTGTCATAAAAGTTTAGCAAAGCTTAACAAAAAGAAAACCATTGGATCTGGTTGTATAGAGCAGTCAGTGTGGCCCCTGTACATTGTTCTCAGTCAGTGTGGCCCCTGTACATTGTTCTCAGTCAGTGTGGCCCCTGTACATTGTTCTCAGTCAGTGTGGCCCCTGTACATTGTTCTCAGTCAGTGTGGCCCCTGTACATTGTTCTCAGTCAGTGTGGCCCCTGTACATTGTTCTCAGTCAGTGTGGCCCCTGTACATTGTTCTGTATTTGTATGTACAGAGTGATGAGAATCCAGATCTGGAAAGCCAACATGGAAGCCTACGGGGGAAAAGAAGACTTTTATCTCACTTAGAAAGTCCTGAAACCCTTTCCTGGTCCTGGAGGGACTTGTCTGACATCCCGGCACAGAACTACAGGATCATTTGAATGGAATGTATTAATGTTCCAGATTAGGGGAACATGAACTCATTTCAGATGAAGAGAGATCTTTGTGGAGCATTTATGATAGAATCGCTAATCCCGGGAGTCACAGTCTGCGCGCCTTCTGTCATTATCTCTCCTAGATTAATTATCTCATAAAATCCCCGGAATTAGATTCTTCGGAATTCTGAGGAAACAAAAGACAATACAAATGACACCGACGTTCCGTTCTCTTTCTGAAGCAGTGTACAGGGGCCACACTGACTGAGAACAATGTACAGGGGCCACACTGACTGAGAACAATGTACAGGGGCCACACTGACTGAGAACAATGTACAGGGGCCACACTGACTGAGAACAATGTACAGGGGCCACACTGACTGACAACAATGTACAGGGGCCACACTGACTGACAACAATGTACAGGGGCCACACTGACTGAGAACAATGTACAGGGGCCACACTGACTGAGAACAATGTACAGAGGCCACACTGACTGAGAAAAATGTACAGGGGCCACACTGACTGACAACAATGTACAGGGGCCACACTGACTGAGAACAATGTACAGGGGCCACACTGACTGAGAACAATGTACAGGGGCCACACTGACTGAGAACAATGTACAGGGGCCACACTGACTGAGAAAAATGTACAGGGGCCACACTGACTGAGAACAATGTACAGGGGCCACACTGACTGAGAACAATGTACAGGGGCCACACTGACTGAGAACAATGTACAGAGGCCACACTGACTGAGAAAAATGTACAGGGGCCACACTGACTGAGAAAAATGTACAGGGGCCACACTGACTGACAACAATGTACAGGGGCCACACTGACTGAGAACAATGTACAGGGGCCACACTGACTGAGAACAATGTACAGGGGCCACACTGACTGAGAACAATGTACAGGGGCCACACTGACTGAGAAAAATGTACAGGGGCCACACTGACTGACAACAATGTACAGGGGCCACACTGACTGAGAACAATGTACAGGGGCCACACTGACTGAGAACAATGTACAGGGGCCACACTGACTGAGAACAATGTACAGGGGCCACACTGACTGACTATAGTCTCGGAATATTCTCCGGTGTATATGGAATATTCTCCGGTGTTTACGGAATATTCTCCGGTGTTTACGGAATATTCTCCGGTGTTTACGGAATATTCTCCGGTGTTTACGGAATATTCTCCGGTGTTTACGGAATATTCTGCGGCACTGATTTGGTTACACAGTTGTGAATCTGCAGATGAGCGATGGAATGGGTTGGGGGAAGAGGGGGAGGGGTGCGGAGGAATAACGAGATCTCCCCAGACGAGGGCAATGAAAAGACGTCTCTCATTACGAGGAAATTAGTTCTTCTGACAGAAGAAAGCGGAGAGACGCTCAGTGAGAATCCTAATCAGTCCCAATGTCTGGCATGCTGACAAATCTACACAACCCCTCCCCCAATGGAATCCTGAGAACCAACATAGCCCATCCCTCACCTGGACTCCTAAAAGGAGAAAACAGACCCTCCCCCCACAGAGCTCCTGAGATTCAACCAAGGCCCCCCCCCCACTGAGTTCCTGAGATCCAACCAGGACCTTCCCCCTCACTGGGCTTCTGAGACTCAACCAATCCCCTCCCCCCCCACTGGGCTCCCAAGATCCACCAAGCCATTTCCCCTCACAGAAATCCTGAGATTCAACCGTGCCCTTCCCCCTCACTGCGCTCCTGAAATCCAACTGTGTCCTTCCCCCACTGGACTCCTGAGATCCAACTGTGCCCTTCCCCCTCACTGCGCTCCTGAGATCCAACTGTGCCCTTCCCCCACTGCGCTCCTGAGATCCAACTGTGCCCTTCCCCCTCACTGGGCTCCTGAAATCCAACTGTGTCCTTCCCCCACTGGACTCCTGAGATCCAACTGTGCCCTTCCCCCTCACTGCGCTCCTGAGATCCAACTGTGCCCTTCCCCCACTGCGCTCCTGAGATCCAACTGTGCCCTTCCCCCTCACTGCGCTCCTGAAATCCAACTGTGTCCTTCCCCCACTGGACTCCTGAGATCCAACTGTGCCCTTCCCCCTCACTGCGCTCCTGAGATCCAACTGTGCCCTTCCCCCACTGCGCTCCTGAGATCCAACTGTGCCCTTCCCCCACTGCGCTCCTGAGATCCAACTGTGCCCTTCCCCCTCACTGCGCTCCTGAGATCCAACTGTGCCCTTCCCCCACTGCGCTCCTGAGATCCAACTGTGCCCTTCCCCCTCACTGGGCTCCTGAAATCCAACTGTGTCCTTCCCCCACTGGACTCCTGAGATCCAACTGTGCCCTTCCCCCTCACTGCGCTCCTGAGATCCAACTGTGCCCTTCCCCCACTGCGCTCCTGAGATCCAACTGTGCCCTCCCCCCTCACTGGGCTCCTGAGATCCAACTGTGCCCTTCCCCCACTGGACTCCTGAGATCCAACTGTGCCCTTCCCCCTCACTGCGCTCCTGAGATCCAACTGTGCCCTTCCCCCTCACTGGGCTCCTGAGATCCAACTGTGCCCTTCCCCCTCACTGCGCTCCTGAGATCCAACTGTGCCCTTCCCCCACTGCGCTCCTGAGATCCAACTGAGCCCTTCTCCTTTTTGGGCTGCTTTTAGACAACATAAGCCCATCACCCTTTGGACTCTTCTCAGTCAACACAGCTCCCCTCTCACTGAGACCCTTAAATCCCCAAAAACCCTCCTCCACTGGGCCCCTGGTAGACAACATGGCCATTTGTTCTACCATAACACACAATGTGCCTTGTTGATTCCATACATCTTTATTGGTGGTATCATGGAGTGACCTGTCTGGCGAAGAAGGCTGATTGGCTGCTGTGGCCTCCTCGGGTAATAGTATCTAATGGTGGTATCTTGGACTGGCTGGTCTGGTGATGAAGGTTGATTGGCTGCTGTGAAACAAGGAAGATGGTGGCACACCACAGTGGAGTCAAAATCTTAGTTCTTTATTGTCACCATGCCAGACAAAAACACAGGAGCATAGCTGACGCGTTTCACACAAATCACTTGTGATTACTCATAATTGGCTGCTGTGGTGACCTCTGGTCATAGTATGTATTGGTGGTATCTTGGACTGGCTGGTCTGGTGATGAAGGTTGATTGGCTGCTGTGGTGACCTCTGGTCAGAGTATGTATTGGTGGACTGGCTGGTCTGGTGATGAAGGTTGATTGGCTGCTGTGGTGACCTCTGGTCATAGTATGTATTGGTGGACTGGCTGGTCTGGTGATGAAGGTTGATGGGCTGCTGTGGTGACCTCTGGTCATAGTTTGTATTGGTGGACTGGCTGGTCTGGTGATGAAGGTTGATGGGCTGCTGTGGTGACCTCTGGTCATAGTATGTATTGGTGGTATCTTGGACTGGCTGGTCTGGTGATGAAGGTTGATTGGCTGCTGTGATGACCTCTGGTCATAGTATGTATTGGTGGTATCTTGGACTGGCTGGTCTGGTGATGAAGGTTGATTGGCTGCTGTGGTGTCCTCTGGTCATAGTATGTATTGGTGGACTGGCTGGTCTGGTGATGAAGGTTGATTGGCTGCTGTGGTGACCTCTGGTCATAGTATGTATTGGTGGTATCTTGGACTGGCTGGTCTGGTGATGAAGGTTGATGGGCTGCTGTGGTGACCTCTGGTCATAGTATGTATTGGTGGACTGGCTGGTCCGGTAAGTGAAGGTTGATGGGCTGCTGTGGTGACCTCTGGTCATAGTATGTATTGGTGGACTGGCTGGTCTGGTGATGAAGGTTGATTGGCTGCTGTGGTGACCTCTGGTCATAGTATGTATTGGTGGACTGGCTGGTCTGGGGATGAAGGTTGATTGGCTGCTGTGGTGACCTCTGGTCATAGTATGTATTGGTGGACTGGCTGGTCTGGGGATGAAGGTTGATTGGCTGCTGTGGTGACCTCTGGTCATAGTATGTATTGGTGGACTGGCTGGTCTGGTGATGAAGGTTGATTGGCTGCTGTGGTGACCTCTGGTCATAGTATGTATTGGTGGACTGGCTGGCCCGGTAAGTGAAGGTTGATTGGCTGCTGTGGTGACCTCTGGTCATAGTATGTATTGGTGGTATCTTGGACTGGCTGGTCTGGTGATGAAGGTTGATGGGCTGCTGTGGTGACCTCTGGTCATAGTATGTATTGGTGGACTGGCTGGCCCGGTAAGTGAAGGTTGATTGGCTGCTGTGGTGACCTCTGGTCATAGTATGTATTGGTGGTATCTTGGACTGGCTGGTCTGGGGATGAAGGTTGATGGGCTGCTGTGGTGACCTCTGGTCATAGTATGTATTGGTGGACTGGCTGGTCTGGTGATGAAGGTTGATTGGCTGCTGTGGTGACCTCTGGTCATAGTATGTATTGGTGGTATCTTGGACTGGCTGGTCTGGTGATGAAGGTTGATTGGCTGCTGTGGTGACCTCTGGTCATAGTATGTATTGGTGGACTGGCTGGTCTGGTGATGAAGGTTGATGGGCTGCTGTGGTGACCTCTGGTCATAGTATGTATTGGTGGACTGGCTGGCCCGGTAAGTGAAGGTTGATTGGCTGCTGTGGTGACCTCTGGTCATAGTATGTATTGGTGGTATCTTGGACTGGCTGGTCTGGGGATGAAGGTTGATGGGCTGCTGTGGTGACCTCTGGTCATAGTATGTATTGGTGGTATCTTGGACTGGCTGGTCTGGGGATGAAGGTTGATGGGCTGCTGTGGTGACCTCTGGTCAGAGTATGTATTGGTGGACTGGCTGGTCTGGTGATGAAGGTTGATTGGCTGCTGTGGTGACCTCTGGTCATAGTATGTATTGGTGGTATCTTGGACTGGCTGGTCTGGGGATGAAGGTTGATGGGCTGCTGTGGTGACCTCTGGTCAGAGTATGTATTGGTGGACTGGCTGGTCTGGTGATGAAGGTTGATGGGCTGCTGTGGTGACCTCTGGTCATAGTATGTATTGGTGGTATCTTGGACTGGCTGGTCTGGTGATGAAGGTTGATGGGCTGCTGTGGTGACCTCTGGTCATAGTATGTATTGGTGGACTGGCTGGTCTGGTGATGAAGGTTGATGGGCTGCTGTGGTGACCTCTGGTCATAGTATGTATTGGTGGTATCTTGGACTGGCTGGTCTGGTGATGAAGGTTGATGGGCTGCTGTGGTGACCTCTGGTCATAGTATGTATTGGTGGACTGGCTGGCCCGGTAAGTGAAGGTTGATTGGCTGCTGTGGTGACCTCTGGTCATAGTATGTATTGGTGGTATCTTGGACTGGCTGGTCTGGGGATGAAGGTTGATGGGCTGCTGTGGTGACCTCTGGTCATAGTATGTATTGGTGGACTGGCTGGTCTGGTGATGAAGGTTGATTGGCTGCTGTGGTGACCTCTGGTCATAGTATGTATTGGTGGTATCTTGGACTGGCTGGTCTGGTGATGAAGGTTGATTGGCTGCTGTGGTGACCTCTGGTCATAGTATGTATTGGTGGACTGGCTGGTCTGGTGATGAAGGTTGATGGGCTGCTGTGGTGACCTCTGGTCATAGTATGTATTGGTGGACTGGCTGGCCCGGTAAGTGAAGGTTGATTGGCTGCTGTGGTGACCTCTGGTCATAGTATGTATTGGTGGTATCTTGGACTGGCTGGTCTGGGGATGAAGGTTGATGGGCTGCTGTGGTGACCTCTGGTCATAGTATGTATTGGTGGACTGGCTGGTCTGGTGATGAAGGTTGATTGGCTGCTGTGGTGACCTCTGGTCATAGTATGTATTGGTGGTATCTTGGACTGGCTGGTCTGGGGATGAAGGTTGATGGGCTGCTGTGGTGACCTCTGGTCAGAGTATGTATTGGTGGACTGGCTGGTCTGGTGATGAAGGTTGATGGGCTGCTGTGGTGACCTCTGGTCATAGTATGTATTGGTGGTATCTTGGACTGGCTGGTCTGGTGATGAAGGTTGATGGGCTGCTGTGGTGACCTCTGGTCATAGTATGTATTGGTGGACTGGCTGGTCTGGTGATGAAGGTTGATGGGCTGCTGTGGTGACCTCTGGTCATAGTATGTATTGGTGGTATCTTGGACTGGCTGGTCTGGTGATGAAGGTTGATGGGCTGCTGTGGTGACCTCTGGTCATAGTATGTATTGGTGGACTGGCTGGCCCGGTAAGTGAAGGTTGATGGGCTGCTCTGGCCTCCTCCGGTAATACTCACTTGTGGAGGTCAGGCCTCTCTCTCTCTAGCATTTATCTCATGTTCCCTTTCAGGCGGCACGTTTAATTAAACCTCGCTAGTCACCTCTGTGCGGCAGGAAGATGAAGTGACGGCGCACAATAACCGCACGCTCCATTCGCACACATTCACATTTTTCATTTTACTAAAATGTCAGAGCGACAAGACTCATGATGGGATTTTTATGGCGCGTATTAAACAAAAGAAACATTTCTGCCCTTTGATTTCAAGTCTCTGGAAATGGATTTCGCCTGAGGTCTGAAATATGTAGTTAGTGGCGAACGGTGTCAATTAGATTGAGTCAGCCGAGGGGGGTCGTCACAGCGCACGTCTCTCTAGACATCATGGCGGGAAGCGGGATGAGTGTCATCTCAATAAATGAGTTTCATATGTCGATCAGCAATCAGAAATTAACTTCTTTATAATGCAGAAAAACTGCAAGATGTCTGCACTTCGGAATCCATCAGAAGGCCGGCCCATGGCAGCCATGAAAAACCTTCTTATTGTCAGCACCATGGACAGATCAGTCGCCATTCTCAGGGTGATCCAACTCAACCACCATCCAATGGAAATCTCTGTATTCTTATTTCATCCATCCCTGGAGATCAGCCATAACACATGAATTCTTATATACATACTGTTTACAAAAAAATGAAGGGGGAAAATGGGACTTTAAATGAGGCACATATGCGGTGTGCCTCCATCCCTATAATATATGGAAAAAGAAGGGAAGGTGGGACTTTAAATGAGATGGATGACTTTGTGGAGGCAAGTTTGAATAAGTGCAAATTTTTATTGGTAAAACATTAAATGCAATAGAATAAGGCAATGGATAAAAGCCACATGTACAATAAGTATGCCGATTCATATTGAATCCACCCACACAAAACATACAAGCATGGCATGGGTGAAAGATTACATAGGTATAATAATTACAAAACAATTTAATGTTGTATTGCATAGAATGAGTTCATATATATACATATCACATAAAGAACAGCACCAACAGCGACAATGTGAATATAAAAAATATAAATATATAAGACCATAATAAATAAATAGGAATGTCAAAATTAATAATCTGCTGCAGACCAGGGTTTGATATGTCCATTACAGACATAAATCAGCATCACGCATGCCCGACGCGTTTCGTGTAGAGACACTCTTCAGGGGCAGATGCTCAGGTATGTCTGCAGAGTGTAAAAAATAAAATAAATAATAACATTAGTCTATTTCTGATAGGTAATATAGAGGAAAGGCAAATTTTGCCCATCCTAAGTACTCACAAAAAAGTCCAATGCGGTGAGGTGCTGCGATCATGCAATCAGGGTCCCCAGAATAGTCCCCCCCGGGAGCTGAGGTACTTATAGCCGCGCGCAGCAGAGCGCCCATAGCAGAACCTCCCGATGGTCCATGAGACAAAAGCTGGTGCATGAGTGGAAGACCAGGGTAACCCCAAATGGTAACCTGGAGTGATCTAAATAAAAAAGTGTACATGGGACTATGTGAATGAGTGAACAAAAATTAAATGAAAAATATGTAAAAAAAAGAATGAAAATGAATGTGAATTGAATGGACAATGTGATCGTGAAATGACATGACAAAAAGGGATCTAAAAATAAAAGATGGTGAGAAAAAAAAGGGAAACAAAAAGAAAAGGGTGAAAAGACCAACAAATACAAAACCAAGGATGGCGTGGAGGGATGTGTGTAGACCTGGTGAATGACTTACGTGAGGACAAAGCTTGTACCTGGAGTGAAGTGCTGAGCTGCAGTGAAATGACTGGAAAGTGTGGCAGCAAAAGTTGTGTCAGGGGAGGCCGTTTATAGGAGCCCCACACGTGCACGCCGGCAAGTACCAGGCTGGGAGGGGCTCCAGCGGCGGCGGTAATCACCGCCCTCCGCAGAAGCCTAATTCCCCGCCAAAGCGGCTCAGATGAAAAATCACATGCGTTACGTGCTGGCGTCAAGCATGACGTCACACGTAGAGCAGGATGCGTGGCGCCGATGCTCTGTAAGCGCCCACCCACTACCCCGTACACCCCCCGCCCATACTGGGCGGGAGGGGGAGGGGGAGGAGGGAGCACGTAGAAAGCATCGCAGCTCCCGGGTGGATTCAATATGAATCGGCATACTTATTGTACATGTGGCTTTTATCCATTGCCTTATTCTATTGCATTTAATGTTTTACCAATAAAAATTTGCACTTATTCAAACTTGCCTCCACAAAGTCATCCATCTCATTTAAAGTCCCACCTTCCCTTCTTTTTCCATATATACATACTGTATGTGGCTCCCGAGAGACAGTTCCCAAGTGATGACTCCTGAATGATGACTCTGGAAAGACTGCTCCCGAGTGATGACTCCTGAATGATGACTCTGGAAAGACGGCTCCCAAGTGATGACTCCTCAATGATGACTCTGGAAAGATGGCTCCTGGTGATGACTCTTGAATGATGACTCTGGAAAGACGGCTCCTGGTGATGACTCTTGAATGATGACTCTGGAAAGATGGCTCCTGGTGATGACTCTTGAATGATGACTCTGGAAAGACGGCTCCCGAGTGATGACTCCTGAATGATGACTCTGGAAAGACGGCTCCCAAGTGATGACTTCTGAATGAGGACTCCTGAATGGTGGCTCCCAAGTGATGACTCCTCAATGATGACTCTGGAAAGACGGCTCCCGAGTGATGACTCCTGAATGATGACTCTGGAAAGATGGCTCCTGGTGATGACTCTTGAATGATGACTCTGGAAAGACGGCTCCTGGTGATGACTCTTGAATGATGACTCTGGAAAGATGGCTCCTGGTGATGACTCTTGAATGATGACTCTGGAAAGACGGCTCCCGAGTGATGACTCCTGAATGATGACTCTGGAAAGACGGCTCCCAAGTGATGACTTCTGAATGAGGACTCCTGAATGGTGGCTCCCAAGTGATGACTCCTCAATGATGACTCTGGAAAGATGGCTCCCAAGTGATGACTCCTCAATGATGACTCTGGAAAGATGGCTCCCAAGTGATGACTCCTCAATGATGACTCTGGAAAGATGGCTCCTGGTAATGACTCCTCAATGATGACTCTGAAAAGACGGCTCCCAAGTGATGACTCCTCAATGATGACTCTGGAAAGACGGCTCCCAAGTGATGACTCCTCAATGATGACTCTGGAAAGATGGCTCCTGGTGATGACTCTTGAATGATGACTCTGGAAAGACGGCTCCTGGTGATGACTCTTGAATGATGACTCTGGAAAGATGGCTCCTGGTGATGACTCTTGAATGATGACTCTGGAAAGACGGCTCCCGAGTGATGACTCCTGAATGATGACTCTGGAAAGACGGCTCCCAAGTGATGACTTCTGAATGAGGACTCCTGAATGGTGGCTCCCAAGTGATGACTCCTCAATGATGACTCTGGAAAGACGGCTCCCGAGTGATGACTCCTGAATGATGACTCTGGAAAGATGGCTCCTGGTGATGACTCTTGAATGATGACTCTGGAAAGACGGCTCCTGGTGATGACTCTTGAATGATGACTCTGGAAAGATGGCTCCTGGTGATGACTCTTGAATGATGACTCTGGAAAGACGGCTCCCGAGTGATGACTCCTGAATGATGACTCTGGAAAGACGGCTCCCAAGTGATGACTTCTGAATGAGGACTCCTGAATGGTGGCTCCCAAGTGATGACTCCTCAATGATGACTCTGGAAAGATGGCTCCCAAGTGATGACTCCTCAATGATGACTCTGGAAAGATGGCTCCCAAGTGATGACTCCTCAATGATGACTCTGGAAAGATGGCTCCTGGTAATGACTCCTCAATGATGACTCTGAAAAGACGGCTCCCAAGTGATGACTCCTCAATGATGACTCTGAAAAGACGGCTCCCAAGTGATGACTCCTCAATGATGACTCTGAAAAGACGGCTCCCAAGTGATGACTCCTCAATGATGACTCTGAAAAGACGGCTCCCAAGTGATGACTCCTGAATGATGACTGTGGAAAGACGGCTCCCGAGTGATGACTCCTCAATGATGACTCTGGAAAGATGGCTCCTGGTGATGACTCTTGAATGATGACTCTGGAAAGATGGCTCCCGAGTGATGACTCCTGAATGATGACTCTGGAAAGACGGCTCCCAAGTGATGACTCCTGAGTGATGACTCTGGAAAGATGGCTCCTGGTGATGACTCTTGAATGATGACTCTGGAAAGATGGCTCCCAAGTGATGACTCCTGAATGATGACTCTGGAAAGACGGCTCCCGAGTGATGACTCCTGAATGATGACTCTGGAAAGATGGCTCCTGGTGATGACTCTTGAATGATGACTCTGGAAAGACGGCTCCCGAGTGATGACTCCTGAATGATGACTCTGGAAAGATGGCTCCCAAGTGATGACTCCTCAATGATGACTCTGGAGAGATGGCTCCTGAGTGATGACTCCTGAATGATGACTCTGGAAAGATGGCTCCTGAGTGATGACTCCTCAATGATGACTCTGGAGAGATGGCTCCTGAGTGATGACTCCTGAATGATGACTCTGGAAAGATGGCTCCTGAGTAATGACTCCTCAATGATGACTCTGGAGAGATGGCTCCTGAGTGATGACTCCTCAATGATGACTCTGGAGAGATGGCTCCTGAGTGATGACTCCTGAATGATGACTCTGGAAAGATGGCTCCTGAGTGATGACTCCTGAATGATGACTCTGGAAAGATGGCTCCTGAGTGATGACTCCTGAATGATGACTCTGGAAAGACGGCTCCTGGTGATGACTCTTGAATGATGGCTCCTAAGTGATGACTCCTGAATGATGACTCTGGAAAGATGGCTCCTGAGTGATGACTCCTCAATGATGACTCTGGAGAGATGGCTCCTGAGTGATGACTCCTCAATGATGACTCTGGAGAGATGGCTCCTGAGTGATGACTCCTGAATGATGACTCTGGAAAGATGGCTCCTGAGTGATGACTCCTCAATGATGACTCTGGAGAGATGGCTCCTGAGTGATGAATCCTCAATAATGACTCTGGAAAGATGGCTCCTGAGTGATGACTCCACAATGATAACTCTGGAGAGATGGCTCCTGAGTGATGACTCCTGAATGATGACTCTGGAAAGACGGCTCCCAAGTGATGACTCCTCAATGATGACTCTGAAAAGACGGCTCCCAAGTGATGACTCCTCAATGATGACTCTGAAAAGACGGCTCCCAAGTGATGACTCCTCAATGATGACTCTGAAAAGACGGCTCCCAAGTGATGACTCCTGAATGATGACTCTGGAAAGACGGCTCCCGAGTGATGACTCCTGAATGATGACTCTGGAAAGATGGCTCCTGGTGATGACTCTTGAATGATGACTCTGGAAAGATGGCTTCCGAGTGATGACTCCTGAATGATGACTCTGGAAAGACGGCTCCCGAGTGATGACTCCTGAGTGATGACTCTGGAAAGACGGCTCCCAAGTGATGACTCCTGAGTGATGACTCTGGAAAGATGGCTCCTGGTGATGACTCTTGAATGATGACTCTGGAAAGATGGCTCCCAAGTGATGACTCCTGAATGATGACTCTGGAAAGACGGCTCCCGAGTGATGACTCCTGAATGATGACTCTGGAAAGATGGCTCCTGGTGATGACTCTTGAATGATGACTCTGGAAAGACGGCTCCCGAGTGATGACTCCTGAATGATGACTCTGGAAAGACGGCTCCCAAGTGATGACTCCTCAATGATGACTCTGGAGAGATGGCTCCTGAGTGATGACTCCTGAATGATGACTCTGGAAAGATGGCTCCTGAGTGATGACTCCTCAATGATGACTCTGGAGAGATGGCTCCTGAGTGATGACTCCTGAATGATGACTCTGGAAAGATGGCTCCTGAGTGATGACTCCTCAATGATGACTCTGGAGAGATGGCTCCTGAGTGATGACTCCTCAATGATGACTCTGGAGAGATGGCTCCTGAGTGATGACTCCTGAATGATGACTCTGGAAAGATGGCTCCTGAGTGATGACTCCTGAATGATGACTCTGGAAAGATGGCTCCTGAGTGATGACTCCTGAATGATGACTCTGGAAAGACGGCTCCTGGTGATGTCTCTTGAATGATGGCTCCTGAGTGATGACTCCTGAATGATGACTCTGGAAAGATGGCTCCTGAGTGATGACTCCTCAATGATGACTCAGGAGAGATGGCTCCTGAGTGATGACTCCTCAAGGATGACTCTGGAGAGATGGCTCCTGAGTGATGACTCCTCAATGATGACTCTGGAGAGATGGCTCCTGAGTGATGACTCCTGAATGATGACTCTGGAAAGATGGCTCCTGAGTGATGACTCCTCAATGATGACTCTGGAGAGATGGCTCCTGAGTGATGACTCCTCAATAATGACTCTGGAAAGATGGCTCCTGAGTGATGACTCCTCAATGATGACTCTGGAGAGATGGCTCCTGAGTGATGACTCCTGAATGATGACTCTGGAAAGATGGCTCCTGAGTGATGACTCCTCAATGATGACTCTGGAGAGATGGCTCCTGAGTGATGACTCCTCAATGATGACTCTGGAGAGATGGCTCCTGAGTGATGACTCCTCAATGATGACTCTGGAAAGATGGCTCCTGAGTGATGACTCCTCAATGATGACTCTGGAGAGATGGCTCCTGAGTGATGACTCCTGAATGATGACTCTGGAAAGATGGCTTCTGAGTGATGACTCCTGAATGATGGCTCCTGGTGATGACTCCTGGTGATGACTCCTGGTGATGACTCTTTAGTAACGTCTCCAAGTGATGGTTCTGAGTGACAGTTTCTAGTTTATGACGCCTCCATTCCTGGCAATCTGCCAATCACTATGTCATTATGGGAAAGAGCAGAACAAGCAACAATGGAAGCAATGGGGGATTCAGGTAATTTAGAGGGGGGCTTAATATTGGCAACAAATAATAAAGAGAGGTTTATGGTGGTATCCAGTAATAAAGAGGAAGGGTTCTTCCAGTTACCAACAAAACCAATCAGATGCTCCCTTTCAATAAAGTTATATTATGATTGGATAAGCACATACTGTACAGATTCGATGTGTCTAATGTCCAGGCTGAACATCACCAACCAAATGTAGACACACCCTCATCATACATCATCATACATCATCATACATCATCATACATCATCATACATCATCATACATCATCATACATCATCCCATCATCATACATCGCCCCATCATCATACATCATCATACATCATCATACATCGCCCCATCATCATACATCATCATACATCATCATACATCATCCCATCATCATACATCGCCCCATCATCATACATCATCATACATCATCATACATCGCCCCATCATCATACATCATCCCATCATCATACATCATCATACATCGCCCCATCATCATACATCATCATACATCGCCCCATCATCATACATCGCCCCATCATCATACATCATCATACATCGCCCCATCATCATACATCGCCCCATCATCATACATCGCCCCATCATCATACATCATCCCATCATCATACATCATCCCATCATCATACATCATCCCATCATCATACATCATCCCATCATCATACATCGCCCCATCATCATACATCATCCCATCATCATACATCATCCCATCATCATACATCATCCCATCATCATACATCGCCCCATCATCATACATCATCCCATCATCATACATCATCCCATCATCATACATCGCCCCATCATCATACATCATCCCATCATCATACATCATCCCATCATCATACATCATCCCATCATCATACATCGCCCCATCATCATACATCATCCCATCATCATACATCATCCCATCATCATACATCATCCCATCATCATACATCGCCCCATCATCATACATCATCCCATCATCATACATCGCCCCATCATCATACATCATCCCATCATCATACATCATCCCATCATCATACATCATCCCATCATCATACATCATCCCATCATCATACATCGCCCCATCATCATACATCATCCCATCATCATACATCATCCCATCATCATACATCATCCCATCATCATACATCGCCCCATCATCATACATCATCCCATCATCATACATCGCCCCATCATCATACATCATCCCATCATCATACATCATCCCATCATCATACATCGCCCCATCATCATACATCATCCCATCATCATACATCATCCCATCATCATACATCATCCCATCATCATACATCGCCCCATCATCATACATCGCCCCATCATCATACATCATCCCATCATCATACATCATCCCATCATCATACATCATCCCATCATCATACATCATCCCATCATCATACATCATCCCATACATCATCCCATCATCATACATCATCCCATCATCATACATCGCCCCATCATCATACATCATCCCATCATCATACATCATCCCATCATCATACATCGCCCCATCATCATACATCGCCCCATCATCATACATCGCCCCATCATCATACATCATCCCATCATCATACATCATCCCATCATCATACATCATCCCATCATCATACATCATCCCATCATCATACATCATCCCATCATCATACATCATCCCATCATCATACATCATCCCATCATCATACATCATCCCATCATCATACATCATCCCATCATCATACATCATCCCATCATCATACATCATCCCATCATCATACATCATCCCATCATCATACATCATACATCGCCCCATCATCATACATCATCCCATCATCATACATCGCCCCATCATCATACATCGCCCCATCATCATACATCATCCCATCATCATACATCGCCCCATCATCATACATCGCCCCATCATCATACATCATCCCATCATCATACATCATCCCATCATCATACATCATCCCATCATCATACATCGCCCCATCATCATACATCATCCCATCATCATACATCATCCCATCATCATACATCATCCCATCATCATACATCATCCCATCATCATACATCATCCCATACATCATCCCATCATCATACATCATCCCATCATCATACATCGCCCCATCATCATACATCATCCCATCATCATACATCATCCCATCATCATACATCGCCCCATCATCATACATCATCATGCATCATCCCATCATCATACATCATCCCATCATCATACATCACCCCATCATCATACATCATCCCATCATCATACATCATCCCATCATCATACATCGCCCCATCATCATACATCATCCCATCATCATACATCGCCCCATCATCATACATCGCCCCATCATCATACATCATCCCATCATCATACATCGCCCCATCATCATACATCATCCCATCATCATACATCATCCCATCATCATACATCATCCCATCATCATACATCGCCCCATCATCATACATCGCCCCATCATCATACATCATCCCATCATCATACATCATCCCATCATCATACATCATCCCATCATCATACATCATCCCATCATCATACATCGCCCCATCATCATACATCATCCCATCATCATACATCATCCCATCATCATACATCGCCCCATCATCATACATCATCCCATCATCATACATCATCCTTATGAATAGGAAGGTGGTGATGGGACAGAAGGGATTGGCTGAGCAGATGGGAACAGACACAACCACCGGAGATGTAAATATTGCAATAGAAATCCTTCACCTGTTTGACGTCATAGGCCAGAAGGACATATCGCAGGTCCGGAGACACCGAATAGTGAGACGCTTTGAATGTTACCTGGAAGACAAAACAAGAGGAAAAATTGGAATTACCGGAGGATGGAAGGTGGCAGAGGAACATCTACATTCTAGTCACTATGTCTGACCCCCCCGCAATGATAATCTTGGTCCCCCCATCACTATGTCTGACCCCCCCGCAATGATAATCTTGGTCCCCCCATCACTATGTCTGACCCCCCCGCAATGATAATCTTGGTCCCCCCATCACTATGTCTGACCCCCCCGCAATGATAATCTTGGTCCCCCCATCACTATGTCTGACCCCCCCGCAATGATAATCTTGGTCCCCCCATCACTATGTCTGACCCCCCCGCAATGATAATCTTGGTCCCCCCATCACTATGTCTGACCCCCCCGCAATGATAATCTTGGTCCCCTCATCATTATGTCTGACCCCCCCGCAATGATAATCTTGGTCCCCCCATCACTATGTCTGACCCCCCGCAATGATAATCTTGGTCCCCTCATCATTATGTCTGACCCCCCCGCAATGATAATCTTGGTCCCCCCATCAGTATGTCTGACCCCCCCGCAGTGATTTGATCCAGAGATTTGTGAAACTTACAAAGGTGGAGTTCTCCAGAAGTGTGGACATCTCACTGCTTTCTACGTTCAGTTTGAAGACGTAACCGTCCCGAGTCTTGTAGATGACTTCATGTTCTGGAAGAGAGGAAATATTACCCATCATGCCTCAGAACCAAATCCTATCTATATGCCTCCAATGCCTCTACATCACACTTATGTGCCCCCAATGCCTCTACATCCCACTTATGTGCCCCCAATGTCTCTACATCCCACTTATGTGCCCCCAATGCCTCTACATCCCACTTATGTGCCCCAATGCCTCTACATCCCACTTATGTGCCCCCAATGTCTCTACATCACACTTATGTGCCCCCAATGCCTCTACATCCCACTTATGTGCCCCAATGCCTCTACATCCCACTTATGTGCCCCCAATGTCTCTACATCCCACTTATGTGCCCCAATGCCTCTACATCCCACTTATGTGCCCCCAATGCCTCTACATCCCACTTATGTGCCCCAATGCCTCTACATCCCACTTATGTGCCCCCAATGTCTCTACATCCCACTTATGTGCCCCCAATGCCTCTACATCCCACTTATGTGCCCCAATGCCTCTACATCCCACTTATGTGCCCCCAATGTCTCTACATCACACTTATGTGCCCCCAATGCCTCTACATCCCACTTATGTGCCCCAATGCCTCTACATCCCACTTATGTGCCCCCAATGTCTCTACATCCCACTTATGTGCCCCAATGCCTCTACATCCCACTTATGTGCCCCCAATGCCTCTACATCCCACTTATGTGCCCCCAATGCCTCTACATCCCACTTATATGCCCCCAATGCCTCTACATCCCACTTATGTGCCCCCAGTGCCTCTACATCCCACTTATATGCCCCAATGCCTCTACATCACACTTATGTGCCCCAATGCCTCTACATCCCATCTATGTGCCCCCAATGCCTCTACATTCCATCTATGTGCTCCCAATGCCTCTACATCCCACTTATATGCCCCCAATGCCTCTACATCCCACTTATATGCCCCCAATGCCTCTACATCCCACTTATATGCCCCCAATGCCTCTACATCCCACTTATATGCCCCCAATGCCTCTACATCCCACTTATATGCCCCCAATGCCTCTACATCCCATCTATGTGCCCCCAATGCCTCTACATCCCACTTATGTGCCCCCAATGCCTCTACATCCCATCTATGTGCCCCCAATGCCTCTACATCCCACTTATGTGCCCCCGATGCCTCTACATCCCACTTATGTGCCCCCAATGCCTCTACATCCCACTTATGTGCCCCAATGCCTCTACATCCCACTTATGTGCCCCCAATGCCTCTACATCCCACTTATGTGCCCCCAATGCCTCTACATCCCACTTATGTGCCCCCAATGCCTCTACACCCCATCTATGTGCATCCAATGCCTCTACATCCCACTTACGTGCCCCCAATGTCTCTACATCCCACTTATGTGCCACCAATGCCTCTACATCCCATCTATGTGCCCCCGATGCCTCTACATCCCATCTACGTGCCCCCTATATCTCTACATCCCATCTATGTGCTCCCAATGCCTCTACATCCCACTTATGTGCCCCCAATGCCTCTACATCCCACTTATGTGCCCCCAATGCCTCTACATCCCACTTATGTGCCCCCAATGCCTCTACATCCCACTTATGTGCCCCCAATGCCTCTACATCCCACTTATGTGCCCCCAATGCCTCTACATCCCACTTATGTGCCCCCAATGCCTCTACATCCCACTTATGTGCCCCCAATGCCTCTACACCCCATCTATGTGCATCCAATGCCTCTACATCCCACTTATGTGCAATCCCAATGCCTCTACATCCCACTTATGTGCCCCCAATGCCTCTACACCCCATCTATGTGCATCCAATGCCTCTACATGCCACTTATGTGCCCCCAATGCCTCTACATCCGACTTATGTGCCCCCAATGCCTCTACATCCCACTTATGTGCCCCCAATGCCTCTACACCCCATCTATGTGCATCCAATGCCTCTACATCCCACTGATGTGCAATCCCAATGCCTCTACATCCCACTTATGTGCCCCCAATGCCTCTACACCCCATCTATGTGCATCCAATGCCTCTACATGCCACTTATGTGCCCCCAATGCCTCTACATCCGACTTATGTGCCCCCAATGCCTCTACATCCCACTTATGTGCCCCCAATGCCTCTACACCCCATCTATGTGCATCCAATGCCTCTACATCCCACTGATGTGCAATCCCAATGCCTCTACATCCCACTTATGTGCCCCCAATGCCTCTACACCCCATCTATGTGCATCCAGTGCCTCTACATCCCACTTATGTGCCCCCAATGCCTCTACATCCCACTTATGTGCCCCCAATGCCTCTACATCCCACTTATGTGTCCCCAATGCCTCTCCATCCCATCTACGTGCATCCGATGGCTCTACATCCCATCTATGTGCCCCAATGTCTCTACATCCCACTTATGTGCCCCCAATGCCTCTACACCCCATCTATGTGCATCCAATGCCTCTCCATCCCATCTATGTGCATCCGATGGCTCTACATCCCATCTATGTGCCCCCAATGTCTCTACATCCCATCTATGTGCCCCCAATGTCTCTACATCCCACTTATGTGCCCCCAATGCCTCTACATCCCATCTATGTGCCCCCAATGTCTCTAAATCCCACTTATGTGCCCCCAATGCCTCTACATCCCATCTATGTGCCTCCAATGCCTCTACATCCCATCTATGTGCCCCCAATGTCTCTACATCCCATCTATGTGCATCCAATGCCTCTACATCCCATCTATGTGCCCCCAATGTCTCTACATCCCATCTATGTGCCCCCAATGTCTCTACATCCCATCTATGTGCCCCCAATGTCTATAAATGCCAAAAACTATAGGAGTGGGTGGAGACAAAAACAGTCCCCTTGCACAAGGAAGGAGGACAGCAGTGGGCGGTCTTTATTATAGAAAGTCTCACACTGGATGACTGCACAGATCTGGGAGAAGATTCCGGAAGAAGTCACATGACCGATGGATTTATTATCCCGGAGTTCAGATTTTATCATTGACATAAAATACTTATAAATAATTCAGAGATCACCCGACAGTTTATATCATAAGATCCCATCTACAGTATTATAATATTAGTGTGTGACTGTGGGGGGACATTAGACTGTAAGCTCCTCTGGTGCAAAGAATGACATGAACAGAACAGTGATGCATGCCTTGTGTACAGAGCTATGGACTATGTTGGTGCTATAGTAAATGACAGTCATACAGATGTGGGTAGTGGGATTCTCTCCTGTATGGGGTCCTGACCATCCATGAAATACAATTTCCTCTATTTCTTAAAGGCACAGTCACTCTCTTGCTCTGACCCGCAGTGCTCCAGTGCTGATTTGTGTTTCAGCTGGTCAGGGGCGCAGTATTCAGCCAGGACGTGTCACGGAACTATGAGGACACATTATCATCCATCAATGATGGTCCATGCAACCACTAAATCTCCACCATTCTGACCAATCAGATCAATTTCCCACACACATCATCATAGTGATCCATAATAAGTGACTTTTGTGTCCAGATGATCCAATCTCAGATTGACCTGATTCCAGGGAATACCAAGGAGTATTGTTGGGATAAGAAGAGGACACCCTGTGTCAGCTCCACCTGTTAATGAGACTCCACCAGCTGATAATGGTTGTACGGAATTCGGGAGTGTGAAGGATTATGAGCGTCATAAAGTGACCAACCGCCTGCCTGTCCTCATCTACATAATTGGTGGCCGGCTCAGGTCTGGTTTGATGAATAGCAAGTGTCACTCAGTCCTGGCCAGGCTTGTCCCTCACACATATGGAGCAGTCCATCATTCTCCGAAGGTGACAACATTCTCCATAAAAAGTCATCAAAAATACAGACTGAGACATAAAGTCAGAAGAGATTTGTATTCAATGTTCTGATATTGTGCAGTGAGCAGAGTTCAGAGGACGTGCCAAGAATGAGGATGTCCCTGTACTGCCTTCGAGGAGAGGGAAACCTCAACTCCACCTGGAAATTCACCAAACATGTCAGAATACAACCCTAGACATCCAGACAGAAATATGAGAGGCCCATGAAAGCTCCCAGAGGGCCACAATCAGCCACATTGTTCTCAGGCCTTGGAGGCAGCTTATTGTGAATAAAGGAACCACTGCACCACCATTACAGTTCAGGTCATCTTCATCATCTTCATTATCTCTGTCTTCTACATCACGTATATCATCATTGTCATCTTTATCTTCATCATCACCAGCTTCATCTTCATCAACTCCATCTACTTCTTCATCACCTATATCCTCATCTTTATCATCATCACCTGTATCATATTCTTTACCATCATTATCACCTATATCATCATCATCATCATCACCTATGTCACCATATTTATCTCTATTATCATCATCATCTTCCTCAACTAGATCACCATCTTCATCAGTCTGCCTCATCTTCACCTTCATCATTTTCATCATCACATATCTGCTTCTGTTGACCATCGTGCACGTTCCCAGACTGGCAGTGAACTCAGATCGCTCATCGCCTCATACAAGTCTGGCAGTAAACAGATCGGGTCGATTTATTATTTCTGATTCTCTTGTGTCACTACAATCGAAGGTCCTTAAAGGGGAACTATAAGAGTTTCACACCTTTATGAATTGATGTTTTATTCGTGTTTTTGCACTTTTTTAAATTCAGTCTTTGTATCAGAAATAAGCTGCTCACCCATGACAAAGGATTCCCAGAGTCTGCAGGTTATCTAAAGAGTAAGAAACATGTCTGATTCGCTGTCTTGTGTATGTATAGTTTGAGTTATTGTGCTCTGTAAACATTTAGCTTTTTATAACGGTTAAGCGAAGGACAGCCTGGAAAACATGTGAAAATGAGCCAAGAGCACCATCCGGTGGAAGAAATACATTGCTCCAAGTAACAAAATTCCTCTACTCCATTACTTCTCACATGGAAAGGGTGCTGGCCCTGCATGAAGCATAAATTTATACCCCCATTGCTGTATGGATTGTCGTTTTTCTATCATGGATCAATAAAGGTGATTTTATGGGAGCCCTCTATCCGGGGGATAGATAGAAGACCACATCATATTCTTATGCAATATTTCTTATTTACAATAGTTTTTTTTTTTTTAGTCCAGACTATAATTACTAAAATATAAATAAAACTCGCAGGTGAGTGGCACAAGAAGGCATTTAGCCTTAGTAGGTTGGTGGCATGGGCAAGTGGGGTGGCACGGGAAGGTGGGAAGTACAGGAAGGTAGGTGGCACAGTAAGGTGGGTGGTACAGCAAGGCAGGAAGTGCTGGCACAGTATGGTTGGTAGGCTGGCAGGTGGCATTGAAAGCAGGCAGGCAGCACAGGAAGATGGATGGTACAAGAAGACAGTGCTAGGAGGCAGGTGGTACTGGAAAGAAAGTGGCACTGGCAGGTGGGTGGCCCAGATAGGTAGGTGGTTCAGCAAGCAGGTAGAACTTGCAGGTGGTTTGTCAAGGAAAGTAGGTGGCATTGAATACGTAAGGTACAGGAAGGTAGGTGGCATGGAAGGCAGATGGCACAGGAAAGCTGGTGACACTAGTAGGTGAGTGAAACAGAAAGGTAGGTGTTACAGGAAGCAGGTAGAACTGGCAGGTGGTCTGTACAGTAAGTTAGGTGGCATGGAAGGTGGGGAGCACTGGCAGGTGGGTAGCACAGGAAGGTGGGTAGCACTGGCAGGTGGTACAGAAAGGTGGGTAGCACTGGCAGGCGGGTGGTACAGGAAGGTGGGTAGTACAGGAAGGTGGGTAGCACTGGAAGGCAGGTGGTACAGGAAGGTGGGTAGCACTGGCAGGCAGGTGGTACAGGAAGGTGGGTAGCACTGGTAGGCAGGTGGTACAGGAAGGTGTGTAGCACTGCCAGGTGGTACAGGAAGTTGGGTAGCACTGGCAGGCAGGTGGTACAGGAAGGTGGGTAGCACTGACAGGCAGGTGGTACAGGAAGTTGGGTAGCACTGGCAGGCAGGTGGTACAGGAAGGAGGGTAGCACTGACAGGCAGGTGGTACAGGAAGGTGGGTAGCACTGACAGGCAGGTGGTACAGGAAGGTGGGTAGCACTGACAGGCAGGCGGTACAGGAAGGTGGGTAGCACTGGCAGGCAGGTGGTACAGGAAGGTGGGTAGCACTGGCAGGCGGTACAGGAAGGTGGGTAGCACTGGCAGGCAGGTGGTACAGGAAGGTGGGTAGCACTGGCAGGCAGGTGGTACAGGAAGGTGGGTAGCACTGGTAGGCAGGTGGTACAGGAAGGTGGGTAGCACTGTCAGGCGGTACAGGAAGTTGGGTAGCACTGGCAGGCAGGTGTTACAGGAAGGTGGGTAGCACTGGCAGGCAGGTGGTACAGGAAGGTGGGTAGCACTGACAGGCAGGTGGTACAGGAAGGTGGATAGCACTGGCAGGCAGGTGGTACAGGAAGGTGGGTAGCACTGGCAGGCAGGTAGTACAGGAAGGTGGGTAGCACTGGCAGGCGGTACAGGAAGTTGGGTAGCACTGGCAGGCAGGTGGTACAGGAAGGTGGGTAGCACTGACAGGCAGGTGGTACAGGAAGGTGGGTAGCACTGGCAGGCGGGACAGGAAGTTGGGTAGCACTGGCAGGCAGGTGGTACAGGAAGGTGGGTAGCACTGGCAGGCAGGTGGTACAGGAAGGTGGGTAGCACTGGTAGGCAGGTGGTACAGGAAGGTGTGCAGCACTGTCAGGCGGTACAGGAAGTTGGGTAGCACTGGCAGGCAGGTGTTACAGGAAGGTGGATAGCACTGGCAGGCAGGTGGTACAGGAAGGTGGGTAGCACTGGCAGGCAGGTGGTACAGGAAGGTGGGTAGCACTGGCAGGCGGTACAGGAAGTTGGGTAGCACTGGCAGGCAGGTGGTACAGGAAGGTGGGTAGCACTGGCAGGCAGGTGGTACAGGAAGGTGGGTAGCACTGGTAGACAGGTGGTACAGGAAGGTGTGTAGCACTGTCAGGCGGTACAGGAAGGTGGGTAGCACTGGCAGGCAGGTGGTACAGGAAGGTGGGTAGCACTGGCAGGCAGGTGGTACAGGAAGGTGGGTAGCACTGGCAGGCAGGTGTTACAGGAAGGTGGGTAGGACTGGCAGGCAGGTGGTACAGGAAGGTGGGTAGCACTGGCAGGCAGGTGGTACAGGAAGGTGGGTAGCACTGGCAGGCGGTACAGGAAGTTGGGTAGCACTGGCAGGCAGGTGGTACAGGAAGTTGGGTAGCACTGGCAGGCAGGTGGTACAGGAAGTTGGGTAGCACTGGCAGGCAGGTGGTACAGGAAGGTGGGTAGCACTGGCAGGCATGCGGTACAGGAAGGTGGGTAGCACTGGCAGGCATGCGGTACAGGAAGTTGGGTAGCACTGGCAGGCAGGTGGTACAGGAAGGTGGGTAGCACTGGCAGGCAGGTGGTACAGGAAGGGGGGTAGCACTGGCAGGCAGGTGGTACAGGAAGGTGGGTAACACTGGCAGGCAGGTGGTACAGGAAGGTGGGTAGCACTGGCAGGCAGGTGGTACAGGAAGGTGGGTAGCACTGGCAGGTAGGTGGTACAGGAAGGGGGTAGCACTGGCAGGTCGGTGGTACAGGAAGGAGGGTAGCACTGGCAGGCAGGTGGTACAGGAAGGAGGGTAGCACTGGCAGGGCGGTGGTACAGGAAGGTGGGTATCACTGGCAGGCAGGTGGTACAGGAAGGTGGGTATCACTGGCAGGTCGGTGGTACAGGAAGGTGGGTAGCACTGGCAGGCAGGTGGTACAGGAAGGTGGGTAGCACTGGCAGGTCGGTGGTACAGGAAGGTGGGTAGCACTGGCAGGCAGGTGGTACAGGAAAGTGGGTAGCACTGGCATGCAGGTGGTACAGAAAGGTGGGTAGCACTGGCAGGCAGGTGGTACAGGAAGGTGGGTAGCACTGGCAGGTCGGTGGTACAGGAAGGTGGGTAGCACTGGCAGGCAGGTGGTACAGGAAAGTGGGTAGCACTGGCAGGGCGGTGGTACAGGAAGGTGGGTAGCACTGGCAGGCAGGTGGTACAGGAAGGTGGGTAGCACTGGCAGGTCGGTGGTACAGGAAGGTGGGTAGCACTGGCAGGTCGGTGGTACAGGAAGGTGGGTAGCACTGGCAGGTCGGTGGTACAGGAAGGTGGGTAGCACTGGCAGGTCGGTGGTACAGGAAGGTGGGTAGCACTGGTAGGGCGGTGGTACAGGAAGGTGGGTAGCACTGGCAGGCAGGTGGTACAGGAAGGTGGGTAGCACTGGCAGGTCAGTGGTACAGGAAGGTGGGTAGCACTGGCAGGCAGGTGGTACAGGAAGGTGGGTAGCACTGGCAGGGCGGTGGTACAGGAAGGTGGGTAGCACTGGCAGGCAGGTGGTACAAGAAGGTGGGTAGCACTGGCAGGCAGGTGGTACAGGAAGGTGGGTAGCACTGGCAGGGCGGTGGTACAGGAAGGTGGGTAGCACTGGCAGGCAGGTTGTACAGGAAGGTGGGTAGCACTGGCAGGCAGGTTGTACAGGAAGGTGGGTAGCACTGGCAGGGCGGTGGTACAGGAAGGTGGGTAGCACTGGCAGGCAGGTGGTACAGGAAGGTGGGTAGCACTGGCAGGCAGGTTGTACAGGAAGGTGGGTAGCACTGGCAGGCAGGTTGTACAGGAAGGTGGGTAGCACTGGCAGGGCGGTGGTACAGGAAGGTGGGTAGCACTGGCAGGCAGGTGGTACAGGAAGGTGGGTAGCACTGGCAGGCAGGTGGTACAAGAAGGTGGGTAGCACTGGCAGGCAGGTGGTACAGGAAGGTGGGTAGCACTGGCAGGGCGGTGGTACAGGAAGGTGGGTAGCACTGGCAGGCAGGTTGTACAGGAAGGTGGGTAGCACTGGCAGGCAGGTTGTACAGGAAGGTGGGTAGCACTGGCAGGGCGGTGGTACAGGAAGGTGGGTAGCACTGGCAGGTTGGTGGTAAAGGAAGGTGGGTAGCACTGGTAGGTCGGTGGTACAGGTAGGAAGGTGGCACAGAAGGTAGGCAGTACAGGAAGCAGATGGCACAGGCAGATGGGGGGCTGGGTGTTGCGTCTGGCCTTGACTTATGGGCCCCGCATGTGATGCGCCATCCTGTGACGGGTAATTTCATCATATTCTGGAATTATGAACTCACAGGGAAACGTGGATCTCATATTTGTCGGGGAAGTAATAAGATGTTAGTAAATTGTGACAAGCATCTGTCATTCCCTCCACATATATCATCATTCCCCGGGAATTTCCAGGTCTGGTTCCCTAATCCAATGGTTCGTGTTGTTCCAGCCAAACTGTAAGTTTGAAATGTGCGATTCATAAAGCCTCCGGAATTGTGCGACTTTTCCCCAATCTCCATTATGTGACACGGAACGCTCTCCTCTAATTAACGGGACTTTTCCGATCATCAATTCTGCAAAATATCGTCTGGGCCCTTCCTGAACTTGATTTGTTACAGAAGAAATATTGATGGAGGATGAAGAGGAGGAATTGTTCTACAAGTTCTGGAGATGGAGAAATATTTCTGATCTCCAATTGTTTTCTTCCAGGACACAAGGTGTGCCATATGGTGGTCCTGGGCACACTGAGCAGATGGCGGGCATCTTCCATAGAGAAGGGGGGGTAGAAAACTTCCCCCCAGGATGATCTCTGATTGGTCATCAGCAAGCAATGTTTATAGACAACAAAGGAAGAACCTGATATGAGAGGCAGTGCGTGTGCAGTGCTGACTGTACTGTCATCTCTACCGAGGTGTACAGTGATCAGAGAGCTGAACCCAAATCTCCGGTACTGAGGTGTCTGGGTCTATCCTGGTATAGTGATCAGAGGGCTGAACCCAAATCCCCGGTACTGAGGTGTCTGGGTCTATCCTGGTATAGTGATCAGAGAGCTGAACCCAAATCCCCGGTACTGAGGTGTCTGGGTCTATCCTGGTATAGTGATCAGAGGGCTGAACCCAAATCCCCGGTACTGAGGTGTCTGGGTCTATCCTGGTATAGTGATCAGAGAGCTGAACCCAAATCCCCGGTACTGAGGTGTCTGGGTCTATCCTGGTATAGTGATCAGAGGGCTGAACCCAAATCCCCGGTACTGAGGTGTCTGGGTCTATCCTGGTATAGTGATCAGAGAGCTGAACCCAAATCCCCGGTACTGAGGTGTCTGGGTCTATCCTGGTATAGTGATCAGAGAGCTGAACCCAAATCTCCGGTACTGAGGTGTCTGGGTCTATCCTGGTATAGTGATCAGAGAGCTGAACCCAAATCTCCGGTACTGAGGTGTCTGGGTCTATCCTGGTATAGTGATCAGAGAGCTGAACCCAAATCTCCGGTACTGAGGTGTCTGGGTCTATCCTGGTATAGTGATCAGAGAGCTGAACCCAAATCCCCGGTACTGAGGTGTCTGGGTCTATCCTGGTATAGTGATCAGAGAACTGAACCCAAATCTCCGGTACTGAGGTGTCTGGGTCTATCCTGGTATAGTGATCAGAGAACTGAACCCAAATCTCCGGTACTGAGGTGTCTGGGTCTATCCTGGTATAGTGATCAGAGAGCTGAACCCAAATCCCCGGTACTGAGGTGTCTGGGTCTATCCTGGTATAGTGATCAGAGAACTGAACCCAAATCCCCGGTACTGAGGTGTCTGGGTCTATCCTGGTATAGTGATCAGAGAACTGAACCCAAATCCCCGGTACTGAGGTGTCTGGGTCTATCCTGGTATAGTCATCAGAGAACTGAACCCAAATCCCCGGTACTGAGGTGTCTGGGTCTATCCTGGTATAGTGATCAGAGAGCTGAACCCAAATCCCCGGTACTGAGGTGTCTGGGTCTATCCTGGTATAGTGATCAGAGAACTGAACCCAAATCCCCGGTACTGAGGTGTCTGGGTCTATCCTGGTATAGTGATCAGAGAACTGAACCCAAATCCCCGGTACTGAGGTGTCTGGGTCTATCCTGGTATAGTGATCAGAGAACTGAACCCAAATCCCCGGTACTGAGGTGTCTGGGTCTGTCCTGGTACTGAGGTATCGGACTCTATTTCTATTTCTGGTGTTGTTGCGGAGATTCTGGTTATTCTGCCTCGGTTCTACGGTTCTAGTGTATAAAACACACAAGGCCAATATTACATTCCCTTGAAGAGTCCAGTAAAGATAAATATCTACGGGCAGAATAAAGATGATGAAGAGGTGGGGGAGGGGGTAGCACAAGTATGGAGAGAGGAGAGTAATGAGAGTGTGAAGAGAGAAGACAACTTGCCCCCATTTAGTCTCCGCAGACATCAATGTCACTCGGGAAATGTGAGCACTCTGCTGGGGATTGTTTGTTCCAGAATGTCTCCTTCTCTGATATGGGGGAGGGGTGAATGGAATTCACTAGTCAGAGAAGATGATCAAATTTTATAGAGCACTCAGCTTGGAAAGATACACCCCAAAATCAGTAGCTTGGGCCCTAAAATAAATCTGACCCGAAATCAGTGACCTGGGCCCGAAAATAAATCTGACCCGAAATCAGTGACCTGGGCCCGAAAATAGATCTGACCCGAAATCAGTGACCTGGGCCCGAAAATAGATCTGACCCGAAATCAGTGACCTGGGCCAAGAAATAGAGAGCCGTGTTGGCTAATGGTGTCCGAAAAGTGAACATATTATAACTGTCCATGGTGCTGAAGCCTTGTCCTCCACACCTAATAATGGAACATTACCCATAATGCACTGTCCATGGTGCTGATGAAGCCATGTCCTCCCTATCTGATAATGGGACATTACCCATAATGCACTGTCCATGCTGACATAACATTGTATATTAATATGATCAGACAACCAGTATCCATGGTACTGACCCAGTGTCCTTCATACTGAATGCTTACACATTATACCTGACGATCTGTCTATGATTTTGAAGCCATGTCCTCCGAACCTGATGATGACACATTATCCCCGATCTCTATTCTATATTTCTTATAGCATTACCTGACAACTGCTATCCATGATATCAGAATACTTTACTGACACTGAACCGGCGTCCTTCTTACTGACTACATTATACCCGACCGACTGTCTATGATGTTGAAGCCATTTCCTCCATAACTGTTGCTGACATATTATCCCTGATCTCTGTATATCTTTTATTAGTACACCCCTCTCTCTTACATGTGCTGCTCATGGCACTGAAGAAGTGTCCGTCATACTACATACTGATACATTATCCCCCATTTATTGTCCATGGTGCTGATGACATGTCTTCCATACATGATGCCGGTTCCTGGGTTCTTTGTGAACATAGTGGAATATTCCGGGCCTGCTGTCCATGGTGCTGATGACATGTCTTCCATACATGATGCCGGTTCCTGGGTTCTTTGTGAACATAGTGGAATATTCCGGGCCTGCTGTCCATGGTGCTGATGACATGTCTTCCATACATGATGCCGGTTCCTGGGTTCTTTGTGAACATAGTGGAATATTCCGGAACTGCTGTCCATGGTGCTGATGACCTCTGTCCCTGGTACCCCTGGGGCTGTGATGTGAATATAGTTACAAATGCAGCTCGCTGGTACCTTTCTTCTTAGTTTTGTAAGAGTTTTCTATTTACACATTTTGTTCTCTTGGCCACTCTCTCCTTTATGAGTACATGGATTCAGCTGAATGGTAAATGTGCCAAGTATTTTAAAAATGAGCTGAAGAAACCCCATGGAGATTATTACCAGAGTCACTTGCGGATTTTGTTTGGTGCATTAGGATTTACAACTAGAGGTACACTATGTTATCAAAAGTATTGGGACGCCTGCCTTTACACACACATGAACTTTTTTTTTTTTTCCACATCAGTAAACAGTATTTGGAGGGCTAAATCAGTTTGATGTTCATTAACTGTCGCCTTCTCGTATTCACATCATAGTGGATTATACTTTTTCTCATTGCTTTTTATATCGTCATAATGACCAACGGATTCCATTACGCCTCTTTACCAACTAGTCCTCTGTCACTTCCATCTCGTAAGCCCCACCAACTAGGACTCGATAACCAAAGGGACCCATCCTTTTCCAACTCAGTTTAGAGAAAGAGGGGACCAGTAAGGAGAAAGAAAAAGGACAAAAACACCAACAAAAAATACAAGAAGAGAGGTTTGTAAAAATGAACTTGTGGGCTCCCCGTGCCCATCTTCTACTGACCCAGCCTGCATTGTGCACCAAATTACCTATGCCCTAATACCCCGATCCCCCCCCCCCACCTGCTCCCTATATATTTATCCTATGCCCTACTAAACTATATATTTAACCACTTCAGCCCCGGAAGGATTTACCCCCTTCCTGACCAGAGCACTTTTTACAATTCGGCACTGCGTCGCTTTAACTGCTAATTGCGCGGTCATGCAATGCTGTACCCAAACGGAATTTGCGTCCTTTTCTTCCCACAAATAGAGCTTTCTTTTGATGGTATTTGATCACCTCTGCCGTTTTTATTTTTTGCGCTATACACGGAAAAAGACCGAAAATTTTGAAAAAAAATGATATTTTCTACTTTTTGTTCTAAAAAAAATCCAATAAACTCAATTTTAGTCATACATTTAGGCCAAAATGTATTCGGCCACATGTCTTTGGTAAAAAAAATGTCAATAAGCGTATATTTATTGGTTTGCGCAAAAGTTATAGCGTCTACAAACTAGGGTACATTTTCTGGAATTTACACAGCCTTTAATTTATGACTGCCTATGTCGTTTCTTGAGGTGCTAAAATGGCAGGGCAGTACAAAACCCCCACAAATGACCCCATTTTGGAAAGTAGACACCCCAAGGAATTTGCTGAGAGGCATGTTGAGCCCATTGAATATTAATTTTTTTTGTCCCAAGTGATTGAATAATGACAAAAAAAAAAAAATTACAAAAAGTTGTCACTAAATGATATATTGCTCACACAGGCCATGGGCATATGTGGAATTGCACCCCAAAATACATTTAGCTGCTTCTCCTGAGTACGGGGATACCACATGTGTGGGACTTTTTGGGAGCCTAGCCGCGTACGGGGCCCCGAAAACCAATCACTGCCTTCAGGATTTCTAAGGGCGTACATTTTTGATTTTACTCCTCACTACCTATCACAGTTTTGAAGGCCATAAAATGCCCAGATGACATAAAACCCCCCCAAATTACCCCATTTTGGAAAGTAGACACCCCAAGCTATTTGCTTTGAGGCATGTTGAGTCCATGGAATGTTTTATATTTTGACACAAGTTGCGGGAAAGTGACAAATTTTTTTTTTTTTTTTTTTTTTTTGCACAAAGTTGTCACTAAATGATATATTGCTCACACAGACCATGGGCATATGTGGAATTGCACCCCAAAATACATTTAGCTGCTTCTCCTGAGTATGGGGATACCACATGTGTGGGACTTTTTGGGAGCCTAGCCGCGTACGGGACCCCGAAAACCAATCACTGCCTTCAGGAATTCTAAGGGCGTACATTTTTGATTTTACTCCTCACTGCCTATCACAGTTTCGGAGGCCATGGAATGCCCAGGTGGCACAAAACCCCCCCAAATGACCCCATTTTGGAAAGTAGACACCCCAAGCTATTTGCTGAGAGGCATGGTGAGTATTTTGCAGCTCTCATTTGTTTTTGAAAATAAAGAAAGACGAGAAAAAAAATTTTTTTTTTTCTTTTTTCAATTTTCAAAACTTTGTGACAAAAAGTGAGGTCTGCAAAATACTCACTATACCTCTCATCAAATAGCTTGGGGTGTCTACTTTCCAAAATGGGGTCATTTGGGGGTTTTTTTTGCCACCTGGGCATTCCATGGCCTCCGAAACTGTGATAGGCAGTGAAGAGTGAAATCAAAAATTTACGGCCTTAGAAAGCCTGAAGGCGGTGATTGGTTTTCGGGGTCCCGTACGTGGCTAGGCTCCCAAAAAGTCTCACACATGTGGTATCCCCGTACTCAGGAGAAGCAACAGAATGTATTTTGGGGTGTAATTTCACATATTCCCATGGCATGTTTGAGCAATATATCATTTGGTGACAACTTTGCGCAAAAAAAAATAAAAAAAATAAAAAATTGTCTCTTTCCCGCAACTTGTGTCACAATATAAATTATTCCATGGACTCAACATGACTCTCAGCAAATAGCTTGGGGTGTCTACTTTCCAAAATGGGGTCATTTGGGGGGGTTTTGAACTGTCCTGGCATTTTATGCACAACATCTAGAAGCTTATGTCACACATCACCCACTCTTCTAACCACTTGAAGACAAAGCCCTTTCTGACACTTATTGTTTACATAAAAAAATAATTTTTTTTTGCAAGAAAATTACTTTGAACCCCCAAACATTATATATTTTTTTTAAAGCAAATGCCCTACAGATTAAAATGGTGGGTGTTTCATTTTTTTTTTTCACACAGTATTTGCGCCGCAATTTTTCAAACGCATTTTTTGGGGAAAAAACACACTTTTTTACATTTTAATGCACTAAAACACACTATATTGCCCAAATGTTTGATGAAATAAAAAAGATGATCTTAGGCCGAGTACATGGATACCAAACATGACATGCTTTAAAATTGCGCACAAACGTGCAGTGGCGACAAACTAAATACATTTTTAAAAGCCTTTAAAAGCCTTTACAGGTTACCACTTTAGATTTACAGAGGAGGTCTACTGCTAAAATTACTGCCCTCGATCTGACGTTCGCGGTGATACCTCACATGCATGGTGCAATTGCTGTTTACATTTGACGCCAGACCGACGCTTGCGTTCGCCTTAGCGCGAGAGCAGGGGGGACAGGGGTGCTTTTTTTTTTTTTTTTTTTTTTTTTTTTTTTTTTTTATTATTATTATTTTTTTATCTTATTTTTAAACTGTTCCTTTCATTTTTTTTTTAAATCATTTTTATTGTTATCTCAGGGAATGTAAATATCCCCTATCATAGCAATAGGTAGTGACAGGTACTCTTTTTTGCAAAAATTGGGGTCTATTAGACCCTAGATTTCTCCTCTGCCCTCAAAGCATCTGACCACACCAAGATCGGTGTGATAAAATGCTTTCCCAATTTCCCAATGGCGCTATTTACATCCGGCGAAATCTAAGTCATAAAATGCTCGTAGCTTCCGGTTTCTTAGGCCATAGAGATGTTTGGAGCCACTCTGGTCTCTGATCAGCTCTATGGTCAGCTGGCTGAATCACCGGCTGCATTTTCAGGTTCCCTGTTGAGACAGGAGAGCCAGAGAAAAACACGGAAGACGGTGGGGGGGGGGGCATTCCCTCCCACTGCTTGTAAAAGCAGTCTAGAGGCTAATTAGCCGCTAGGATTGCTTTTACATGAAAGCCGACCGCTGGCTGAAAAGAATGATACCAAGATGATACCTAAACCTGCAGGCATCATTCTGGTATAACCACTCAAAGTCGTGAATGGCGTACCTGAAGACAAAAAAATGGTTAACAATAAAGCACAGTAAACGGTAAAGTATAAAAAATTGCATACCTGAAAAACAAACATGATAAAACATAATAACAATAAAACATTGCAGAATAGAATACAGTAAAAAAGAGCAGAACAATAGAGAGAGAGAATAGAGAGAGAACAATAAAACGACAACTATTTTTTTTTTATTTTATATTTTTGTATGTGTTTTTTTTTTTTTTTTTTTTTGTAACTAACTTTTATAACTGTAACCGGTTCCAGGTTCGGGTCTCTCAAAATGCGATGGCATCTTGGGAGACCCTGTGAAAGTGTGCCTAGTCTGTGCAATGCTGTACCCTACGCTAATACTCAACTAGTGAATGGTAGCGTTCAAAACATTCACCAATGCAAAGACCAGGATTGTCAGGACAGGAGGGACAATAATAGCGGGTGTCACGCTTATATCCGCGCTTGCTGCAGACACAACATCTTTTTTGGGAGGGTTCGTTGGGTAGGGGTACTCGGGAGGACATAAAGAAAATGCCTCTCATGCAGCCGACTGCATTTGGTTGGGGATGTGAATGGGGGAGGTACGGGCGCTGCAGAAGCGGTGGGTTCCCAATTAGGATTGGCGAATGCAGCAGGAAGGGCACTATGGGCATGACGGGCCTGTGTTTGTCTTTTTGGTGGCAGCGGGACACTACTTGTGCTTGCCACCTCACCAGCTTGAACTGCACTTATGGGACTCGCCACGTCACCAAGTGTTACTGCAGTGCTGGTTTGACTACGACCGGGGTGTACTAGGCCGCTGGCGCTTGCCAGTTCACCAAAACGCTACCAAAAAATCTGTTAGCGATCGCAGGGATCAGGCCTGACTCTGCGAACGCTGCAGTTATGCGTTTAGTGTTCTGTAAGTGACAGTGATCGATCGATACTGCACTTGGGTGGGCTGGGCTGGGCTGGGCCGGGCGGAGGGGCAAAACGCAGGTGCTAGCGGGTATCTGGGCTGATCCCGCTAACACTGCGTTTTCGGGAACCCTAAACTGCTGGGGACGCTAGTATAGATCTGATTGGATCAGATATTGATGCGTTCAGATACTATACCACTAAGGGAGGTGTACGGTGCGTGCGTGGGTGTTAGCGCTACTGGCGCTAACCTGACGCTGCCTGGGGCTGGTGCTTGCCAGTTCACCAAAACGCTACCAAAAAAACTGTTAGCGATCGCAGGGATCAGGCCTGACTATGCGAACGCTGCAGTTATGCGTTTAGTGTTTTGTAAGTGACAGTGATCGATCGATACTGCACTTGGGTGGGCTGGGCTGGGCCGGGCGGAGGGGCAAAACGCAGGTGCTAGCAGGTATCTGGGCTGATCCCGCTAACACTGCGTTTTCGGGAACCCTAAACTGCTGGGGACGCTAGTATAGATCTGATTGGATCAGATATTGATGCGTTCAGATACTATACCACTAAGGGAGGTGTATGCTGCGTGTGTGGGTGTTAGCGGTACTGGCGCTAATCTGACGCTGCCTGGGGCGACGCATATCACCGCCGGGCGATCAGGGGGCTAAACCTTTATTCGGTAATAAACGGCGGGTGCCCTGACACTATAAAAAATAAACGAACTAACCAGCGTCACCCGTAACAGTTATACAGTGATCAGTGGTGAAAGGGTTAACTAGGGGGCAATCAAGGGGTTAAAACATTTATTAGGTATTATATGGGGGTCCCTGTCGCTATAAAACGCTGACGGCGAACCTAAATATTTACCTCCCTAACTAGCATCACCAGCGACACTAATACAGCGATCAGAAAAATGATCGCTTAGTGACACTGGTGACGGAGGGTGATCAAGGGGTTAAAACTTTATTAGGGGGGGTTAGGAGGGTACCCTAGACCTAAAGGGGGCCTAAAATTCACTGCCCTAACACACTAACTGTCACAAACTGACACCAATACAGTAATCAGAAAAAAAAAAAAAAAAAAAAAAAAAACCTGCTTTGTGTCAGTTTGTGACAGGGGGGGGGGGTGATTGGGGGGGGATCGGGGGGCGATCGGGGGGGGGATCGGGGTGTAATGTGTGCCTGGCATGTTCTACTGTGTGTGTGTGTGTTGTGCACTCACATTACAGTCTTCTCTCCTCGGCCCGGAACGGAAAATACCGAGCCGAGGAGAGATGACATCATTTCCTCTGCCTCTGTGTACAATACAGAGGCAGGGAAATGATCCCATTGGCTGGGAGCGATCGCGAGGGGGGGGCCACGAATGGATGGCCTCCCCCTCACCACCGATCGCCGGGGGACATTTGCCGACCGTCGCAGGCACCGGGGGGGGGTCCGATCGGACCCCCCACCCGCGGGCAGGCAGGGACGTACAGGTAAGCCCTTTTGCCTGCCCGTGCCGCTTTGTCGACGTACATCTGTGTGCGGCGGTCGTCAAGTGGTTAACTAAAAATGTTCATATCCAGAAACACTTTATTATAGCATCCTTTGCCTGCAAGGATACCAGTTGCCTATATACCTATATTAAGCCCATCCCTCAGTCTATTCCGTGTCTATGCAGATCCCACTATTAATGACTCTTCACTTTCTCTATCCACATCTTCCACATACTTTCAAATTCCTGAAGATTGCCCCGTTTTATGTACTCCATTCTTTCCCTACCCAAGGTTTCATTCATTGTAGAGATCCAGTCTTTCACAGTGGGGGGCTCCTTTACCTGCCATCTAAGTGCTATCAACTTTCTAGCCTGAAACAGGGCCCGCGTGACAGCTAAGGTAGTACTCAACCTTTCTCCCATCACTCTTCTATGCCCCAGAATACAAGCCAAGGCCTCGTTTGCCACTGTCGTACCGAAAATATTTCCCAAGTTCCCAGTCACCTCCTCCCAGTATCTAAACAGCTTGGGACACCCCCACACCATGTGAATGAGATCTCCCGTCCTTCGACACCTGAGGCAGTTGTCATTGGGCCTTCTCCCAAATTTAAAAAGTCTTTTAGGAGTATAATAGGCTCTGTTTAACAGCATTAAGTGTGAGAGTCTCTGTGAAGGGGTCACAGAAACCTGCGCTCCCAACTCCAAAATTCTCGCCCATTGTTCCTGGGTCATTCCTCCCACCTCCTCTTCCCATTTAGCCTTTACCCCAAGGAGTATTTCCCTGCTATTAACCGATTTGCTTAATTGGTCATAAATTCTTGAAATTACCCCTCTAGTGGGGGGTTATTTGAGTTATGCACTGAAATAGAGGCATCTCTTCCCATCTCGGAGTCTGGGCTTTAAATTGTGCTTTAAGGGCATGTTCCAACCGGACATATAGGAAGAAAGACCCCCGGGGAAGCTTAAACTCCCCAACCAGTTCTGAAAATTTCTTTAACCCAGAGTCGTTATATAATTGACTTAGCTTACTGAGACCAAGCTTCTCCCACTCTCTGAATATGCCTATCTTAAGAACTTCCTGCAAATTACGGTTGTTCCAAATAGGAGAGTAGACTGTTAAGGCTCCATACCCCATCTTTTTCTTAACTGTTTTCCAAAGTTTGATTATCAATTTAATTGTTGGAAATTTATCATGGAACGCGTCCGCCTCTAGGGCTTCAATAATTGTATTATGTGTGGAGCTCAACAACAGTAACTTGCCATTAGGGGTGCCTCCTTTCGGTATCCCACAGCCCAATAGTCCGGAGGGTTCAATATTGAGTTGGCTCCGCCCTTTGCAGCTAAAACAGCTCCACCTCTTCTGGGAAGGCCGTCCACAAGGTTTAGGAGGGTGTCTATGGGAATGTTTGACCATTCTTCCAGAGGAGCATTTGTGAGGTCAGGTACTGATGTTGGATGAGAAGGCCTGGCTCGTAGTCTCCACTCTAATTCATCCCAAAGGTATTCTATCAGGTTGAGGTCAGGACTTTGTGCAGGCCAGTCAAGTTCCTCCACCCCAAACTCAATGCCATGTCAAGGTGGAGTGGTGGGTGCCCGATGCCATGTCAGGGTGGACTGGTGGGTACCCGATCCCATGTCACAGATCAGAAAATATCAGACAAATGATCAGGATTTCATTATTCATGTCACAGAGAAGCCATATTTATTGGCTGTGAAGGAATCATGTGTAAGAACGGGAATCCGATGTGTGAGGTTAATTGTGACACAATTTAGAACAATCTGTTTAATACGAAGCCCCCCGGGAAGGATTAACATTTAAATAATAAAAACACAGAGAGAAGAAGACCTGATCTGCCTATGAGAGTCGTATGTTACCGCCGAATCCTCCATTAATGGAGCCCTGAGGAATTCCGTGACAACAAATAAAAGTATTCAGAATCGTGGAAGAGAAATGTTTTATTCACGAGGTCACGCTCCATACCGCGTCTCCCAGCTGACACAGATTTACATTCAATCCACGATAATCGAAACAAACGAGTCGGCCAGGACGGTAAAGCCATGGTCACAGAGCGTTTATTAAATAACCCGGCAAATTACCATTGGAAGAGAACAACCCATCCCCAGATCATCCAACTGGCGCCCGCCCTCCCGCCGGATTTCATCTGCTGCTGAATTACTGGAACTGATCTCCTGTACGGCTCTCTCTGCAGCAGCTGAAATCCGGCGGGAGGGAGAGGAGGAGATGCCGGCTTTCAGCTGCTGCAGAGAGACATACAGGAGATCGGTTCCAGTATTTGCCCCCCCCCCCCCCCCCCGTGCCGATCACCCTCCCTGCCCACATCCAATTCATGTGAAATAAATAAATAATATATATTAATAAATTAGAATTTGATCTGCTGCAGTTAAATTGTCCTATACCATAGGCTTAGGAAAAGTTGTATTTGAAAAAAAGAGGGTAACTGATTTAAACATTTACTGGTGTAATGTTACCATTAATACGGTGTGTGAACCCCATACATCAACCTCACGGTGTATGTGCCCTGCAAACCAGACTTACTGTAAAGTGCAACGTGACAATAAAGTGCCAAATAAAAAAATGCATAAGTATGTAATATTTCCAGAGTCCATTTCCATTTATCATATATATTTTCAAATTTTCATGCTGAATCTTTTCACCAATTCGTGTGCCACCACCACCTTCTAAAATGGGCACTCACCAGAGCCTTAGGAGCCCTAGAAAGAATTCTGGTGAGTGCCCATTTTAGAAGGTGGTGGTGGCACACGAATTGGTGAAAAGATTCAGCATGAAAATTTGAAAATATATATGATAAATGGAAACAGACTCTGGAAATATTATATACTTATGCATTTTTTTATTTGGCACCTCACATGGAGGTTTCTTTATAGAGGCATAGAGAAGTCCAGTGAACATCGATCTCTGTTCTGGCTGGCAGCATCAGTCTCTTCCTGTGAAGCCGCGTTGAAGCAGAGCCAGTGTTTCGTCACATTTGGCTACCCGCCGGAGTGCGCATGCGCGACGCCGCCACATGCGTTCCAACACTTATAAAACTTTTGCCACTTTTAACACTTTTTTATTTAAATTTTTTTAAAGACTTTTAAAAAAGTGTTAAAAGTGGCAAAAGTTTTATAAGTGTTGGAACGCATATATCGGCGTCGCGCATGCGCACTCCAGCAGGTAGCCAAATGTGATGAAACACCGGCGTCCTGTCCACCAGGTATCTTCCGGCTCACGAATGGGAACCAGAACAAGGTCTGGCATGCAGTCAGCAGGTTTCAGGAGGGGGCTGGTACGCAGCGTATAGCCGGATGACGTCACGGATGTGATTCGACGCGTTTCAAAGCGTGCGCAGTGATGAGATAGATCTGTATAGGCTGTAAACAGCCTTTTTATATGCCTCAGTGGTATCGCCACCTGGTGGAGATAATTGTAAGTGCATTCTATACAACAATAGAGGCTACAATTATAGGGGCAAGGATGAAAACTGTGCAATAAGCAAACAGCGGACCGCAGGATTACAATATTAAAAAAAATATGTAAATATATATATATATATATACACACATGTAATATTTCCCAAGACAATACTATATGGGTTAAATGTCAATCTGTACTTAAATAGAATAAGTACAATAATAATAAAAATGAATTAATTAAAAATAATTAAATAATCAGATAAGCACTTTAAACGCATAAGGAACCATTAATAAAAGATGATAGCCATATATTGAGAGACAACTATTAGGAATACAGAAAAAATGGATATTCACATGGGAAGGACAAAGATATATTAATATTTAAAATATGGCTGCCCAAGAGATATAGGAAACAAAAAGAACAATTATTCAATGAATTTTGTATTAGTGGGGCATTATGTATAAATATGGGATAGATATATTCATTAGAGGAAAGACCCATCATTGCTGCAATGGACAGCATTACCTCAGGTCTATGGAAATATATTGACCATCATTTACACCCATTGGCTCAGGGGCTGCAGTCCTATATCTGTGGTGGATCCCACCTATTGGACCTTTTAAAACCGTATGGGTGGGAGAGCGGTTACATCTGGAAGTCTCTGGATGTCAACTCGTTCTATACATCCATACCCCACGATTTTGGACTGACAGCTCTTGACCACTTTCTTTCGGAGAACCCATCTATGGGCCATGGCCACGCTGAGTTCATTCTAGAATGTACAAAATTCTGTTTGACACACAATTATTTTTGTTTTGATCAACAATACTATTTACAGGTACAAGGAACAGCTATGAGCGCTAACTTCGCACCATCGGGTGCCAATCTGGCTATGGGCCTATGGGAGCATAGACATATTTGGCATAATAATCCTTATTTGAAGCATCTCATATTCTATGGGAGGTACATTGATGACATCATCATCATCTGGGATGTGATGGTGATGTCATCGATGACTTTGTCAATCATTGCAACAGTAACACATATGGCCTTTCCTTGGCCTATGTTTCGGACCCGGAAAGGCTTGCGGGTTTCTTGACCTGGATGTGTATCATAGCGATGGGGGCCTCGCAGTGCTTGCCATCACGCATCCTATGCTTGCACGGGCGTTCAGCCTTTGTTTTTATGCCGGCTTTTTTAAATCTAACGATTTTTATACTTGTATTTTTGTATTAAGACCTTTGGTCTATCCAAGTAATAAACTCCTTACTATTACTACTACACTATTTGAGTTTTCCCCTTTTTTTCTCTTATTCACGGATCCTCTGAATCACGAGTCTCCCTCCTGACGCTGCAGCAGTAAGATCAGCTTTGAGTGGGTGGCGCTCGCAAACAAGACCCGGACATTGATATTCATCTGTCCCTGCAGAGGGTTATATCTGAAAGCTCGTATGACCTCGCCACAGAGGAGGTCCAACAAGTGCGGTAAGGGCACATCCATTACTCCTCTCCCGCAACTATCGGTGGCTTGGAAGTGTTTCTACACCTTTCACCTTTCTACCCTGATGTGACACACCAAAGGAACGGCTTATCCCCTTCATATACTCTGTTTCTGCTAATTTGTCTTTCATGGACTGAATGTGGTGTCTTTCAAGCGATTGGGGGTCCAATCGCACGTTTTGAACTTTCACTTCTTTTTTACAAATTTTTTATGGAGATATGATATAATTTATAACCTTTAATTTGTTGTTTTGTTATTTCTCTGCACTGGGATTTAAACATATTACAGCTCCGGGTATTATCCCAAGGAGCTTTTCAGTCGCAAAACCTCATTACATGTTATATTTATGTTGGCGCACAATTTTAGTTTATATAGTTTAGATGGGGGAATACACAATCTAAGAATTACTTCAAACCCACGGCTGGCAACTCCCTGCCCCATTATAAGAGTCACAATCATATATGGACCAACAACATCCCAAGAGGAGAAACTGTGCCAATATATCTGATTACACAGGTCAAAGCACAATTCTCAAAAACAAAGTACAGGATGAAGGTTACCCCGAGTCTTTAGTAAACCAAGCATCTACCTTCCACAACACAAAAAGAAAAATTCGATCAGTCTGCCCGTTTCATCACAAAATTCCACACCGACTCCAAAAAAATGGAGATGATTTTTAAAAAACATTGGCCCTTATTGCTAGAGGGCCCTCACCTCAAACCTGCTTTGCCCGATATCCCAAGAAGAATAACCTACAGAAGAGCATCCAACCGAAAAAATAAAATATCACCTAGAAAACTGCAACCATTGAAACAAACCTCTTCACCGCATACTTGCCCGATTCCGGAATGTGTCCGTGTGAAAAGCCCCTATGCTGGACCCGTGACTTTGTTAAACACGGTAAAATACTATTTACTACCAAAGGAAAAACCTAAACTCGGGAGATTTTTTTAACTGTGGCTCAGATTTTGTAGTATACGGCCTCATTTGTCAGGTACTGTATGTGGGGCGTACCATACGACCTCTCCGACAAAGGTGAACATGGAAGAAAAATAGAGGTGGGCAAGGACAATCACCGTGTCCCCCCAAAGGATGGCCTGGAAGTCTGGATTATCGAACAAATCCCCGAAACTCCCTGAGAAGCAGAGAGATTCCATAGATTATGTGAAAGAGAAACATACTGGATTTATTCCTCAACTATTAATGAGGAACTCGAAATATCCACCAAACTGGAAATGATATTTAACCTTTTCTTTCCCCAGGTGATGCTCTACGTGTCTATTACATACCAATACACGTATGATTGCGGTGGTGGTGGGCCACTACATGATATAGGAAGTAATCCCTCCATAGCAATATATGGGTAAGATTATAGTATATTACTATTATGATATATTTATTATCATTTCTCATTAAGACCTTCTCCATTCCCCTCTTATTCTCCCCCCCCCCCCCTCCAGTACCCTGTCCTTATTCACCCCCTTCTTTTTTCCAGCCCCTCCCCCCATGTTTCTCCCTCTCCTTTTTCCCCTCCTTCCCCCTCTTCCCCCCTTTTTCTTTTCAGTGTTTCCCCCTCCCCCTTTCTTCCCCATTCACTTCACCACAATACTACCAGCCTATTTATTAATCTATCTTTTTTACGCTAATGAGATTGTCCATGGACGGATCTTTGGTTTGTTCATTATAGACACTTATGTCTATGTGCTAATATACATATACATATAGATCGCAAATAATTATAGCCCATATATATATATTTTTTTATTATAATTTTTAATCTATTTTCCCCTTATTTCCCCATATACCTATATACATACCTCCATATATATATACACCTTCCTTCAATTATTACACTGTATCTATCCCATATTTATATATAACGCCCCACTAATACAAAATTTATTTTAATAATTGTTCTTTTCGTTTCCTATATCTCTTTGGCAGCCATATTTTAAATATTAATATATCTTTGTCCTTCCCATGTGAATATCCATTTTTTCTGTATTCCTAATAGTTGTCTCTCAATATATGGCTATCATCTTTTATTAATGGTTCCTTATGCGTTTAAAGTGCTTATCTTATTATTTAATTATTTTTTATTAATTAATTTTTATTATTATTATACTTATTCTATTTAAGTACAGATTGACATTTAACCCATATAGTATTGTCTTGGGAAATATTACATGTGTGTGTATATATATTTACATATTTTTTTAATATTGTAATCCTGCGGTCCGCTGTTTGCTTATTGCACAGTTTTCATCCTTGCCCCTATAATTGTAGCCTCTATTGTTGTATAGAATGCACTTACAATTATCTCCACCAGGTGGCGATACCACTGAGGCATATAAAAAGGCTGTTTACAGCCTATACAGATCAGCTTGACAAAGGAGCGCGCAGTGCCTCCATCTCATCACTGCGCACGCTCTGAAACGCGTCGAATCACATCCGTGACGTCATCCCGCCATACGGTACATTACAGCCCTCTCCTGAGACCTGCTGACTGTGCTCAGACCTCGTTCTGGTTCCCGTTCATGAGCCGGAAGATACCTGGTGGACATCACAATGGCTCTGCTTCAACGCGGCTTCACAGGAAGAGACTGATGCTGCCACCCAGAACGAAGATCGATGTTCACTGGACTTCTTTATGCCTCTATAAAGAAACCTCTTTCTTTGTTTCCCTTTTCACATGTTTTGGAGTTTGCTTCAACTCCCCCTGCAAGGCTGCCCTGGGTACAAAAAGACTGTCATTTCACACTAGAGCAATACAGCTCAAAGGACTCATGTATGGACTTACATTTACATTCTATGCCACAGTTTTGTGCCACTATCCCCTGTATTTTTTATGTAGGAGTGATGGACTGGGGTTTAGAATGTAGGGGTGATGGGCTGGTGGTCACGATTTAGGGGTATTGGACTGGTTGTCAGGATGTTAGGATGATGGGCTGGTGGTCAGGGTGATGGACTGGTGGTCAGGATGTAGGGGTGATGGACTGGTGATCAGGATGTAGGGGTGATGGACTGGTGATCAGGATGTAGGGGTGATGGACTGTTGATCAGGATGTAGGGGTGATGGACTGGTGATCAGGATGTAGGGTTGATGGACTGGTGATCAGGATGTAGGGGTGATGGACTGGTGGTCAGGATGTAGGGGTGATGGACTGGGGATCAGGATGTAGGGGTGATGGACTGGTGATCAGGATGTAGGGGTGATGGACTGGTGATCAGGATGTAGGGGTGATGGACTGGTGATCAGGATGTAGGGGTGATGGACTGGTGGTCAGGATGTAGGGGTGATGGGCTGGTGGTCGGGATGTAGGGGTGATGGACTGGTGATCAGGATGTAGGGGTGATGGACTGGTGATCAGGATGTAGTGGTGATGGACTGGTGATCAGGATGTAGGGGTGATGGACTGGTGATCAGGATGTAGGGGTGATGGACTGGTGATCAGGATGTAGGGGTGATGGACTGGTGGTCAGGATGTAGGGGTGGTGGACTGGTGATCAGGATGTAGGGGTGATGGACTGGTGATCAGGATGTAGGGTTGATGGACTGGTGATCAGGATGTAGGGGTGATGGACTGGTGATCAGGATGTAGGGGTGATGGACTGGTGGTCAGGATGTAGAGGTGATGGACTGGTGGTCAGGATGTAGGGGTGATGGACTGGTGGTCAGGATGTAGGGGTGATGGACTGGTGATCAGGATGTAGAGGTGATGGACTGGTGATCAGGATGTAGGGGTGATGGACTGGTGGTCAGGATGTAGGGGTGATGGACTGGTGATCAGGATGTAGGGGTGGTGGACTGGTGGTCAGGATGTAGGGGTGATGGACTGGTGATCAGGATGTAGGGGTGATGGACTGGTGATCAGGATGTAGGGGTGATGGACTGGTGATCAGGATGTAGGGGTGATGGACTGGTGATCAGGATGTAGGGGTGATGGACTGGTGATCAGGATGTAGGGGTGATGGACTGGTGATCAGGATGTAGGGGTGATGGACTGGTGATCAGGATGTAGGGGTGATGGACTGGTGATCAGGATGTAGGGGTGATGGACTGGTGATCAGGATGTAGGGGTGATGGACTGGTGATCAGGATGTAGGGGGGTGATGGACTGGTGATCAGGATGTAGGGGTGTTGGGTTGGTGGTCAGGATGTATGGGTGATGGGCTGGTGATCAGGATGTAGGGGTGATGGACTGGTGATCAGGATGTAGGGGTGATGGACTGGTGATCAGGATGTAGGGGTGATGGACTGGTGATCAGGATGTAGAGGTGATGGACTGGTGATCAGGATGTAGGGGTGGTGGGTTGGTGGTCAGGATGTAGGGTTGATGGACTGGTGATCAGGATGTAGGGTTGATGGACTGGTGATCAGGATGTAGGGGTGATGGACTGGTGATCAGGATGTAGGGTTGATGGACTGGTGATCAGGATGTAGGGGTGATGGACTGGTGATCAGGATGTAGTGGTGATGGACTGGTGATCAGGATGTAGGGGTGATGGACTGGTGGTCAGGATGTAGGGGTGATGGACTGGTGATCAGGATGTAGGGGTGATGGACTGGTGATCAGGATGTAGGGGTGATGGACTGGTGATCAGGATGTAGGGGTGGTGGGTTGGTGATCAGGATGTAGGGTTGATGGACTGGTGATCAGGATGTAGGGGTGATGGACTGGTGATCAGGATGTAGGGGTGATGGACTGGTGGTCAGGATGTAGGGGTGGTGGACTGGTGATCAGGATGTAGGGGGGTGATGGACTGGTGATCAGGATGTAAGGGTTTTGGACTGGTGATCAGGATGTAGGGGTGATGGACTGGTGATCAGGATGTAGGGGGGTGATGGACTGGTGATCAGGATGTAGGGGTGATGGACTGGTGATCAGGATGTAGGGGTGATGGACTGGTGATCAGGATGTAGAGGTGATGGACTGGTGGTCAGGATGTAGGGGTGATGGACTGGTGATCAGGATGTAGGGGTGATGGACTGGTGATCAGGATGTAGGGGTGATGGACTGGTAGTCGGGATGTAGGGGTGATGGACTGGTGATCAGGATGTAGGGGTGATGGACTGGTGATCAGGATGTAGGGGTGATGGACTGGTGATCAGGATGTAGGGTTGATGGACTGGTGATCAGGATGTAGGGGTGATGGACTGGTGGTCAGGATGTAGGGGTGATGGACTGGTGGTCAGGATGTAGGGGTGGTGGACTGGTGATCAGGATGTAGGGGTGATGGACTGGTGATCAGGATGTAGGGGTGATGGACTGGTGATCAGGATGTATGGGTGATGGACTGGTGATCAGGATGTAGGGGTGATGGACTGGTGATCAGGATGTAGGGGTGATGGACTGGTGATCAGGATGTAGGGGTGGTGGGTTGGTGATCAGGATGTAGGGTTGATGGACTGGTGATCAGGATGTAGGGGTGATGGACTGGTGATCAGGATGTAGGGGTGATGGACTGGTGGTCAGGATGTAGGGGTGATGGACTGGTGATCAGGATGTAGGGGGGTGATGGACTGGTGATCAGGATGTAAGGGTTTTGGACTGGTGATCAGGATGTAGGGGTGATGGACTGGTGATCAGGATGTAGGGGTGATGGACTGGTGATCAGGATGTAGGGGTGATGGACTGGTGATCAGGATGTAGGGGTGATGGACTGGTGATCAGGATGTAGAGGTGATGGACTGGTGGTCAGGATGTAGGGGTGATGGACTGGTGATCAGGATGTAGGGGTGATGGACTGGTAGTCGGGATGTAGGGGTGATGGACTGGTGATCAGGATGTAGGGGTGATGGACTGGTGATCAGGATGTAGGGGTGATGGACTGGTGATCAGGATGTAGGGGGGTGATGGACTGGTGATCAGGATGTAAGGGTTTTGGACTGGTGATCAGGATGTAGGGGTGATGGACTGGTGATCAGGATGTAGGGGTGATGGACTGGTGATCAGGATGTAGGGGTGATGGACTGGTGATCAGGATGTAGGGGTGATGGACTGGTGATCAGGATGTAGAGGTGATGGACTGGTGGTCAGGATGTAGGGGTGATGGACTGGTGATCAGGATGTAGGGGTGATGGACTGGTAGTCGGGATGTAGGGGTGATGGACTGGTGATCAGGATGTAGGGGTGATGGACTGGTGATCAGGATGTAGGGGTGATGGACTGGTGATCAGGATGTAGGGGTGATGGACTGGTGATCAGGATGTAGGGTTGATGGACTGGTGATCAGGATGTAGGGGTGATGGACTGGTGGTCAGGATGTAGGGGTGATGGACTGGTGGTCAGGATGTAGGGGTGGTGGACTGGTGATCAGGATGTAGGGGTGATGGACTGGTGGTCAGGATGTAGGGGTGATGGACTGGTGATCAGGATGTAGGGGTGATGGACTGGTGGTCAGGATGTAGGGGTGATGGACTGGTGATCAGGATGTAGGGGTGATGGACTGGTGATCAGGATGTAGGGGTGATGGACTGGTGATCAGGATGTAGGGGTGATGGACTGGTGGTCAGGATGTAGGGGGGTGATGGACTGGTGATCAGGATGTAGGGGTGATGGACTGGTGATCAGGATTTAGGGGTGGTGGACTGTTGATCAGGATGTAGGGGTGATGGGCTGGTGATCAGGATGTAGGGGGGTGATGGACTGGTGATCAGGATGTAGAGGTGATGGACTGGTGATCAGGATGTAGGGGTGATGGACTGGTGGTCAGGATGTAGGGGTGATGGACTGGTGATCAGGATGTAGGGGTGATGGACTGGTGGTCAGGATGTAGGGGGGTGATGGACTGGTGATCAGGATGTAGGGGTGATGGACTGGTGATCAGGATTTAGGGGTGGTGGACTGTTGATCAGGATGTAGGGGGGTGATGGACTGGTGATCAGGATGTAGCAGTGGTGGACTGTTGATCAGGATGTAGGGGTGATGGACTGGTGGTCAGGATGTAGGGGTGATGGACTGGTGATCAGGATGTAGGGGTGGTGGACTGGTGATCAGGATGTAGTGGTGATGGACTGGTGATCAGGATGTAGGGGTGATGGACTGGTGGTCAGGATGTAGGGATGATGGACTGGTGATCAGGATGTAGGGGTGATGGGCTGGTGGTCAGGATGTAGGGGTGATGGGCTGGTGATCAGGATGTAGGGGGGTGATGGACTGGTGATCAGGATGTAGGGGTGATGGACTGGTGATCAGGATGTAGAGGTGATGGACTGGTGATCAGGATGTAGGGGTGATGGACTGGTGATCAGGATGTAGGGGTGATGGACTGGTGATCAGGATGTAGAGGTGATGGACTGGTGATCAGGATGTAGGGGTGATGGACTGGTGGTCAGGATGTAGGGGTGATGGACTGGTGATCAGGATGTAGGGGTGGTGGACTGGTGATCAGGATGTAGGGGTGATGGGCTGGTAGTCGGGATGTAGGGGTGATGGGCTGGTGGTCGGGATGTAGGGGTGATGGACTGGTGATCAGGATGTAGGGGTGATGGACTGGTGATCAGGATGTAGGGGTGATGGACTGGTGGTCAGGATGTAGGGGTGATGGACTGGTGATCAGGATGTAGGGGTGGTGGACTGGTGATCAGGATGTAGGGGTGATGGACTGGTGGTCAGGATGTAGGGGTGATGGACTGGTGATCAGGATGTAGGGGTGGTGGACTGGTGATCAGGATGTAGGGGTGATGGGCTGGTAGTCGGGATGTAGGGGTGATGGGCTGGTGGTCGGGATGTAGGGGTGATGGACTGGTGATCAGGATGTAGGGGTGATGGACTGGTGATCAGGATGTAGGGGTGATGGGCTGGTGATCAGGATGTAGGGGGGTGATGGACTGGTGATCAGGATGTAGAGGTGATGGACTGGTGATCAGGATGTAGGGGTGATGGACTGGTGGTCAGGATGTAGGGGTGATGGACTGGTGATCAGGATGTAGGGTGATGGACTGGTAGTCGGGATGTAGGGGTGATGGACTGGTGATCAGGATGTAGGGGTGATGGACTGGTGGTCAGGATGTAGGGGTGATGGACTGGTGGTCAGGATGTAGGGGTGATGGACTGGTGATCAGGATGTAGGGGTGATGGACTGGTGATCAGGATGTAGGGGTGGTGGACTGGTGATCAGGATGTAGGGGGGTGATGGACTGGTGATCAGGATGTAGGGGGGTGATGGACTGGTGATCAGGATGTAGGGGTGATGGACTGGTGATCAGGATGTAGGGGTGATGGACTGTTGATCAGGATGTAGGGGGGTGATGGACTGGTGGTCAGGATGTAGGGGTGATGGACTGGTGATCAGGATGTAGGGGTGATGGACTGGTGATCAGGATGTAGGGGTGGTGGACTGGTGATCAGGATGTAGGGGGGTGATGGACTGGTGATCAGGATGTAGGGGTGATGGACTGGTGATCAGGATGTAGGGGTGATGGACTGTTGATCAGGATGTAGGGGGGTGATGGACTGGTGGTCAGGATGTAGGGGTGGTGGACTGTTGATCAGGATGTAGGGGTGATGGACTGGTGGTCAGGATGTAGGGGTGATGGACTGGTGATCAGGATGTAGGAGTGATGGACTGGTGATCAGGATGTAGGGGTGGTGGACTGGTGATCAGGATGTAGTGGTGATGGACTGGTGATCAGGATGTAGGGGTGATGGACTGGTGATCAGGATGTAGGGGTGATGGACTGGTGATCAGGATGTAGGAGTGATGGACTGGTGATCAGGATGTAGGGGTGGTGGACTGGTGATCAGGATGTAGTGGTGATGGACTGGTGATCAGGATGTAGGGGTGATGGACTGGTGATCAGGATGTAGGGTTGATGGACTGGTGATCAGGATGTAGGAGTGATGGACTGGTGATCAGGATGTAGGGGTGGTGGACTGGTGATCAGGATGTAGTGGTGATGGACTGGTGATCAGGATGTAGGGGTGATGGACTGGTGATCAGGATGTAGGGTTGATGGACTGGTGATCAGGATGTAGGGGTGATGGACTGGTGATCAGGATGTAGGGGTGATGGACTGGTGGTCAGGATGTAGGGGTGATGGACTGGTGATCAGGATGTAGGGGGGTGATGGACTGGTGATCAGGATGTAGGGGTGATGGGCTGGTGATCAGGATGTAGGGGTGATGGACTGGTGATCAGGATGTAGGGGTGATGGGCTGGTGGTCGGGATGTAGGGGTGATGGACTGGTGATCAGGATGTAGGGGTGATGGACTGGTGATCAGGATGTAGGGGTGATGGGCTGGTGGTCGGGATGTAGGGGTGATGGACTGGTGATCAGGATGTAGGGGTGATGGACTGGTGATCAGGATGTAGGGGTGATGGGCTGGTGATCAGGATGTAGGGGTGGTGGGTTGGTGGTCAGGATGTAGGGGTGATGGACTGGTGATCAGGATGTAGAGGTGATGGACTGGTGATCAGGATGTAGAGGTGATGGACTGGTGATCAGGATGTAGGGGTGATGGACTGGTGATCAGGATGTAGGGGTGATGGACTGGTGATCAGGATGTAGGGGTGATGGACTGGTAGTCGGGATGTAGGGGTGATGGACTGGTGATCAGGATGTAGGGGTGATGGACTGGTGGTCAGGATGTAGGGGTGATGGACTGGTGGTCAGGATGTAGGGGTGATGGACTGGTGATCAGGATGTAGGGATGATGGACTGGTGATCAGGATGTAGAGGTGATGGACTGGTGATCAGGATGTAGGGTGATGGACTGGTGATCAGGATGTAGGGGTGATGGACTGGTAGTCGGGATGTAGGGGTGATGGACTGGTGATCAGGATGTAGGGGTGATGGACTGGTGGTCAGGATGTAGGGGTGATGGACTGGTGATCAGGATGTAGGGGTGATGGACTGGTGATCAGGATGTAGGGGTGATGGACTGGTGATCAGGATGTAGGGGTGATGGACTGGTGATCAGGATGTAGGGGTGATGGACTGGTGATCAGGATGTAGGGGTGATGGACTGGTGATCAGGATGTAGGGGTGATGGGCTGGTGATCAGGATGTAGGGGTGGTGGGTTGGTGGTCAGGATGTAGGGGTGATGGACTGGTGATCAGGATGTAGAGGTGATGGACTGGTGATCAGGATGTAGGGGTGATGGACTGGTGATCAGGATGTAGGGTGATGGACTGGTAGTCGGGATGTAGGGGTGATGGACTGGTGATCAGGATGTAGGGGTGATGGACTGGTGGTCAGGATGTAGGGGTGATGGACTGGTGGTCAGGATGTAGGGGTGATGGACTGGTGATCAGGATGTAGGGATGATGGACTGGTGGTCAGGATGTAGGGGTGATGGACTGGTGATCAGGATGTAGAGGTGATGGACTGGTGATCAGGATGTAGGGGTGATGGACTGGTGATCAGGATGTAGGGTGATGGACTGGTAGTCGGGATGTAGGGGTGATGGACTGGTGATCAGGATGTAGGGGTGATGGACTGGTGATCAGGATGTAGTGGTGATGGACTGGTGATCAGGATGTAGGGGTGATGGACTGGTGATCAGGATGTAGGGGTGATGGACTGGTGATCAGGATGTAGAGGTGATGGACTGGTGATCAGGATGTAGGGGTGATGGACTGGTGGTCAGGATGTAGGGGTGATGGACTGGTGATCAGGATGTAGGGTTGATGGACTGGTGATCAGGATGTAGGGGTGATGGACTGGTGATCAGGATGTAGTGGTGATGGACTGGTGATCAGGATGTAGGGGTGGTGGACTGGTGATCAGGATGTAGGGGTGATGGACTGGTGATCAGGATGTAGTGGTGATGGACTGGTGATCAGGATGTAGGGGTGATGGACTGGTGATCAGGATGTAGGGGTGATGGACTGGTGATCAGGATGTAGGGGTGATGGACTGTTGATCAGGATGTAGGGGTGATGGACTGGTGATCAGGATGTAGGGGTGATGGACTGGTGGTCAGGATGTAGGGGTGGTGGACTGGTGATCAGGATGTAGGGGTGATGGACTGGTGATCAGGATGTAGGGGGGTGATGGACTGGTGATCAGGATGTAGGGGTGATGGACTGGTGGTCAGGATGTAGGGGTGATGGACTGGTGATCAGGATGTAGGGGTGATGGACTGGTGATCAGGATGTAGAGGTGATGGACTGGTGATCAGGATGTAGGGGTGATGGACTGGTGATCAGGATGTAGAGGTGATGGACTGGTGGTCAGGATGTAGGGGTGATGGACTGGTGATCAGGATGTAGGGGTGGTGGACTGGTGATCAGGATGTAGGGGTGATGGACTGGTGATCAGGATGTAGGGGGGTGATGGACTGGTGATCAGGATGTAGGGGTGATGGACTGGTGGTCAGGATGTAGGGGTGATGGACTGGTGATCAGGATGTAGGGGTGATGGACTGGTGATCAGGATGTAGAGGTGATGGACTGGTGATCAGGATGTAGGGGTGATGGACTGGTGATCAGGATGTAGGGGTGATGGACTGGTGATCAGGATGTAGGGGTGATGGACTGGTGGTCAGGATGTAGGGGTGATGGACTGGTGATCAGGATGTAGGAGTGATGGACTGGTGATCAGGATGTAGAGGTGATGGGCTGGTGATCAGGATGTAGGGGTGATGGACTGGTGATCAGGATGTAGTGGTGATGGACTGGTGATCAGGATGTAGGGGTGATGGACTGGTGATCAGGATGTAGAGGTGATGGACTGGTGGTCAGGATGTAGGGGTGGTGGACTGGTGATCAGGATGTAGGGGTGATGGACTGGTGGTCAGGATGTAGGGGTGATGGACTGGTGATCAGGATGTAGAGGTGATGGACTGGTGGTCAGGATGTAGGGGTGGTGGACTGGTGATCAGGATGTAGGGGGGTGATGGACTGGTGATCAGGATGTAGGGGTGATGGACTGGTGATCAGGATGTAGAGGTGATGGGCTGGTGATCAGGATGTAGGGGTGATGGACTGGTGATCAGGATGTAGAGGTGATGGACTGGTGATCAGGATGTAGGGGTGATGGACTGGTGATCAGGATGTAGGGGTGATGGACTGGTGGTCAGGATGTAGGGTTTTGGACTGGTGATCAGGATGTAGAGGTGATGGACTGGTGATCAGGATGTAGGGATGATGGACTGGTGATCAGGATGTAGGGGTGATGGACTGGTGATCAGGATGTAGGGGGGTGATGGACTGGTGATCAGGATGTAGGGATGATGGACTGGTGATCAGGATGTAGGGGTGATGGACTGGTGATCAGGATGTAGCAGTGGTGGACTGGTGATCAGGATGTAGGGGTGATGGACTGGTGATCAGGATGTAGGGGTGATGGGCTGGTGGTCGGGATGTAGGGGTGATGGACTGGTGATCAGGATGTAGGGGTGATGGACTGGTGATCAGGATGTAGGGGTGATGGGCTGGTGGTCGGGATGTAGGGGTGATGGACTGGTGATCAGGATGTAGGGGTGATGGACTGGTGATCAGGATGTAGGGTTGATGGACTGGTGGTCAGGATGTAGGGGTGATGGGCTGGTGATCAGGATGTAGGGGTGATGGACTGGTGATCAGGATGTAGGGGTGATGGACTGGTGATCAGGATGTAGGGGTGATGGACTGGTGATCAGGATGTAGTGGTGATGGACTGGTGATCAGGATGTAGGGGTGATGGACTGGTGATCAGGATGTAGGGGTGATGGACTGGTGATCAGGATGTAGTGGTGATGGACTGGTGATCAGGATGTAGGGGTGATGGACTGGTGATCAGGATGTAGGGTTGATGGACTGGTGGTCAGGATGTAGGGGTGATGGGCTGGTGATCAGGATGTAGGGGTGATGGACTGGTGATCAGGATGTAGGGGTGATGGACTGGTGATCAGGATGTAGGGGTGATGGACTGGTGATCAGGATGTAGGGGTGATGGACTGGTGGTCAGGATGTAGGGGTGGTGGACTGGTGATCAGGATGTAGGGGTGATGGACTGGTGATCAGGATGTAGGGGTGATGGACTGGTGATCAGGATGTAGGGGTGATGGACTGGTGATCAGGATGTAGGGGTGATGGACTGGTGGTCAGGATGTAGGGGTGATGGACTGGTGATCAGGATGTAGGGGTGATGGACTGGTGGTCAGGATGTAGGGGTGATGGACTGGTGGTCAGGATGTAGGGGTGATGGACTGGTGATCAGGATGTAGAGGTGATGGACTGGTGGTCAGGATGTAGGGGTGGTGGACTGGTGATCAGGATGTAGGGGGGTGATGGACTGGTGATCAGGATGTAGGGGTGATGGACTGGTGATCAGGATGTAGAGGTGATGGGCTGGTGATCAGGATGTAGGGGTGATGGACTGGTGGTCAGGATGTAGGGGTGATGGACTGGTGGTCAGGATGTAGGGGTGATGGACTGGTGGTCAGGATGTAGGGGTGATGGACTGGTGATCAGGATGTAGGGGTGATGGACTGGTGATCAGGATGTAGAGGTGATGGACTGGTGATCAGGATGTAGGGGTGATGGACTGGTGATCAGGATGTAGGGGTGATGGACTGGTGATCAGGATGTAGGGGTGATGGGCTGGTGGTCGGGATGTAGGGGTGATGGACTGGTGATCAGGATGTAGGGGTGATGGACTGGTGATCAGGATGTAGGGGTGATGGGCTGGTGATCAGGATGTAGGGGTGGTGGGTTGGTGGTCAGGATGTAGGGGTGATGGACTGGTGATCAGGATGTAGAGGTGATGGACTGGTGATCAGGATGTAGAGGTGATGGACTGGTGATCAGGATGTAGGGGTGATGGACTGGTGATCAGGATGTAGGGGTGATGGACTGGTGATCAGGATGTAGGGGTGATGGACTGGTAGTCGGGATGTAGGGGTGATGGACTGGTGATCAGGATGTAGGGGTGATGGACTGGTGGTCAGGATGTAGGGGTGATGGACTGGTGGTCAGGATGTAGGGGTGATGGACTGGTGATCAGGATGTAGGGATGATGGACTGGTGATCAGGATGTAGAGGTGATGGACTGGTGATCAGGATGTAGGGTGATGGACTGGTGATCAGGATGTAGGGGTGATGGACTGGTAGTCGGGATGTAGGGGTGATGGACTGGTGATCAGGATGTAGGGGTGATGGACTGGTGGTCAGGATGTAGGGGTGATGGACTGGTGATCAGGATGTAGGGGTGATGGACTGGTGATCAGGATGTAGGGGTGATGGACTGGTGATCAGGATGTAGGGGTGATGGACTGGTGATCAGGATGTAGGGGTGATGGACTGGTGATCAGGATGTAGGGGTGATGGACTGGTGATCAGGATGTAGGGGTGATGGGCTGGTGATCAGGATGTAGGGGTGGTGGGTTGGTGGTCAGGATGTAGGGGTGATGGACTGGTGATCAGGATGTAGAGGTGATGGACTGGTGATCAGGATGTAGGGGTGATGGACTGGTGATCAGGATGTAGGGTGATGGACTGGTAGTCGGGATGTAGGGGTGATGGACTGGTGATCAGGATGTAGGGGTGATGGACTGGTGGTCAGGATGTAGGGGTGATGGACTGGTGGTCAGGATGTAGGGGTGATGGACTGGTGATCAGGATGTAGGGATGATGGACTGGTGGTCAGGATGTAGGGGTGATGGACTGGTGATCAGGATGTAGAGGTGATGGACTGGTGATCAGGATGTAGGGGTGATGGACTGGTGATCAGGATGTAGGGTGATGGACTGGTAGTCGGGATGTAGGGGTGATGGACTGGTGATCAGGATGTAGGGGTGATGGACTGGTGATCAGGATGTAGTGGTGATGGACTGGTGATCAGGATGTAGGGGTGATGGACTGGTGATCAGGATGTAGGGGTGATGGACTGGTGATCAGGATGTAGAGGTGATGGACTGGTGGTCAGGATGTAGGGGTGATGGACTGGTGATCAGGATGTAGGGGTGATGGACTGGTGGTCAGGATGTAGGGGTGATGGACTGGTGATCAGGATGTAGGGGTGATGGACTGGTGGTCAGGATGTAGGGGTGATGGACTGGTGATCAGGATGTAGAGGTGATGGACTGGTGATCAGGATGTAGGGGTGATGGACTGGTGATCAGGATGTAGTGGTGATGGACTGGTGATCAGGATGTAGGGGTGGTGGACTGGTGATCAGGATGTAGGGGTGATGGACTGGTGATCAGGATGTAGTGGTGATGGACTGGTGATCAGGATGTAGGGGTGATGGACTGGTGATCAGGATGTAGGGGTGATGGACTGGTGATCAGGATGTAGGGGTGATGGACTGTTGATCAGGATGTAGGGGTGATGGACTGGTGATCAGGATGTAGGGGTGATGGACTGGTGGTCAGGATGTAGGGGTGGTGGACTGGTGATCAGGATGTAGGGGTGATGGACTGGTGATCAGGATGTAGGGGGGTGATGGACTGGTGATCAGGATGTAGGGGTGATGGACTGGTGGTCAGGATGTAGGGGTGATGGACTGGTGATCAGGATGTAGGGGTGATGGACTGGTGATCAGGATGTAGAGGTGATGGACTGGTGATCAGGATGTAGGGGTGATGGACTGGTGATCAGGATGTAGAGGTGATGGACTGGTGGTCAGGATGTAGGGGTGATGGACTGGTGATCAGGATGTAGGGGTGGTGGACTGGTGATCAGGATGTAGGGGTGATGGACTGGTGATCAGGATGTAGGGGGGTGATGGACTGGTGATCAGGATGTAGGGGTGATGGACTGGTGGTCAGGATGTAGGGGTGATGGACTGGTGATCAGGATGTAGGGGTGATGGACTGGTGATCAGGATGTAGAGGTGATGGACTGGTGATCAGGATGTAGGGGTGATGGACTGGTGATCAGGATGTAGGGGTGATGGACTGGTGATCAGGATGTAGGGGTGATGGACTGGTGGTCAGGATGTAGGGGTGATGGACTGGTGATCAGGATGTAGGAGTGATGGACTGGTGATCAGGATGTAGAGGTGATGGGCTGGTGATCAGGATGTAGGGGTGATGGACTGGTGATCAGGATGTAGTGGTGATGGACTGGTGATCAGGATGTAGGGGTGATGGACTGGTGATCAGGATGTAGAGGTGATGGACTGGTGGTCAGGATGTAGGGGTGGTGGACTGGTGATCAGGATGTAGGGGTGATGGACTGGTGATCAGGATGTAGGGGTGATGGACTGGTGGTCAGGATGTAGGGGTGATGGACTGGTGATCAGGATGTAGAGGTGATGGACTGGTGGTCAGGATGTAGGGGTGGTGGACTGGTGATCAGGATGTAGGGGGGTGATGGACTGGTGATCAGGATGTAGGGGTGATGGACTGGTGATCAGGATGTAGAGGTGATGGGCTGGTGATCAGGATGTAGGGGTGATGGACTGGTGATCAGGATGTAGGGGTGATGGACTGGTGATCAGGATGTAGAGGTGATGGACTGGTGATCAGGATGTAGGGGTGATGGACTGGTGATCAGGATGTAGGGGTGATGGACTGGTGGTCAGGATGTAGGGTTTTGGACTGGTGATCAGGATGTAGAGGTGATGGACTGGTGATCAGGATGTAGGGATGATGGACTGGTGATCAGGATGTAGGGGTGATGGACTGGTGATCAGGATGTAGGGGGGTGATGGACTGGTGATCAGGATGTAGGGATGATGGACTGGTGATCAGGATGTAGGGGTGATGGACTGGTGATCAGGATGTAGCAGTGGTGGACTGGTGATCAGGATGTAGGGGTGATGGACTGGTGATCAGGATGTAGGGGTGATGGGCTGGTGGTCGGGATGTAGGGGTGATGGACTGGTGATCAGGATGTAGGGGTGATGGACTGGTGATCAGGATGTAGGGGTGATGGGCTGGTGGTCGGGATGTAGGGGTGATGGACTGGTGATCAGGATGTAGGGGTGATGGACTGGTGATCAGGATGTAGGGTTGATGGACTGGTGGTCAGGATGTAGGGGTGATGGGCTGGTGATCAGGATGTAGGGGTGATGGACTGGTGATCAGGATGTAGGGGTGATGGACTGGTGATCAGGATGTAGGGGTGATGGACTGGTGATCAGGATGTAGTGGTGATGGACTGGTGATCAGGATGTAGGGGTGATGGACTGGTGATCAGGATGTAGGGGTGATGGACTGGTGATCAGGATGTAGTGGTGATGGACTGGTGATCAGGATGTAGGGGTGATGGACTGGTGATCAGGATGTAGGGTTGATGGACTGGTGGTCAGGATGTAGGGGTGATGGGCTGGTGATCAGGATGTAGGGGTGATGGACTGGTGATCAGGATGTAGGGGTGATGGACTGGTGATCAGGATGTAGGGGTGATGGACTGGTGATCAGGATGTAGGGGTGATGGACTGGTGGTCAGGATGTAGGGGTGGTGGACTGGTGATCAGGATGTAGGGGTGATGGACTGGTGATCAGGATGTAGGGGTGATGGACTGGTGATCAGGATGTAGGGGTGATGGACTGGTGATCAGGATGTAGGGGTGATGGACTGGTGGTCAGGATGTAGGGGTGATGGACTGGTGATCAGGATGTAGGGGTGATGGACTGGTGGTCAGGATGTAGGGGTGATGGACTGGTGGTCAGGATGTAGGGGTGATGGACTGGTGATCAGGATGTAGGGGTGATGGACTGGTGATCAGGATGTAGGGGTGATGGACTGTTGATCAGGATGTAGGGGTGATGGACTGGTGATCAGGATGTAGGGGTGATGGACTGGTGGTCAGGATGTAGGGGTGATGGACTGGTGATCAGGATTTAGGGGTGATGGACTGGTGATCAGGATGTAGGGGTGATGGACTGGTGGTCAGGATTTAGGGGTGATGGACTGGTGATCAGGATGTAGGGGTGATGGACTGGTGGTCAGGATGTAGGGGTGGTGGACTGGTGATCAGGATGTAGGGGTGATGGACTGGTGATCAGGATGTAGGGGTGATGGACCGGTGGTCAGGATTTAGGAGTGATGGGCTGGTGGTCAGGATGTATGGGTGATGGGCTGGTGGTCAGGATGTAGGGGTGATGGACTGGTGATCAGGATGTAGGGGTGATGGACTGGTGGTCAGGATGTAGGGGTGGTGGACTGGTGATCAGGATGTAGGGGTGATGGACTGGTGGTCAGGATGTAGGGGTGGTGGACTGGTGATCAGGATGTATGGGTGATGGGCTGGTGATCAGGATGTAGGGGTGATGGACCGGTGATCAGGATGTAGGGGTGATGGACTGGTGATCAGGATGTAGGGTTGATGGACTGGTGATCAGGATGTAGGGGTGATGGACCGGTGATCAGGATGTAAGGGTGATGGACTGGTGATCAGGATGTAGGGATGATGGACTGGTGATCAGGATGTAGGGGTGATGGACTGGTGATCAGGATTTAGGGGTGATGGACTGGTGATCAGGATGTAGGGGTGATGGACTGATGGTCAGGATGTAGGGGTGATGGACTGATGGTCAGGATGTAGGGGTGATGGGCTGATGGTCAGGATGTAGGGGTGATGGGCTGGTGGTCAGGATGTAGGGGTGATGGACTGTTGATCAGGATATAGGGTTGATGGGCTGGTGGTCAGGGTAGTGGACTTGTGGTCAGGATGTAGGAGTGATGGGCTGTTGATCAGGATGTAGGGGTGATGGGTTGGTGGTCAGGATTTAGGAGTGATGGGCTGTTGATCAGGATGTAGGGGTGATGGGCTGGTGGTCAGGGTAGTGGACTTGTGGTCAGGATGTATGGGTGATGGACTGGTGATCAGGATGTAGGGGTGATGGACTGGTGATCAGGATTTAGGGGTGATGGGCTGGTGATCAGGATTTAGGAGTGATGGACTGTTGATCAGGATGTAGGGGTGATGGGCTGGTGGTCAGGGTAGTGGACTTGTGATCAGGATGTATGGGTGATGGACTGGTGATCAGGATGTAGGGGTGATGGACTGGTGGTCAGAATGTAGGGTTGATGGACTGGTGATCAGGATGTAGGGGGGTGATGGGCTGGTGGTCAGGGTAGTAGACTTGTGGTTAGGATGTATGGGTGATGGGCTGGTGGTCAGGATGTAGGGGTGATGGGCTGGTGGTCAGGATGTAGGGGTGATGGGCTGGTGGTAAGGGTGATGGGCTGTTGATCAGGATGTAGGGGTGATGGACTGGTGGTCAGGATGTAGGGGTGATGGGCTGGTGGTCAGGGTAGTGGACTTGTGGTTAGGATGTATGGGTGATGGGCTGGTGGTCAGGATGTAGGGGTGATGGACTGGTGGTCAGGATGTAGGGGTGATGGGCTGGTGGTCAGGGTAGTGGACTTGTGATCAGGATGTATGGGTGATGGGTTGGCGGTCAGGATTTAGGAGTGATGGGCTGATCATCAGGATGTAGGGATGGTGGACTGGTGGTCAGGATGTAGGGGTGATGGGCTGGTGGTCAGGGTAGTGGACTTGTGATCAGGATGTATGGGTGATGGGTTGGCGGTCAGGATTTAGGAGTGATGGGCTGATCATCAGGATGTAGGGATGGTGGACTGGTGGTCAGGATGTATGGGTGATGGGCTGGTGGTCAGGATGTAGGGGTGATGGGCTGGTGGTCAGGGTAGTGGACTTGTGGTCAGGATGTATGGGTGATGGGTTGGTGGTCAGGATTTAGGAGTGATGGACTGGTGGTCAGAATGTAGGGTTGATGGACTGGTGATCAGGATGTAGGGGGGTGATGGGCTGGTGGTCAGGGTAGTGGACTTGTGGTTAGGATGTATGGGTGATGGGCTGGTGGTCAGGATGTAGGGGTGATGGGCTGGTGGTCAGGATGTAGGGGTGATGGGCTGGTGGTAAGGGTGATGGGCTGTTGATCAGGATGTAGGGGTGATGGACTGGTGGTCAGGATGTAGGGGTGATGGGCTGGTGGTCAGGGTAGTGGACTTGTGGTTAGGATGTATGGGTGATGGGCTGGTGGTCAGGATGTAGGGGTGATGGACTGGTGGTCAGGATGTAGGGGTGATGGGCTGGTGGTCAGGGTAGTGGACTTGTGATCAGGATGTATAGGTGATGGGTTGGCGGTCAGGATTTAGGAGTGATGGGCTGATCATCAGGATGTAGGGATGGTGGACTGGTGGTCAGGATGTAGGGGTGATGGGCTGGTGGTCAGGGTAGTGGACTTGTGGTCAGGATGTATGGGTGATGGGTTGGTGGTCAGGATTTAGGAGTGATGGGCTGATCATCAGGATGTAGGGATGGTGGACTGGTGGTCAGGATGTAGGGGTGATGGGCTGGTGGTCAGGGTAGTGGACTTGTGGTCAGGATGTATGGGTGATGGGTTGGTGGTCAGGATTTAGGAGTGATGGGCTGATCATCAGGATGTAGGGATGGTGGACTGGTATCTGAGGCATTATCTGATACCCCTGTGATAGGCAGTATCTGATACCCCTAGAAGCATCTCCATTGGGTTGTTAAAGAGACCCCACAGTGCCGAGAAATCCTACATCGTTACATAGTTGGTATGGCGGTAAAGACACTGGATCATTCAGTTTAGCCTGAGAGTGTGTTTAAATATCTGACCACAAATTGCCCAGGAATGTCTCATAGCACCAGGCCATATTCATACCACAATGGTTCTGTACTCACAGTGCCCTCCACAGTAAAGATCGGGTAGATTTTGGATGTTGAATCTCTGGAAGACTCATTCTGAAAATGTCACCCGAACAGACGATAACGAGGGGGGAGTCACATGTTGTGTGGATGGCACCCGGTGATATCAGAGTTTTCTTCCTCCAAATATCTGATCTATGATATCAGAACTGTGAACATCCTACAAACACAGAACGTCGGCTGCCATCTGCTAATCGTTGGAAATGAATGTAGAGCTGTGAATTGGCAGAGGAACGGCGTTACTCACAGATCATTAGAGGATGGCAGATCTTCTGCTGCTGGAAATCCAGTTCTGAATATTCTGTCTGTCAAGTCCAGCTCTTTGCTCTCTATGCTGTATATCAATATAATGAAGTCAGCTGTCATTACTTCCTTCCTGCTCTTCAATTTATCATCAGGTCGGTCCCGAGAAAATGTAGATCAGCTTGGAAGGTAAGACTGGAAAATGATCTGACATTCTAGGATGAACATTACAGCTGAGACAGGACATATGCAGTACCCTCAGGGGTGGAGCTCTAGTATACCCAGGGGTGGGGCTCTAGTCTCCTCAGGGGTGGAGAATTCAGTGGGAAAGACTATTCCAGATTATTCAGGTCTGTTGTAAGACATGAACACCACATGCACAGGCGATATTATTAAAGACATTGTGGACCTACAATTACCTTCTCTTTTCTGGCTCATTGCATTAACATGGATGTTTCCGCAACACCTGTTATTTCACATTGCATGCATTTGCATGTTGTGGTGCTAAAGATTTTGAATAGCACCCCAATGCAATAGCTACACCCCCCCCCCCCCCCACCATGACCCACATGTGGCTCAGTGCACTACAAGCTCTCCATAACACACTACTGAGTATGTGGTATGCTCTGTGAAAAAATGCTGCATGTCCTTTGTCTTGTCTGCTGCTGGACAAGATGAACGGATTGCTTTAAGCAAAATCATGGGACAAGGTGCATGTAGTTAGGTGTTTTAAGTGTAGTTATGAAGTCCGGCCTGCCCCTCCTTCCCAGGCAGCAAATCTGACATCAACCAGAAAGAAGATAGATCAATCCAACCGCAGCTTGACTATAGGATCATCTTCCACCCACATGGGTCCATCAGTGGAGGTTCTGCTAGTCTATGGGATCATCTTCCACCCACATGGGTCCATCAGTGGAGGTTCTGCTAGTCTATGGGATCATCTTCCACCCACATGGGTCCATCAGTGGAGGTTCTGCTAGTCTATGGGATCATCTTCCACCCACATGGGTCCATCAGTGGAGGTTCTGCTAGTCTATGGGATCATCTTCCACCCACATGGGTCCATCAGTGGAGGTTCTGCTAGTCTATGGGATCATCTTCCACCCACATGGGTCCATCAGTGGAGGTTCTGCTAGTCTATGGGATCATCTTCCACCCACATGGGTCCATCAGTGGAGGTTCTGCTAGTCTATGGGATCATCTTCCACCCACATGGGTCCATCAGTGGCGGTTCTGCTAATCCAAGGGATCATCTTCCACCCACATGGGTCCATCAGTGGAGGTTCTGCTAGTCTATGGGATCATATTCCACCCATGTGGATCCATCAGTGGAGGTTCTGCTAATCTATGGGATCATCTTCCACCCACATGGGTCCATCAGTGGCGGTTCTGCTAATCCATGGGATCATCTTCCACCCACATGGGTCCATCAGTGGAGGTTCTGCTAGTCTATGGGATCATCTTCCACCCACATGGGTCCATCAGTGGAGGTTCTGCTAGTCTATGGGATCATCTTCCACCCACATGGGTCCATCAGTGGCGGTTCTGCTAATCCATGGGATCATCTTCCACCCACATGGGTCCATCAGTGGAGGTTCTGCTAGTCTATGGGATCATCTTCCACCCACATGGGTCCATCAGTGGCGGTTCTGCTAATCCAAGGGATCATCTTCCACCCACATGGGTCCATCAGTGGAGGTTCTGCTAGTCTATGGGATCATATTCCACCCATGTGGATCCATCAGTGGAGGTTCTGCTAATCTATGGGATCATCTTCCACCCACATGGGTCCATCAGTGGAGGTTCTGCTAGTCTATGGGATCATCTTCCACCCACATGGGTCCATCAGTGGCGGTTCTGCTAATCCATGGGATCATCTTCCACCCACATGGGTCCATCAGTGGAGGTTCTGCTAGTCTATGGGATCATCTTCCACCCACATGGGTCCATCAGTGGCGGTTCTGCTAATCCATGGGATCATCTTCCACCCACATGGGTCCATCAGTGGAGGTTCTGCTAGTCTATGGGATCATCTTCCACCCACATGGGTCCATCAGTGGAGGTTCTGCTAGTCTATGGGATCATCTTCCACCCACATGGGTCCATCAGTGGAGGTTCTGTTAGTCTATGGGATCATCTTCCACCCACATGGGTCCATCAGTGGAGGTTCTGCTAGTCTATGGGATCATCTTCCACCCACATGGGTCCATCAGTAGAGGTTCTGCTAGTCTATAGGATCATCTTCCACCCACATGGGTGCATCAGTGGCGGTTCTTCTAGTCTATGGGATCATCTTCCACCCACATGGGTCCATCAGTGGAGGTTCTGCTAGTCTATGGGATCATCTTCCACCCACATGGGTCCATCAGTGGAGGTTCTGCTAGTCTATAGGATCATCTTCCACCCACATGGGTCCATCAGTGGAGGTTCTGCTAGTCTATAGGATCATCTTCCACCCACATGGGTCCATCAGTGGCGGTTCTGCTAATCCATGGGATCATCTTCCACCCACGTGGCTCTATCAGTGGAGGTTCTGCTAGTCTATGGGATCATCTTCCACCCACATGGGTCCATCAGTGACGGTTCTGCTAATCCATGGGATCATCTTCCACCCACATGGGTCCATCAGTGGAGGTTCTGCTAGTCTATGGGATCATCTTCCACCCACATGGGTCCATCAGTGGAGGTTCTGCTAATCCATGGGATCATCTTCCACCCACATGGGTCCATCAGTGGAGGTTCTGCTAGTCTATGGGATCATCTTTCACCCAATAAAATTGTCCATCAATAAATCTCCTTGGTCGGTCACTGGGAAATGGAAACACTGCAAACCTCTATCAAATCTCAGATGTTGTGAGATCATCCAATAGAAAGATAATGAAACTTCACAGCAACCAATTAGAACTCCTCCATCACCAATTATTTATCAGCAAGAGGAAACCTGGGCCATTATCCTGGGCTATGGCCCAATCCTTAGTATGATTTTCTTTATCACACCAAAGAATATGAAATATGAGTTCAAACTGAAACGTTTGTAAGAAAGACATTGATCCAACATAAAGAAACTCTTCACACGCCGATGGCATCACCTGGACCCAGATGTATTGGAACAATCGCTGCCGAGGCCTCACAGTGCCTGGAATTGGGATCCATGTGATGATATCGGAGCTTGGAGGGTTTCAGCTTCACCCGGCGCAAAGAGCAGAGCGTGGGGGAGGGGCTTGGAGCGGGGGAGTGGCTTGGAGCGGGGGAGCGGCTTGGAGCAGGGGAGCGGCTGGGAGCGGCGGAGCGGCTTGGAGCGGGGGAGCGGCTTGGAGTGGTGGAGCGGCTTGGAGCGGGGGAGGGGCTTGGAGCGGGGGAGTGGCTTGGAGCGGGGGAGGGGCTTGGAGCGGGGGGAGAGTGTCTTCATTATACAAAGATATCCATCTGCTATCATCTATCCTGACTTTCTGTTCACAAGAGCTTACAATCACCAGATTGTCTGGAATAGTCTCATGGACTATACAATGTCCTCCGTCCCAGAGACCTCCATCTTTATATCAAAGCCTCAGACGGTCACATATTTCATACATGGCGGATCCGCAGTGATCTCAGTATAATTTGGGACTCAGTGATATTCGTGGAATCAGACTAATCCCAGAAAATTATTAATTGCCATGAATTAAACTTTACCGACGTTCTGTCAGTTTAGCCGATATTTAATCCCAGAAATGTTTATAGAAAAGATTAAAAAAAAATTATTCAACAAAAGAACAGAAAATGCCACGAATGGCGCCGAGGACAGCGAGGAATTCATATTAATTATAGAATGAAAGACACGAGACACAGCGACCAGCAAATCCACCAACTCTGTATAGAGGAGACCGCGTCCTGTATAAATATATATATATATATTAGGGTTGCACCGATACTACTAGAGAGAAGATAGAACGAGTCAACAAGACGGTGGAGGTGAGCTGGCCGGGCGCAGCCGCTATGTTCCAAATACAAATGCCGAGCGTTCCGTCAGAATCGACGACCATGGGCTGGGAGTAACAAGATTTACCGCGGTGTTCTGCCGGAACGTCACTTCTATTACCGAGGTGTTCTGCCGGAACGTCACTTCCATTACCGCGGTGTTCTGCCGGAACGTCACTTCCGTTACCGCGGTGTTCTGCCGGAACGTCACTTCCGTTACCGCGGTGTTCTGCCGGAACGTCACTTCCATTACCGCGGTGTTCTGCCGGAACGTCACTTCCGTTACCGCGGTGTTCTGCCGGAACGTCACTTCTATCACCGCGGAGTTCTGCCGGAACGTCACTTCTATTACCGCGGTGTTCTGCCGGAACGTCACTTCTATTACCGCGGTGTTCTGCCGGAACCTCACTTCCGTTACCGCGGTGTTCTGCCGGAACATCACTTCCATTACCGCGGTGTTCTGCCGGAACGTCACTTCCGTTACCGCGGTGTTCTGCCGGAACCTCACTTCCGTTACCGCGGTGTTCTGCCGGAACGTCACTTCCGTTATTGTGGTGTTCTGCCGGAACGTCACTTCTATTACCGCGGTGTTCTGCCGGAACGTCACTTCCGTTACCGCGGTGTTCTGCCGGAACGTCACTTCCGTTACCGCGGTGTTCTGCCGGAACCTCACTTCCGTTACCGCGGTGTTCTGCCGGAACGACACTTCCGTTATTGCGGTGTTCTGCCGGAACGTCACTTCCATTACCGCGGTGTTCTGCCAGAACGTCACTTCCGTTACCGCGGTGTTCTGCCGGAACGGCACTTCCATTACCGCGGTGTTCTGCCGGAACGTCACTTCCGTTACCGCGGTGTTCTGCCGGAACGTCACTTCCGTTATTGCGGTGTTCTGCCGGAACGTCACTTCCGTTACCGCGGTGTTCTGCCGGAACGTCCCTTCCGTTACCGCGGTGTTCTGCCGGAACGTCACTTCCGTTACCGCGGTGTTCTGCCGGAACGTCACTTCCGTTACCGCGGTGTTCTGCCGGAACGTCACTTCCGTTACCACGGTGTTCTGCCGGAACGTCACTTCCGTTACCACGGTGTTCTGCCGGAACGTCACTTCCATTACCGCGGTGTTCTGCCGGAACATCACTTCCATTACCGCGGTGTTCTGCCGGAACGTCACTTCCGTTATTGCGGTGTTCTGCCGGAACGTCACTTCCGTTACCGCGGTGTTCTGCCGGAACGTCACTTCCGTTACCGCGGTGTTCTGCCGGAACGTCACCTCCGTTACCGCGGTGTTCTGCCGGAACGTCACTTCCGTTACCGCGGTGTTCTGCCGGAACGTCACTTCTATTACCGCGGTGTTCTGCCAGGACGTCACTTCCGTTACCGCGGTGTTCTGCCGGAACATCACTTCCGTTACCGCGGTGTTCTGCCGGAACGTCACTTCTATTACCGCGGTGTTCTGCCGGAACGTCACTTCCGTTACCGCGGTGTTCTGCCGGAACGTCCCTTCCATTACCGCGGTGTTCTGCCGGAACGTAACTTCCGTTACCGCGGTGTTCTGCCGGAACGTCACTTCCGTTATTGCGGTGTTCTGCCGGAACGTCCCTTCCGTTACCGCGGTGTTCTGCCGGAACGTCACTTCCGTTACCGCGGTGTTCTGCCGGAACGTCACTTCCGTTACCACGGTGTTCTGCCGGAACGTCACTTCCATTACCGCGGTGTTCTGCCGGAACGTCACTTCCATTACCGCGGTGTTCTGCCGGAACGTCACTTCCGTTACCGCGGTGTTCTGCCGGAACGTCACTTCCGTTACCGCGGTGTTCTGCCGGAACGTCACTTCCGTTACCACGGTGTTCTGCCGGAACGTCACTTCCGTTACCACGGTGTTCTGCCGGAACGTCACTTCCGTTACCGCGGTGTTCTGCCGGAACGTCACTTCCGTTACCGCGGTGTTCTGCCGGAACGTCACTTCCGTTACCACGGTGTTCTGCCGGAACGTCACTTCCGTTACCACGGTGTTCTGCCGGAACGTCACTTCCGTTACCACGGTGTTCTGCCGGAACGTCACTTCCGTTACCGCGGTGTTCTGCCGGAACGTCACCTCCGTTACCGCGGTGTTCTGCCGGAACGTCACTTCCGTTACCGCGGTGTTCTGCCGGAACGTCACTTCCGTTACCGCGGTGTTCTGCCGGAACGTCACCTCCGTTACCGCGGTGTTCTGCCGGAACGTCACTTCCGTTACCGCGGTGTTCTGCCGGAACGTCACTTCCGTTACCGCGGTGTTCTGCCGGAACGTCACTTCCGTTACCGCGGTGTTCTGCCGGAACGTCACTTCTATTACCGCGGTGTTCTGCCAGGACGTCACTTCCGTTACCGCGGTGTTCTGCCGGAACGTCACTTCCGTTACCGCGGTGTTCTGCCGGAACGTCACTTCTATTACCGCGGTGTTCTGCCGGAACGTCACTTCCGTTACCGCGGTGTTCTGCCGGAACGTCCCTTCCATTACCGCGGTGTTCTGCCGGAACGTCCCTTCCATTACCGCGGTGTTCTGCCGGAACGTAACTTCCGTTACCGCGGTGTTCTGCCGGAACGTCACTTCCGTTATTGCGGTGTTCTGCCGGAACGTCCCTTCCGTTACCGCGGTGTTCTGCCGGAACGTCACTTCCGTTACCGCGGTGTTCTGCCGGAGCGTCACTTCCGTTACCGCGGTGTTCTGCCGGAACGTCACTTCCGTTACCGCGGTGTTCTGCCGGAACGTCACTTCCATTACCGCGGTGTTCTGCCGGAACGTCACTTCCATTACCGCGGTGTTCTGCCGGAACGTCACTTCCATTACCGCGGTGTTCTGCCGGAACGTCACTTCCGTTATTGCGGTGTTCTGCCGGAACGTCACTTCCGTTACCGCGGTGTTCTGCCAGAACGTCACTTCCGTTACCGCGGTGTTCTGCCGGAACGTCACCTCCGTTACCGCGGTGTTCTGCCGGAACGTCACTTCCGTTACCGCGGTGTTCTGCCGGAACGTCACTTCCGTTACCGCGGTGTTCTGCCGGAACGTCACTTCCGTTACCGCGGTGTTCTGCCGGAACGTCACTTCCATTACCGCGGTGTTCTGCCGGAACGTCACTTCCGTTATTGCGGTGTTCTGCCGGAACGTCACTTCCGTTACCGCGGTGTTCTGCCGGAACGTCACTTCCGTTACCGCGGTGTTCTGCCGGAACGTCACCTCCGTTACCGCGGTGTTCTGCCGGAACGTCACTTCCGTTACCGCGGTGTTCTGCCGGAACGTCACTTCCGTTACCGCGGTGTTCTGCCGGAACGTCACTTCCGTTACCGCGGTGTTCTGCCGGAACGTCACTTCCGTTACCGCGGTGTTCTGCCGGAACGTCACTTCTATTACCGCGGTGTTCTGCCAGGACGTCACTTCCGTTACCGCGGTGTTCTGCCGGAACGTCACTTCCGTTACCGCGGTGTTCTGCCGGAACGTCACTTCTATTACCGCGGTGTTCTGCCGGAACGTCACTTCCGTTACCGCGGTGTTCTGCCGGAACGTCACTTCCATTACCGCGGTGTTCTGCCGGAACGTCACTTCCGTTACCGCGGTGTTCTGCCGGAACGTCACTTCCGTTATTGCGGTGTTCTGCCGGAACGTCCCTTCCGTTACCGCGGTGTTCTGCCGGAACGTCACTTCCGTTACCGCGGTGTTCTGCCGGAACGTCACTTCCGTTACCGCGGTGTTCTGCCGGAACGTCACTTCCATTACCGCGGTGTTCTGCCGGAACGTCACTTCCATTACCGCGGTGTTCTGCCGGAACGTCACTTCCATTACCGCGGTGTTCTGCCGGAACGTCACTTCCGTTACCGCGGTGTTCTGCCGGAACGTCACTTCCGTTACCACGGTGTTCTGCCGGAACGTCACTTCCGTTACCACGGTGTTCTGCCGGAACGTCACTTCCGTTACCGCGGTGTTCTGCCGGAACGTCACTTCCGTTACCGCGGTGTTCTGCCGGAACGTCACTTCCATTACCGCGGTGTTCTGCCGGAACGTCACTTCTATTACCGCGGTGTTCTGCCGGAACGTCACTTCCATTACCGCGGTGTTCTGCCGGAACGTCACTTCCATTACCGCGGTGTTCTGCCGGAACATCACTTCCATTACCGCGGTGTTCTGCCGGAACGTCACTTCCATTACCGCGGTGTTCTGCCGGAACGTCACTTCCATTACCGCGGTGTTCTGCCGGAATGTCACTTCCATTACCGCGGTGTTCTGCCGGAACGTCACTTCCGTTACCGCGGTGTTCTGCCGGAACGTCACTTCCATTACCGCGGTGTTCTGCCGGAACGTCACTTCCATTACCGCGGTGTTCTGCCGGAACGTCACTTCCATTACCGCGGTGTTCTGCCGGAACGTCACTTCCATTACCGCGGTGTTCTGCCGGAATGTCACTTCCATTACCGCGGTGTTCTGCCGGAACGTCACTTCCGTTACCGCGGTGTTCTGCCGGAATGTCACTTCCATTACCGCGGTGTTCTGACGGAACGTCACTTCCATTACCGCGGTGTTCTGACGGAACGTCACTTCCATTACCGCGGTGTTCTGCCGGAATGTCACTTCCATTACCAATTCTGACGGAACACTCGACATTTGTTTCTTGGGAAAACAAAATTATTATTTAATATTATTATAATAAGTTGCAGTGAGGCCAATCTGTGCCCTTATTAATTATGCCAATTGCCTTTCAGTGCCCATCAGTGCTGCATATTAGTGCCTCCTCATCAATGCCCTTCAGTGCCCATTAAAAAAAAATCGGTAATCGGTATTGGCGAGTATCGGTACTCATCTTTAAAAAGTGGTATCGGGGCAACCCTAATATATATATATAGAGTATATAGAGTGTGGTATAAAGGAGACCACATCATATATAAATATATCCACTCACCGGCCACTTTATTAGGTACACCTGTATAATTTCTTGGTAACACAAATTGCTAATCAGCCAATCACATGGCAGCTACTCAATGCATTTAGGCATCTAGACGTGGCGAAGACGACTTGCTGAAGTCAGAATGGGGAAGAAAGGGGATTTCAGTGACTTTGAACGTGGCATTGATGTTGGTACCAGACGGGGTGGTATGTATAGGCTCCTGTTAGCAGGGGGAGGGGAAACACAGAAGTGCCGCCAGGCAGGAGAAAGCAGCCACTGGTCCCGCCTCCACAGCTGTCTGTAACCGGTTGCCACCCAGCCAGGGTACATTTCCTGCGGGGGGGGGGGGGGGGGGTGACACGGGCAGGCTGGATCATGTACAATGTCATCCAGCCTGTCCTGGGTCCCCGCCCCATCTGCTCTGTGATTCGCTACAGCACAATTTTGTCATCAGGTTCTGACCAATGATTTTGGGTGTGAACCTGCTGATTGGCTGTAACGAATCACAGCCCAGCCTGGGGCAATGTTAGTAAACACTGACACCAGACTGGATCTGCTCTCTCTGGGCCTTTTCAGTACAGAGAGAAGAAAGCCGGACCTGATCAGTAGTGTTTTTCCTGATCACAGTATTAGTGTTCCAGGTGATGTCAGTTAGCGTCCCTCCCAGGTAGTGTCAGATTGTCCGCCACACTATCGCCAGCAGGAGTTAACCGCCATGATTGCCAGCAACCCTATAACAGTCACACTATATTACTAGTATGGTGTCCGAAGGGATCCGAATCTTTGATCAGAACTATATTAGCGCCCCCAATAATATAGTGTCCACAGAAAGGCAGCATTAGCGGAATCTGATCTCTGATAGCACTAGCAGATGAATTTTATTTGTAGCGGTTTAACCCGTTCCTGACAGCCAGGTGCTCTTTTACCTGCGAGTCTGTAAAAGGTAGACTAGTGAGGAGGCCTCCAGGATACTGAGTATGACAGATGAGGGGGGTGGGGAGTCCTCAGAACATGAACCTATAGAGAGCAGTGGTACAGATAGGTCAGATGATGGAGAAGAGGGCTGCTGAGGTTCTAGGAATGCACAATTATATGCAGCAGAGTGCCGGTACTAGTGACCTCGTACATCCTGGTCTTTTACACACCACCACTGCAGTATCTCATGGTGAGGTGGTGAGCGTCAGCAGTGAGGTCCAAGATGGTGAGGAGGTGAGTGTCAGCAGTGAGGTCCAAGATGGTGAGGAGGTGAGTGTCAGCAGTGAGGTCCAAGATGGTGAGGAGGTGAGTGTCAGCAGTGAGGTCCAATCAGGTGAGGAGGTGAGTGTCAGCAGTGAGGTCCAATCAGGTGAGGAGGTGAGCGTCAGCAGTGAGGTCCAAGATGGTGAGGAGGTGAGCGTCAGCAGTGAGGTCCAAGCTGGTGAGGAGGTGAGCGTCAGCAGTGAGGTCCAATCAGGTGAGGAGGTGAGTGTCAGCAGTGAGGTCCAATCAGGTGAGGAGGTGAGCGTCAGCAGTGAGGTCCAAGATGGTGAGGAGGTGAGCGTCAGCAGTGAGGTCCAAGCTGGTGAGGAGGTGAGCGTCAGCAGTGAGGTCCAATCAGGTGAGGAGGTGAGTGTCAGCAGTGAGGTCCAATCAGGTGAGGAGGTGAGCGTCAGCAGTGAGGTCCAAGCTGGTGAGGAGGTGAGTGTCAGCAGTGAGTTCCAAGCTGGTGAGGAGATGAGTGTCAGCAGTGAGGTCCAATCAGGTGAGGAGGTGAGCGTCAGCAGTGAGGTCCAATCAGGTGAGGAGGTGAGTGTCAGCAGTGAGGTCCAATCAGGTGAGGAGGTGAGTGTCAGCAGTGAGGTCCAAGCTGGTGAGGAGGTGAGCGTCAGCAGTGAGGTCCAAGATGGTGAGGAGGTGAGCGTCAGCAGTGAGGTCCAAGATGGTGAGGAGGTGAGCGTCAGCAGTGAGGTCCAAGATGGTGAGGAGGTGAGCGTCAGCAGTGAGGTCCAATCAGGTGAGGAGGTGAGCGTCAGCAGTGAGGTCCAATCAGGTGAGGAGGTGAGCGTCAGCAGTGAGGTCCAAGATGGTGAGGAGGTGAGCGTCAGCAGTGAGGTCCAAGATGGTGAGGTGGTGAGTGTCAGCAGTGAGGTCCAAGCTGGTGAGGAGGTGAGTGTCAGCAGTGAGGTCCAAGCTGGTGAGGAGATGAGTGTCAGCAGTGAGGTCCAATCAGGTGAGGAGGTGAGCGTCAGCAGTGAGGTCCAATCAGGTGAGGAGGTGAGTGTCAGCAGTGAGGTCCAATCAGGTGAGGAGGTGAGCGTCAGCAGTGAGGTCCAAGATGGTGAGGAGGTGAGCGTCAGCAGTGAGGTCCAAGCTGGTGAGGAGGTGAGTGTCAGCAGTGAGGTCCAAGCTGGTGAGGAGATGAGTGTCAGCAGTGAGGTCCAAGCTGGTGAGGAGGTGAGTGTCAGCAGTGAGGTCCAAGATGGTGAGGAGGTGAGCGTCAGCAGTGAGGTCCAAGCTGGTGAGGAGGTGAGCGTCAGCAGTGAGGTCCAAGATGGTGAGGAGGTGAGTGTCAGCAGTGAGGTCCAAGCTGGTGAGGAGGTGAGCGTCAGCAGTGAGGTCCAAGCTGGTGAGGAGGTGAGTGTCAGCAGTGAGGTCCAAGCTGGTGAGGAGGTGAGCGTCAGCAGTGAGGTCCAATCAGGTGAGGAGGTGAGTGTCAGCAGTGAGGTCCAAGCTGGTGAGGAGGTGAGTGTCAGCAGTGAGGTCCAAGCTGGTGAGGAGGTGAGGGTCAGCAGTGAGGTCCAAGATGGTGAGGAGGTGAGTGTCAGCAGTGAGGTCCAAGATGGTGAGGAGGTGAGTGTCAGCAGTGAGGTCCAAGCTGGTGAGGAGGTGAGTGTCAGCAGTGAGGTCCAAGCTGGTGAGGAGGTGAGTGTCAGCAGTGAGGTCCAAGATGGTGAGGAGGTGAGTGTCAGCAGTGAGGTCCAAGATGGTGAGGAGGTGAGTGTCAGCAGTGAGGTCCAAGCTGGTGAGGAGATGAGTGTCAGCAGTGAGGTCCAAGCTGGTGAGGAGGTGAGGGTCAGCAGTGAGGTCCAAGATGGTGAGGAGGTGAGTGTCAGCAGTGAGGTCCAAGCTGGTGAGGAGGTGAGCGTCAGCAGTGAGGTCCAAGCTGGCGATCCTGAATATGATTGGCTTCAGTGTGTAACAAAGTGCAAGGTGGTAGTAGTCTCCCCCAAGTCGTGTGTCTGGTGTGTGGGGGGGATTGGCATCAGTAATGCAGGTAATTTTTACCCCCCTTCCAGGGGCACGGAAGACGCAATTCTTTTGCGAAACGCAGCGTAGGGCTGAGCGGTATCATGGCGTCACCTCCCACTGTCGCTGTACATCCGGCCGGTGCCACAGACTGTTCTTCTTCTGAGGATACTATTTCCTATCCTACATGTGGGTGTAAATAAATAGCGTTTGATGTTACCCTATCGGAGCCCTCCTCTTCTTCTCCTTATGATGATAACTCTCTGCTGAGGGCGGAGTCCTTCCCTGTGGATCCATTCATCTCCACCACAGTTCCTGACGTTCCTTTCCAGCCTCCATCTTCACTCCTGGGAGTTCCGGACTAGCAGGATCTCACAGCCCCCCTCTGTAACGGGGGGTCATGGGGTTCTGGTAAGCGGCCAGGCTCTTTATTTATGGTGGTGGACCCATACACCTAGGATTCCATACAATTGGACAACCCAGGATTGTCAATCGCTTTTTTGGGTGTTTTTTCCATATGGACTATTTCTTTAATACTTTACACTTATATTTCTAATTTTGTATATATTATACACGGAACTCATTCTGTTTAAAGATTCTCTGCACTCATTTTCATACATTATTTCATAATCTGTATATGTACTCAGGGCACCTGCGCATTCCCCCAATTTTACATCGTGTGCTTTGTTATCACATTTATATAGATTTTTTGCATTTTGACTTTTTTAAGGTTGTGGTACCCTTTAGCCGCACATACTAATTTGTTTCGCGCGAGTCACTAATTTTCCCATTTACATTGTGTGTTTGTGTCACATTTAGGACATCGCAGCATTTATTCCATACAATTTGGAAGCGCAGTTATTTTTTCCTTTTTTTGTTTTGCTCACCCCACAATATATAAATACCGGACTGGTGACCCCACAATATATAAATACCGGACTGGTGACCCCACAATATATAAATACCGGACTGGTGACCCCACAATATATAAATACCGGACTGGTGACCCCACAATATATAAATACCGGACTGGTGACCCCACAATATATAAATACCGGACTGGTGACCCCACAATATACAAATACCGGACTGGTGACCCCACAATATACAAATACCGGACTGGTGACCCCACAATATATAAATACCGGACTGGTGACCCCACAATATACAAATACCGGACTGGTGACCCCACAATATATAAATACCGGACTGGTGACCCCACAATATATAAATACCGGACTGGTGACCCCACAATATATAAATACCGGACTGGTGACCCCACAATATATAAATACCGGACTGGTGACCCCACAATATATAAATACCGGACTGGTGACCCCACAATATATAAATACCGGACTGGTAACCCCACAATATATAAATACCGGACTGGTGACCCCACAATATACAAATACCGGACTGGTGACCCCACAATATACAAATACCGGACTGGTGACCCCACAATATATAAATACCAGACTGGTGACCCCACAATATATAAATACCGGACTGGTGACCCCACAATATATAAATACCGGACTGGTGACCCCACAATATATAAATACCGGACTGGTGACCCCACAATATATAAATACCGGACTGGTGACCCCACAATATATATATACCGGACTGGTGACCCCACAATATATAAATACCGGACTGGTGACCCCACAATATATAAATACCGGACTGGTGACCCCACAATATATAAATACCGGACTGGTGACCCCACAATATATAAATACCGGACTGGTGACCCCACAATATACAAATACCGGACTGGTGACCCCACAATATACAAATACCGGACTGGTGACCCCACAATATATAAATACTGGACTGGTGACCCCACAATATATAAATACCGGACTGGTGACCCCACAATATACAAATACCGGACTGGTGACCCCACAATATACAAATACCGGACTGGTGACCCCACAATATATAAATACCGGACTGGTGACCCCACAATATATAAATACCATACTGGTGACCCCACAATATATAAATACCGGACTGGTGACCCCACAATATATAAATACCGGACTGGTGACCCTACAATATACAAATACCGGACTGGTGACCCCACAATATACAAATACCGGACTGGTGACCCCACAATATATAAATACCGGACTGGTGACCCCACAATATATAAATACTGGACTGGTGACCCCACAATATATAAATACCGGACTGGTGACCCCACAATATATAAATACCGGACTGGTGACCTCACAATATACAAATACCGGACTGGTGACCCCACAATATACAAATACTGGACTGGTGACCCCACAATATATAAATACCGGACTGGTGACCCCACAATATATAAATACCGGACTGGTGACCCCACAATATAAAAATACCGGACTGGTGACCCCACAATATATAAATACCGGACTGGTGACCCCACAATATATAAATACCGGACTGGTGACCCTACAATATAAAAATACCGGACTGGTGACCCCACAATATATAAATACTGGACTGGTGACCCCACAATATATAAATACCGGACTGGTGACCCCACAATATATAAATACCGGACCGGAGAGGGGGGGTGAGAGAGAGGGGGTGGGAGAGAGGGGGGTGTAGGTAAGTGGGGGTAAGAGAGAGGGGGGGTGAGAGAGAGGGGGGTGAGAGAGAGGGGGATGTAGGTAAGTGGGGGTAAGAGAGAGGGGGGGTGAGAGAGAGGGGGGTGAGAGAGAGGGGGATGTAGGTAAGTGGGGGTAAGAGAGAGGGGGGTGGGAGAGAGAGGGGGTGAGAGAGAGGGGGTGGGAGAGAGAGGGGGATGTAGGTAAGTGTGGGTAAGAGAGAGGGGGATGGGAGAGGGGGGTGAGAGAGAGGGGGGGGATGTAGTTAAGTGGGGGTAAGAGAGGGGGGTGAGAGAGAAGGGGGATGGGATAGAGGGGGTGGGAGAGAGGGGGGTGTAGGTAAGTGGGGGTAAGAGAGAGGGGGGGTGAGAGAGAGGGGGATGTAGGTAAGTATGGGTAAGAGAGAGGGGGATGGGGGAGAGAGGGGGATGTAGGTAAGTGGGGGTCCACCCTCTGAAAACTTGACTTTGCTCCGGTAGTCCTGAAGAACTCACCATCTAAGTGGTGCCCCCAATCCTGTGGGTATCATCTAACAAGAACAGCCAGTCCCAGCAGTGGTGATGGGGGGGGGGTGCTTGTGGTATGAAAATGATGCCTTCCTGGGAAGGCTGCCCCACCCCCTCCCTAACCCATGCCCCGCCCCCATGTACACAGATTACAGCAGCAGGTAGAGGGGTCCCCTTCCATTGTTGGGGTGCTGGTGACTCTGTGTGTGGGGGAGAGGCCTGGCATATCTGGATGGGGTCTGTGCTGGGCAACATGCAGGGATGTACGGCTTCTGTATGGTCTGCGCCCCTCTAAATGTTGCACCCGGGGCGACCGCCCCCGCTGCCCCTCCCCCTGCCCCCCACCACTGCCCCTCCCCCCACCACTGCCTCTGAGGAAGGAGGAAGAAGAAGAGGCACCGCTGACTTCACTGAGCCAGAACCTGAATTTAGGACGGAGAGACTTTCTAGACTAGAACTCCACCAGATATGAAGTGTTTGTCCAATCTGATCTCCGGGATAATAAACCCATCGGCCATGTGACTTCTTCCGGAATCTTCTCTGTGCATTCATCCAGTAATAAAGACCGCCCACTGCTGTCCTCCCTCCTTGTGCAGGGAGATTGGTCTTGTCTCCGCCCCCTCCTGTGGTTCTTTGCAGTAGGTGGAGCCTGATGGCCTCTCCTTGTGCAGGGGGATTGGTCTTGTCTACCGATGCGGTGTTCTGTCAAAAGAGCCAACTCGTCAGAATCTCCAATCCCGTCACTTCCGGTGACTCTTCAGAAGCAGTAGTTGCAGATTTGGATGACTTGGCAGCGTATATATTACATGTCACTATATAATGAGTGGACATTGCTGGTCCATTCGCTACTAACCAACAACATGGCCGCCTCCAAGGCAGCGACTTTTTTACTCTTTGTTCTGTTAAAATAGCCAAGTCTTTGAAATCTGCAGTTATTGCTGCTGGAGAGTCACCGGAAGTGACGTCATCGGAGATTTTGATGAGTTGGCTCTTTTGACAGAACACCGGCAACCAATAAACCACCAAAACCTTCTAATTGTCAGGAAAGTCCTCCGTGACCCCTCCCCCCCTTCCCCTCCCCCCCTTCCCCGGCCATGTCTGGCTTTCTCCCATAGACAATCATGTGAATATCTCTCCCTGATAATCAATATATCATCAATATTCCTCACTATCGATCCTCTGAGTGACTCTCGGTAATTCTTACCGTTAATCCATCGCGCTTCTGGATCGTGCACCGAAAATTCCTTACTGAACAGATCGTCCAACGTCACCATCGTGTCCGAGGAATTGGTCACTTCATCTGGAAGAGAAGAGAAGAGTTATGATGGAGGACGGCCATGTTTACCAATCAGTAGGGATGAGCCGAACACCCCCCGGTTCGGTTCGCACCAGAACCCGTGAACGGACCGCAAGTTCGCACGAACGTTAGAACCCCATTGACGTCTATGGGACTCGAATGTTCGAAATCAAAAGTGCTCATTTTAAAGGCTAATTTGCATGGTATTGTCCTAAAAAGGGTGTGGGGACCCGGGTCCTACCCCAGGGGACATGTATCAATGCAAAAAAAACTTTTAAAAACGGCCGTTTTTTCGGGAGCAGTGATTTTAATGATGCTTAAAGTAAAAAAAAAAAAGTGAAATATTCCTTTAAATATCGTACCTGGGGGGTGTCTATAGTATGCCTGTAAAGTGACGCGTGTTTCCCATGTTTAGAACAGTCCCTGCACCAAATGTCATTTTTAAAGGAAAAAATCTCATTTAAAACTGCTTGCGGGTTTAATGTCATGTCGGGTCCTGGCAATATGGATGAAAATCAGTGAGACAAACGGCATGGGTACCCCCCAGTCCATTACCAGGCCCTTTGGGTCTTGTATGGATATTAAGGGGAACCCCGCACCCAAATTAAAATAAGGAAAGGCCCTATATACTCTGAACAGCAGTATACAGGCGGTGCAAACAAGACAGGGACTGTAGGTTTGTTGTTAAGTAGAATCTCTTTGTAATTTTGAACATTTTTAATGTGTTTAGCTCCAGCCAAAAAATCTTTTCTAAGCTTTTTGGAAAACATAGGGAAGGGTTATCACCCCTGTGACATTTGTTTTGCGTCTTTCCTCCTCTTCAGAAGATTTCACCTCACTTTTTTGTCCCAATGAAAAATGTTTTTTGAAAATTTGGGTTTTTTTGTGGAACAAGGATTGGAAAGCATCAGTGGAAAGGAGAAATTGTTTTCCCATATTAACTCTTACAGGAGAGAATTTCCCTTCCTAGGGGTAGATTTCATCTCACTTCCTGTTGTCTCCTTCCGTTTGCAAGTAGGAGTCGTTTGTAAGTTAGATGTTTGAAAGTAGGGTCCTGCCCTATATACTCAGCAGAAATTTGGGCCTTAGGTGTTGCTGTGGCCAAAACACTGTAAGCCCTCACAGGGCCCTGCTGTGAAATATTAGATCAAGAATTGTAATTACATGCCCCTGTTGAACAGGAGCTGAAAAATTAGGCCTTAGGCACTGGTGCTGGTGCCACAACACTGCAACCCCTCACAGACACTCTAGTTGGAACGCAGGAACGAGCCCTGCTGCAAAGTATTGCATCAAAAATTGTAATTACACGCCCCTGTTAGACAGGGGCAGAAAAATTGGGCCTTAGGCACTGGTGCTGGTGCCACAACACTGCAACCCCTCACAGACACTCTAGTTGGAACGCAGGAACGAGCCCTGCTGCAAAGTATTGCATCAAAAATTGTAATTACACGCCCCTGTTAGACAGGGGCAGAAAAATTGGGCCTTAGGCACTGGTGCTGGTGCCACAACACTGCAACCCCTCACAGACACTCTAGTTGGAACGCAGGAACGAGCCCTGCTGCAAAGTATTGCATCAAAAATTGTAATTACACGCCCCTGTTAGACAGGGGCAGAAAAATTGGGCCTTAGGCACTGGTGCTGGTGCCACAACACTGCAACCCCTCACAGACACTCTAGTTGGAATGCAGGAACGAGCCGTGCTGCAAAGTATTACATCAAAAATTGTAATTACACGCCCCTGTTATACAGGGGCTGAAAAATTGTGCCTTAGGCACTGGTGGTGGCGCCCAGAACCAAAAATGTTCTTACAAGCTATCAGCGTGATGATTGAGGAGGAAGAGGATAATTACTCAGGGATAGTCACTCAGCATCAGCATAGGCAGTCTTTGAAGGGATCTGAAAAAAATTATTCAGTTACATCAGCATCAGGAGCTTGGTAGCTGGTGGTGATCCAAGACTGATTCATTTTTATGAAGGTCAGCCGATCGACCGAGTCAGTGGACAGACGCACCCTGTGATCGGTTACCACGCCTCCAGCAGCACTGAATGTGCGTTCCGAAAGAACGCTGGATGCAGGACAGGCCAGTAGCTCAATTGCATACTGTGCAAGCTCTGGCCAGTGATCCATCCTCAAGACCCAGTAACCCAGAGGATTTTCGGTGGGAAAGGTGTCCAAGTCTGATCTTGCCCCTAGGTATTCCTGCACCATGTAAAACAGACGCTGGCGATGGTTGCTGGAACCGATCATACCTTGGGGCTGCGGACCAAAAAATTGTCTGAACGCATCGGTCAGACGGCCACCTTCTCCACCGCTCCTTCTTTGACTGACCGAAGCCTCAGCAACACGTTGTTCAGAAACAGGAGTTTGTAACCTCCCAGTCTCTGGGAACGCGTTGCACAGACCTTTCTGCAAGGCCTCCCGAAGATGTTTCATCCTCTGCTCCCTCTGCGATGGCAAGATAAGGTCCGCAACCTTACCCTTGTAACGTGGATCAAGGAGGGTTGCCAGCCAGTATTGGTCCTTCTCCTTGATACCACGAATACGAGGATCCTTACGCAGGCTTTGCAGGATCAGGGAGGCCATGCAGCGTAGGTTTGCTGAGGCATTCGGTCCGGAGTCCTCTGGGTCACTAAGGACAACAACGTCCGCAGCCACCTCCTCCCAGCCACGTACAAGTCCATGTGTTCCTTGGGACTGATCCCTTAAAGACTGCTGATGCTGAGTGCCAGGCTCCACCTCCATACTGACACAATCTTCCTCCTCCTCCTCCTCCTCCTCCTCGTCCTCTTCCTGTGTGATCGGCGGGCACGCAGGAACACTGTCTGGATAAAGGGGGCCTTGAGAGCTAAGGAAGTCCTCCTCTTCCTGCCTCTGTTCTGCCTCAAGTGCCCTGTCCATTATTCCACGCAGCGTGTGCTCCAACAGGTGGACAAGGGGGACAGTGTCACTGATGCATGCACTGTCAGTGCTCACCATCCTCGTGGCCTCCTCGAATGGTGACAGGACAGTGCATGCATCCCTGATCATGGCCCACTGGCGTGGGGAAAAAAAACCAAGGTCCCCTGACCCTGTCCTGGTGCCATAGTCGCACAGGTACTCATTGATGGCCCTCTGCTGCGTGTGCAGCCGCTGCAGCATGGCCAATGTCGAGTTCCACCTGGTGGGCATGTCACAGATTAGGCGGTTCTTGGGCAGGTTAAACTCCTTTTGGAGGTCCGTCAGCCGAGCACTGGCATTATATGACCGGCGGAAATGCACACAGACTTTCCTGGCCTGCCTCAGGACATCCTGTAAGCCCGGGTACCTGCCCAAGAACCGCTGCACCACCAAGTTAAGGACGTGAGCCAAACAGGGCACATGGGTCAGTTGTCCCTGTCGGAGGGCAGAGAGGAGGTTGGTGCCATTGTCGCAAACCACCATTCCTGCCTTAAGTTGGCGTGGCGTCAACCACCTCTGAACCTGCCCCTGCAGAGCTGACAGAACCTCTGCCCCAGTGTGGCTCCTGTCCCCCAAGCACACCAGCTCAAGCACCGCATGGCATCTTTTGGCCTGCGTACTTGCGTAGCCCCTTGAACGCCTACGGAGCACCGCTGGTTCCGAGGAAGAGGCCATGGAGGAAGAAGAAGAGGAGGGGGTGGAGGAGAGAGGTGTGTCACAATCAGCATTTTGGAGGCGTGGTGGCGGAACAACCTCCAACACTACTGCACCTTGTCCTGCATCCTTCCCAGCTGCCAGCAGAGTCACCCAATGCGCCGTGAAACTTAAGTAACGTCCCTGTCCATGCCTGCTGGACCATGAGTCAGCGGTAATATGCACCTTACCGCTGACCGCCCTGTCCAGCGAGGCATGGACATTGCCTTCCACATGCCGGTAGAGAGCTGGAATCGCCTTCTGTGAGAAAAAGTGGCGTTTGGGTACCTGCCACTGAGGAACCGCACATTCCACAAACTCACGGAAGGGGGCAGAGTCTACCAACTGAAAAGGCAGCAGTTGAAGTGCTAGCAATTTTGCCAAGCTAGCATTCAACCGCTGGGCATGTGGATGGCTGGGAGCAAACTTCTTTCGGCGGTGCAGCAGCTGGGGCAGGGAAATTTGCCTGGTACAATCTGGCGTCGGTGTACCAAAAGCAGATTGCCCACAAGTACTTGGCTGTGACACACCTAATTCTACACCTTCATTCCTCTCACTGCAGGTCTCAGAGAGGACTGAAGGTCTAGTGGGGTTGGAAATCTCAGCTGATGAGGAGCAAGGAGAGATCCTCTTTGTTCTTTGGTGTGGGTCTTTTAGATATGCTTGCCAACGAACTGCATGGCAGGTCAACATATGTCTGGTCAAGCATGTGGTACCCAAGCGGGAGATGTTTTGGTCACGCGAGATACGCTTGAGACATATGTTGCAAATAGCAGCGGTGCGATCTGATGCACTCGTCTCAAAAAAGGCCCACACCAAAGAACTTTTTGAATAACGCGCAGAGACTGCAGCGCCCTGCACATGTGGAGCTTTGGGGTGTGATGCAGTCAATGTGCTGCCCTTAGGCTGGCCCCTGGAGGGCATCCTGCCTCGTTGGTGATGTGCCGCCTCCTCCTCCTCCTCCTCCTCCTCTCTCCTATCAGGCACCCACGTTGAGTCAGTGACCTCATCATCCCCTCCCTCCTCATCACTGGAGCAAACCTGGCAGTATGCTGCAGCAGGGGGAGCATGACTGCCAGATTGCTGTCCTTCTTGGGCACCCCCTCTGTCCGTGCTCATGTTACTGCCTTCATCTAGCTCAGTATCATCATCAGAGCCTTCCAAACGCTGGGCATCCTCCTGGAGCATGTACCCAACACTGTGGTCAAACAGTTCGAGGGACTCCTCAGGAGGACATGGTGGAGCTAGGGAAGGAGTCACTGATGACATTGAGCCGAGGGAAGAGGCCGCTGCTTTGCCAGACAAAGCACCCTGGGCATGGGTGAGAGAGGATGAGGAGGATGAGGACGGCTTGGTCATCCACTCGACCAAGTTTTCTGCATGTTGCGGCTCAACACGGCCAGCTGCCGAAAAAAAGGCCAAGCGTGTCCCATGGCCACGGGCTGATGAGGATGCACCGTCTCCACGACCAGCACTAGACACAGAGCCTGCTTGCCCTCTCTTATTGGCTTGTGACTGTCTGCCTCTCCTTCTTGGCCTTCCAGACATACTAATGGCCTGTAGCTGCACTAAGCTGGGATAGAACACCTGTAATTTTCTTCAGGTAGCTTTATATACTGTAACCAGACAAGCCTGCCTGTCAGTAGGAAGATAACAGGAACGGATCTAGCTGAACACTGTGAGCAGGACGCACTGCACTAAATGTAAATAGCAGGAACGGATCTAGCTGAACACTGTGAGCAGGACGCACTGCACTAAATGTAAATAGCAGGAACGGATCTAGCTGAACACTGTGAGCAGGACGCACTGCACTAAATGTAAATAGCAGGAACAGATCTAGCTGAACACTGTGAGCAGGACGCACTGCACTAAATGTAAATAGCAGGAACGGATCTATCTAACTCAAATCAAATGACACTGTCTGTCTATCTCTCTCTCTCAGCACACCGGAACACACTACACAGGGCCGCCGTGCAGGCGGCCTTATATAGTGTGGGGCGTGTACTAAATCCCCTGAGCCATAATTGGCCAAAGCCACCCTGGCTTTGGCCAATTACAGCTCTCTCTACTGACGGCGCTGTGATTGGCCAAGCATGCGGGTCATAGTGCATGCTTGGCCAATCATCAGCCAGCAATGCACTGCGATGCCGCAGTGAATTATGGGCCGTGACGCGCCACACGAATTTGGCGCGAACGGCCCATAACGTTCGCAATTCGACGGACGGTCGAACAGCCGATGTTCGAGTCGAACATGGGTTCGACTCGAACACGAAGCTCATCCCTACCAATCAGCATGCACGCCGATCGATCGGCACACTCCTCCATCACCGCACACCAATCACCACACTCACCGATCACCGCACACCGATCATCGCACTCACCGATCACCGCACACTGATCGATCGGCAGACTCCTCAATCACCGCACACCGATCACCACACACCAATCACTACACTCACACCGATCACCACACACCAATCACCGCACACCAATCACTACACTCACACCGATCACCGCACACCAATCACCGATCACCGCACACCGATCACCGCACACCAATCACCGCACACCGATCACCGATCACCGCACACCGATCACCGCACACCAATCACTACACTCACACCGATCACCACACACCAATCACCGCACACCAATCACCGCACACCGATCACCGATCACCGCACACCAATCACTACACTCACACCGATCACCACACTCACCGATCACCGCACACCAATCACCGCACACCGATCACCGCACACCAATCACTACACTCACACCGATCACCACACACCAATCACCGCACACCGATCACCACACACCAATCACCGCACACCAATCACTACACTCACACCGATCACCACACACCGATCACCGCACACCGATCACCGCACACCAATCACTACACTCACACCGATCACCACACTCACCGATCACCGCACACCAATCACCGCACACCGATCACCGCACACCAATCACTACACTCACACCGATCACCGCACACCAATCACTACACTCACACCGATCACCGCACTCACCGATCACCGCACACCAATCACTACACTCACACCGATCACCACACACCAATCACCGCACACCGATCACCGCACACCAATCACTACACTCACACCGATCACCACACACCAATCACCGCACACCGATCACCGCACACCAATCACTACACTCACACCGATCACCGCACACCAATCACTACACTCACACCGATCACCACACACCAATCACCGCACACCGATCACCGCACACCAATCACTACACTCACACCGATCACCGCACACCAATCACTACACTCACACCAATCACCGCACACCGATCACCGCACACCAATCACTACACTCACACCGATCACCGCACACCGATCACCGCACACCAATCACTACACTCACACCGATCACCACACACCAATCACTACACTCACACCGATCACCACACACCAATCACTACACTCACACCGATCACCGCACTCACCGATCACCGCACACCAATCACTACACTCACACCGATCACCACACACCAATCACCGCACACCGATCACCACACACCAATCACTACACTCACACCGATCACCACACACCAATCACTACACTCACACCAATCACCGCACACCGATCACCGCACACCAATCACTACACTCACACCGATCACCACACTCACCGATCATCGCACACCAATCACTACACTCACACGATCACCGCACTCACCGATCATCGCACACTGATCGATCGGCACACTCCTCAATCACCGCACACCGATCACTACACTCACACAATCACCGCACTCACCGATCACCGCACACTGATCACTACACTCACCGATCACCGCACTCACCGATCACCGCACATAGATCGATCAGCACACTCCTCAATCATCGCACACCGATCACCGCACTCACCGATCACCAGACTCCTCAATCACCACACACCAATCACTACACTCACCGATCATCGCACACTGATCGATCGGCACACTCCTCAATCACCGCACACCGATCGGCACACTCCTCAATCACCGCACACCGATCACCACACTCACCGATCACCGCACATCGATCTCCATAATTTCAAAACAAACATTTGGTATCATTGAGTAGCGGATTCGCCACCTGCTGGCCGCAGGAAATAAATACATCTAATTTACCCAACCAAATATAGAGAATCATTTCCCGACTCCGAACATTCCATGAAGATGTCCAGAGAACCTGCGGAGATCCAAATGCTGAAGATCAGATTTCGGGGTCTTCTCTATATGAGAGGGCAGACCCAAAATTGCTGAATCGTGGAGGATGTTGTATGGACACGTGTCTGGGTGGACGCTGTATGGACACGTGTCTGGGGGGACGCTGTATGGACACGTGTCTGGGGGGACGCTGTATGGACACGTGTCTGGGGGGACCCTGTATGGACACGTGTCTGGGGGGACCCTGTATGGACACGTGTCTGGGAGGGACGCTGTATGGACACGTGTCTGGGGGGACGCTGGATGGACACGTGTCTGGGGGGGACACTGGATGGACACGTGTCTGAGGGGACGCTGTATGGACACGTGTCTGGGGGGACGCTGTATGGACACGTGTCTGGAGGGACGCTGTATGGACACGTGTCTGGGGGGGCGCTGTATGGACACGTGTCTGGGGGGACGCTGTATGGACATGTGTCTGGGGGGACGCTGTATGGACACGTGTCTGGGGGGGGCGCTGTATGGACACGTGTCTGGGGGGACGCTGTATGGACACGTGTCTGGGGGGACGCTGTATGGACACGTGTCTGGGGGGACGCTGTATGGACACGTGTCTGGGGGGACGCTGTATGGACACGTGTCTGGGGGGGCGCTGTATGGACACGTGTCTGGGAGGGACGCTGTATGGACACGTGTCTGGGGGGGACGCTGTATGGACACGTGTCTGGGGGGGACGCTGTATGGACACGTGTCTGGGGGGACGCTGTATGGACACGTGTCTGGGTGGACGCTGTATGGACACGTGTCTGGGTGGACGCTGTATGGACACGTGTCTGGGTGGACGCTGTATGGACACGTGTCTGGAGGGACGCTGTATGGACACGTGTCTGGGGGGAGGCTGTATGGACACGTGTCTGGGGGGACGCTGTATGGACACGTGTCTGGGAGGGACGCTGTATGGACACGTGTCTGGGGGGACCCTGTATGGACACGTGTCTGGAGGGACGCTGTATGGACACGTGTCTGGAGGGACGCTGTATGGACACGTGTCTGGGGGGACGCTGGATGGACACGTGTCTGGGGAGACGCTGTATGGACACGTGTCTGGGGAGACGCTGTATGGACACGTGTCTGGGAGGGACGCTGTATGGACACGTGTCTGGGGGGACCCTGTATGGACACGTGTCTGGGGGGGACGCTGTATGGACACGTGTCTGGGGGGGACGCTGTATGGACACGTGTCTGGGGGGACGCTGTATGGACACGTGTCTGGGGGGGACGCTGTATGGACACGTGTCTGGGGGGGACGCTGTATGGACACGTGTCTGGAGGGACGCTGTATGGACACGTGTCTGGGGGGACGCTGTATGGACACGTGTCTGGGGGGACGCTGTATGGACACGTGTCTGGGGGGACGCTGTATGGACACGTGTCTGGGGGGACGCTGTATGGACACGTGTCTGGGGGGACGCTGTATGGACACGTGTCTGGGGGGACGCTGTATGGACACGTGTCTGGAGCGACGCTGTATGGACACATGTCTGGGGGGACGCTGTATGGACACGTGTCTGGGGGGGGCGCTGTATGGACACGTGTCTGGAGGGGGACTGTGATAGGAGTTACTTTGGGTGGGGGGCCCAGCTTACCTTAGAGAGCTCTGGAAACTCCTTGTCCAGCTCCCCCGGCCCCTCCCATGTGTAAGCCACCCTGTGTCTAATAGGGGCACAGGGTGACAGAGAACCCCAGTCGGGTCTGCACTAACCAGACTCACCGTACAACCACACCGGACTCAGCCTTTGGTGTTACCCGTTATCCCGGGTTCTATACAGGCATGTACTGGCCATCGGGACTACCGGGAGATTCCCGGGGGGCCTGTGGCTCAGTGGGCCAGTCAGGTGCGGTCCTGGAGCCACTCCTCTCTGACAGTGAGTGATCGCAATTTCACTCTGTCAGGAGGAGCAGCTTCTATCATATGCTGGAGAGAGCATTAGGCATTATGCTCCCTCCAGCCTGCAGGGGGAGATAGACCAAAGGCAGACTTTCCTTCCTCTCTCCTCTATCACTTGTTATCACATGACTGGAGAGAGGAAGGAGAAGCTGCCTTCAAAACTGTGAGTACATGTGGGAGGGGGAGGAGAGTGAGGACACACTGATGTGAAGGGCTGCTGTTGGGGACACTCTGATGTAAGGGGGACGCTGTTGGGGACACTCTGATGTAAGGGGGACGCTGTTGGGGACACTCTGATGTAAGGGGGACGCTGTTGGGGACACTCTGATGTAAGGGGGACGCTGTTGGGGACATTCTGATGTAAGGGGGACGCTGTTGGGGACACTCTGATGTAAGGGGGACGCTGTTGGGGACACTCTGATGTAAGGGGGACGCTGTTGGGGACACTCTGATGTAAGGGGGACGCTGTTGGGGACACTCTGATGTAAGGGGGACGCTGTTGGGGACACTCTGATGTAAGGGGGACGCTGTTGGGGACACTCTGATGTAAGGGGGACGCTGTTGGGGACACTCTGATGTAAGGGGGACGCTGTTGTGGACACTCTGATGTAAGGGGGACGCTGTTGGGGACACTCCGATTTAAAGGGGATGCTGTTGGGGACACTCCGATGTAAGGGGGACGCTGTTGGGGACACTCCGATGTAAGGGGGACGCTGTTGGGGACACTCCGATGTAAGGGGGACGCTGTTGGGGACACTCTGATGTAAGGAGGGCGCTGTTGGGGACACTCTGATGTAAGGGGGGCGCTGTTGGGGACACTCTGATGTAAGGGGGACTCTGTTGGGGACACTCTGATGTAAGGGGGACGCTGTTGGGGACACTCTGATGTAAGGGGGACGCTGTTGGGGACACTCTGATGTAAGGGGGACGCTGTTGTGGACACTCTGATGTAAGGGGGACGCTGTTGGGGACACTCTGATGTAAGGGGGACGCTGTTGGGGACACTCTGATGTAAGGGGGACGCTGTTGGGGACACTCCGATGTAAGGGGGACGCTGTTGGGGACACTCCGATGTAAGGGGGACGCTGTTGGGGACACTCCGATGTAAGGGGGACGCTGTTGGGGACACTCCGATGTAAGGGGGACGCTGTTGGGGACACTCCGATGTAAGGAGGGCGCTGTTGGGGACACTGATGTAAGGAGGGCGCTGTTGGGGACACTCTGATGTAAGGGGGACGCTGTTGAGGACACTCTGATGTAAGGGGGACGCTGTTGGGGACACTCTGATGTAAGGGGGACGCTGTTGGGGACACTCTGATGTAAGGGGGACGCTGATGGGGACACTCTGATGTAAGGGGGACGCTGTTGGGGACACTCTGATGTAAGGGGGACGCTGTTGGGGACACTCTGATGTAAGGGGGACGCTGTTGGGGACAGTCTGATGTAAGGGCGATGCTGTTGGGGACACTCTAAAGTAAGGGGGACGCTGTTGGGGACACTCTGATGTAAGGGGGCGCTGTTGGGGACACTCTGATGTAAGAGGGGCGCTGTTGGGGACACTGATGTAAGAGGGGCGCTGTTGGGGACACTGATGTAAGAGGGGCGCTGTTGGGGACACTCTGATGTAAGAGGGGCGCTGTTGGGGACACTCTGATGTAAGAGGGGCGCTGTTGGGGACACTCTGATGTAAGGGGGACGCTGTTGGGGACACTCTGATGTAAGGGGGACGCTGTTGGGGACACTCTGATGTAAGGGGGGGGCATTGTTGGGGACACTCAAAATTAAAGTGGGCCGGTCATGAGGAAGTCCAGGGCCAAATTTTTGTCCCAGTCCAGCCCTGGTTCTATATGTGTGGTTTGTGTTGAAAGAATGAATTCCACCTTTCAGACAGCTGGCATATTGTATTAGGTTGGTCATATAGACTGTTGTAGTCTTTTTACTAGATTGTTTGAGGTGTGGCTGTGTTCCATTGTTCTATTGTTTCTGTCTGCCTTGGGAGCAACCTATTATGGGATGTACTTGTCTATGTAGATTGGCTTACATGTTAATGAGTGATTATGGGTAGTAAACCCAAATACTCTCAATGTTAAAATAAGAATAAAATACATAAACATATGTGATGATCCGTGCATACAAGTGATTAAATGTCCATGAAAAATCAAAAACAAAATAACACTGTTCAGAAAAAGTTCAAAGACTTCATGTTGATATCCAAACGGTGAACATGGATGTATGACTGACGTGAGGGGAACCACCACCGATAAAAAGAAGGCTTACCAAAGCGTTTGAACCCAAGGAGAACAGAAAGGGCCACATAGCGTGATTCAGTTTAAAATAGAACACTTACATTTAGTAGATCCAATAAGTGCTTTAAAAACAAATGGCGGCAGTGGAGTCCTTCCCTTTTTTTTACGCGTTTCGTCTCCTAGGACATCGTCTGAGGTGTCCCTCCACTGCAGCCCTCCAGATATATATGTAGAAATCCACAATCGGCTCATGACAACCTGTCTGTGCCGAAAGCCTCGATTTAAGAGAGCTATCTGTGTGTCACGCCTCACTCAGGCGGAACGCAGTACAGAACGCCCATCGCGCCAAGGGACGAAATGTGACAAAATAAAATCACGTGCCTCAAAGGCACAACCAACGTGCGTTCCACGGCTAACCAGGAAAGAGAAATAATCCGCCCATCACGCCAAGAGACGCCGTGTGACGCAATAACGTCACGCGCCTCAAAAGCACAACAAACGTGCGTTCCACAGCTGACCAGGAAGGGGAAATAGTCCCTTAATGCGAACGTAGATAATGTGCATTCCAGACAGCGCAATTACACATCACAAACTGCGATGTCCCATTTATTTAAAAGACATCTATTAAAGCATATTATTATGTACAGAAACAAAATCATTTATGAAAAATGAATTCAATTACAGATTGCGCTCCTCTGTAGAGAACAAAGAGACGCCATCTGAGTAAAAGACATGGGTCACATTATTTAAATATGAACAACAGTTGGTACAAAATTCTCCACAAAGGAAATCTAAAAAAAAGGGGGGGGGGAGTGTAACCAACCAAGACCTAAAAACACTGTATAGTGCAATTGAATGAAATAAAAAATACAGTTTGACAGTAAATGGCCAATGACTGATAAATATACAACACTCCGCCCTTTAAAAAGAAGGAAAGTATCTGGTCGAATAAATCAACCAGATCTTCCTGAAAAATTTAGAAAGGGAGAACAAAAATATTAAAAATTAAAAAATGTATTTGTATATACACCCGTGAGGTAGACTCTCATGTAGGGTCATGTGCACATAAATACGACCCAAATGGAATACAGCAATGTGCAACAGAATGAAACAAAAAAGAACCAAAATAGAAAGAAGCGTATGAACAGTTAAATGGAGGCCTAGAGCCCAAAGACCGTCTAGATGCTTCTATGCTTTGTTAATAAAAGAGTTGATGTCCCACTCCACATTCAAACCAAACGGAGAGTGGGACTGCAACTCGTAAATCCAGAAGGTCTCTAATCTGGAAACCCCCCTGGTCATAGCCCCACCTCTCCATGGGGGGGATAAACCTGTCTATCACCGTGAACTGTGTTCCCTTAGGGTTACGATTATGATGTCATTTGTAATGTCTGGGTACGGAATGTTTTATATCACCACTTTTGATCAAAGTGATGTGTTCACCAACTCTGGTCGAGAAAGTGTGACTAGTTCGGCCCACTTATTGTTTCCCGCAAGGGCAGGTAATCAAATATTCAACGTATTTGGTTGAGCACGTGCAAAACTGTTTAGTGGAATATTTTTTATTAGTAGTGGAAGATGTCAATTCCACAGTCTTGCGTTTCCCTACAGAGTTGTGCTGGCACACAATGCATTTTTTGCATGGGAAGAAGCCCATGAGGACTCCACTGCCACCATTTGTTTTTAAAACGCTTATTTGATCTACTAAATGTAAGTGTTCTAGCGTCATTAATATTCTTTTTACTTTAAACGGAATCACGCTATGTGGCCCTTTCTGTTCTCCTCTCTTACAACTACCCTCACTACATCTATGGATATCTGACCACCGTCTCCCACGAAACAATCCTGTAAGGACACCCCCTCATCTTGCGGATAGTTGGGCGTTCCTGGTTCAGCGATTTGGAGATTTCAAGCGTCCATCCACATTTGTTGTTCACACAACACAAGCCCGTTTGACTCATAGAACGTATGTTCTCTTGGGTACAAACACTTTGGTAAGCCTTATTTTTATCGGTGGTGGTTCCCCTAACGTCAGTCATACATCTATGTTCACCATTTGGATATCAACATGGAGTCTTTGATCTTTTTCTGAACAGTGTTATTTTGTTTTTGATTTTTCATGGACATTTAATCACTTGTATGCACGGATCATCACATATGTTTATGTTTTTTATTCTTTTTTTAACATTGAGAGTATTTGGGTTTACTACTCATATTCACTTGTATCACGTTAAGTTTATTCTTTTTTTCACAGAGCGCTAAACTATTTGTTTTCCTGTTGTTTTTGCTATTATCTAATTGCTGTGTTAGCTGCTATCTCCAAGGGCAGCGTGGAATTATTTTTTACATTGCATGTTAATGAAACCCCTGTCAGTTATTAGATGCTTCTCCAGCAGCCCCTCCTAAAGACTGTCTACTTTTGGAAAGTTGACTATACCTGTGTGTCATGTTACTGGAGGAGGTAAAGTTTACCCCACCCTGTGTCATTATGTAAAGAAGGGGGGATTGTCCCCTGATAGTATATATCTCTTTGTGCCTGTGTTTGAATAAACAGTCTTTTGTTTGTTACCATCATATACTGATGTCTCGACAAGTGACTGGGTGGGCTAAGGGATCTTGGATTGTGCTGGTACTCTTGAGTACGAGGGTCCGTCACATTGGTGGCAGCAGTGGGATGCTTCCTTGCTGTGAACACATCCAAACCACCACCTGGATCCAAGGTCTGGATAGCAGAAGAGGAGAGGTACAGATACCAGCCGCCATGGAAGAGAAATTCGAAAAGAGGTTGCGAGAGATGCAGATACAGCACAGGGGACCAGTGTCAATGCAGGTCCTGCTGGGATGGTATTATTCTGTTCCCCAGCAACTCTGGAAGAAAGCGCTAGCTCACGAGCAGCACCACCAGTGAAAAATTCTCCCCCCATCCACGTAAGGTACTGGTCGCAGTACGAAGTACGAGTGTTGTTATTGGGGGGACAACCGAACAAGGGGTGGACAACTGAGTAAAGGAGGCTGATCCAGGCAGAGATGTGGTTAGACAAAAGCTACAGAACCCTCCACTGGTATGTAGCCCAAATGTGTGCACATGGACAATGGATGACAGTCCGATGGAGTGCTTTGATTACAGTGGCCTGGGGCTGTTGTACTGGAGGCTGATCATGGACGCTGACATTGGGAGCGATTTGGAGTAGCGTTTGGATAAAATCATGGCATATAGAGACCAAAGACTGACTGGCTCGGAAGTGCTCTGGGCACAGGAATATTTGGAGTTTCAGGAATGGGAGCTGGAGATCGCCTACAGACAGCTGCAAGACTCTGCTCAGCAGCAGGACAGGCTCCCTTTGCCTGAGACTATCCATAAATACCAGCCGACAGTCCTAAAATCATGGCTGAAGTGGCGGCAATGGGGCAGAGGAACAGTGTGCTTTGCTCACCTCCACCTCCAGCTATGGAAGCAGAGCTCTTATGCCGGATGCAGTAAGTTTTAATTCATCTGGACGAACCTGTTTTTGCACAGGACGAGCTTGGATGGAGGAACACGTTCGTTCAGCAGCCGGATAAGGGTATGGGAGTTGGAGCAGCCTCCTCAGCTTCCCATTTGCAGTTCAAGGGCTCGGGAGAAGAGGAAGCCATCCTCACTCCCCAGCCACAGATCACAGAAAATATGTATTTAATTGACTTTTCATTGAAGGATGTAACATCACTGAAATTCAAACTAAAGTTCTAACAACAGGACAGAGCTCTGCTAACCTCTGCCCAGCACCAGTAACATCTTCTTCATTCTACGGACAGGAGATGGTAAACCTCTATCCCCAGACACCAGTTCCAAAGACTGGGGATTTAATAGACTTTTCTGCTGAGCTGGCATCAGGACCAAACATCACTGAGCTCTGCCCAACACCAACAGCGGCTTCGGCCTTCCTGAGAGAAGGGGCAGTCTGCCTTTCTCCCACAACACTGACAGGGACATGGTATTTCATGCCAGCAGCATCTGTGGAGTTATATGAAACTTCTCCAGCTGAAACGCTGACAACTGGACAGAGGGTCCAAGACCTCTGCCCCACACCTGCAGCAGAGTGAGGCCCAGAGTAAGAAGGCGGTGGTCACTGCCCAGCAGCAGATCAGGATCCAGTGGGAGAAGGGAGAGGAGGGTGTCTTCCTCCCTCCCCAACAGTCAGCCAGAGCAGAGGAAATGGTCTTCCCTCCCTAGCGGCAGATCCACAGTCTGGGAGTGGAGGAAGCCAGCCTCCCTCCCCAACAGTCAGCTAGAGTGGATGATGTGGGGTCCCTAGCTGAAGCGCTAACAGGGCAGAACACTGCTTGTCTCTGCCCTCAACTAACAGAAGATGGATTCCTCTAATAGTGGATAGGACTTCAGTCTTCACTGACACAACCCCAGTAAAGGTCTGGCATTGGGACAGGAGGATATCAGCCTTGATCTGCAAACACTAAGGGATTTTCATCTAGCAAAGTGGATGGGACTTCTGTCTCTACTTGTATATCCCAGGGATGATGGCCAGTCAGCCAAGATCGCCAACAACATGACGGAGTGAGCCCAGTCACCCTGTCTTCTCTACTGCGGCTGAAAGGACTCCAGGGGGAAGGACCAGTCTGCACTTCTCCCCAATGGCAGGTATGTTCTACGAGAGGGGCAGAGGTTGGCTGGGTGAGTAATGCTGTGCTCAGGTCAAAATGTAATATAAACGTGCTTGCGGCTGTAATGTATTGCCGGATCCCGACAATATAGATGAAAAATCAAGGAAAAAAAATGTGTAGGGTCCCCCCCAGTCTATACCAGGCCCTTTGGGTCTCGCATAGATTTTAAGGGGAACTCCACACCAAAATGTTTAAAAAAAAATTGGCGTGGGGGTCCAATCCAAAATCCATACCAGGTCAGGATGCGGGGGGACAAGCGAGCGCCCCCCCCCCCCCCCCACTGAACCATACCAGGGTCACCCCAAAGCACCTTGTCCCCATGTTGATGGGGACCAGGACCTCGTCCCAATAACCCTCGCCATTGGTTGTTGGGGTCTGCGGGCAGGGGCTTATCAGAATCTGAAAGCCCTATTTAACAAGGGGTCTTTCAGATCCCCCAGATCCCGCCCCCCCCATGTGAATGGGTAGGGTTACATTGTACCCCTACCCATTCACCCAAAAAAAAGTGTAAAAAAGTAAAAAAACCACAATAAATAGTTTTTGACAATTCCTTTATTAAAAAAGAAAAACAAAAAAAAAGTATCCTGCGATGTACATCCATCTTCATTTACGCAGCCCGACGGACCCGAAAAATAAAGAAAAACCCCGAAAAAACTCTGCGGGAGGCCGCCCGGCGACTGCTGTCTTTTCCCTTTGACAGCTGCTATATATAGGCAAGGACAGGGCCACTCGCTGGTGTAACCAGATGACCCCGCCCCCTAACATCACATGATGTCAGAAGGGGGCGGGTCAATCGGTTACATCACCGGATGGCCCCGCCCTTACCTATATAACAGCTATCAAGCCAAGAGACAGTTGCCCGGAGGCCGAGGGGGCTTCCAGATTCCGATAAGCCCCCCCAGACCCCGACAACCAATGGCCAGGGTTGTCGGTAAGAGGCTCTTGTCAACATGGGGACAAGGTGCTTTGGTGGACCACCATCAGCGACTAGAAAAATGCCTTACTTTGATAGACGACTGGATGACCACTAGCTCTCTCAAAACTTAACGGATTAAAAACAGAGCTTCTTCTCCTACACGCAAACCAAAATTCCAAAACTAAGACCCCATGGACACCTCCCACCATCTTTGGACAGACCATCTCTCCGAGCACCAAAGCCATGAGTCTCGGAGTAATTTTTGACTCAGAAATGTCAATGGATGCACAAATAGGATCAGTAGTCAGCGGATCCCACCATCTCCTCCGCCTACTACGTAGACTCATCCCCTTCGTCCCAGAAGAGGACAAAGCAGCAGTAGTTGGAACAGTCATCAATTCCAGACTCGACTACGCAAACTCCCTCTACATAGGACTACCCCAATATCAGCTTGCACGCTTACAACTCCAAAACATGGCGGCAGGACTGTTAACAGGAAAAAAACCTGGGAATCCATCTCCCCATCCCAGAGGAGCCTACATTGGCTAACCGTAAAGAATCATATCACTTTCAAGACCCTCTGCCTCACCCACAAATGTATACAAATGTATACAAGGAAACGCTCCTCAATACCTATGCGAGAAAATAAAACGCTACACACCCAATCACAGTCTTCGATCTTCTAACCATAACCTCCTCCTTATTCCAAAAACCCGCTACAAAACAAAGGGAGAACGAAGATTTGCATTCCAAGGACCACGGCTATGGAACGCTCTACCTACTCACATTCGCATGGAAGAAAACCATCAGGCCTTCAGAAAGAAACTCAACACCTATCTCTTCTAAGAAGCTGGACAACACAGGACGGATCTAGCACTTTGAGGCGATTCAGTTCGATATTACAGCGCTATACAAATCATTCATTCATTCATTCACCCCAAAGCACCCTCCCCATATTGATGGCAAGCGGCCCGGTGTGGTTCAGGAGGGGGAGCCGCTTGCTCATCCCCCCCCTTTCCTGGCCTGCCAGCTTGCTTGCTCAGATAAGGGTCTGGTTTGGATTTTGGGGGGGACCCCACGCTGTTTTTTTTTTTCTTAATTCTGTCATAGGGTTCCCCTTAACCCTTAATACACTATATTATATACTCTGCACTGCACAATACACCTTGCACTGTATTATATATACTACACTGATGGCACTATATACTCTCCACTGTAATATATATATATATAATCACACACAGTATCTCACAAAAGTAAGTACACCCCATCAGTCACATTTTTGTAAATATTTTATTATATCTTTTCATGTGACAACACTGAAGAAATGACACTTTGCTACAATGTAAAGTAGTGAGTGTACAGCTTGTATAACAGTGTAAATTTGCTGTCCCCTCAAAATAATGCCCCGTACACACGGTCGGACTTTGTTCGAACATTCCGACAACAAAATCCTAGGATTTTTTCCGACGGATGTTGGCTCAAACTTGTCTTGCATACACACGGTCACACAAACTTGTCGGAAAATCCAATCATTCTGAACGCGGTGACGTAAAACACGTACATCGGGACTATAAACGGGGCAGTGGCCAATAGCTTTCATCTCTTTATTTATTCTGAGCATGCGTGGCACTTTGTCCGTTGGATTTGTGTACACACGATCGGAATTTCCGACAACGGATTTTGTTGTCGGAAAATTTTATATCCTGCTCTCAAACTTTGTGTGTCGGAAAATCCGATGGAAAATGTCCGATGGAGCTCACACACGGTCGGAATTTTCGACAACACGCTCCGATCGGACATTGTCCATCGGAAAATCCGACCGTGTGTATGGGGCATAACTCAACACACAGCCATTAATGTCTAAACCGCTGGCAACAAAAGTGAGTACACCCCTAAGTGAAAATCTCCAAACTGGGCCCAATTAGCCATTTTCCCTCCCCGGTGTCATGTGACTCATTAGTGTCACAAGGTCTCAGGTGTGAATGGGGAGCAGGTGTGTTAAATTTGGTGTTATCGCTCTCACTCTCTCATACTGGTCACTGGAAGTACAACATGGCACCTCATGGCAAAGAACTCTTTGAGGATCTGAAATAAAGAATAGTTGCTCTACATAAAGATGGTCTAGGCTATAAGAAGATTGCCAAGACCCTGAAACTGATCTGCAGCACGGTGGCCAAGACCATACAGCGGTATAACAGGACAGGTTCCCCTCAGAACAGGCCTCGCCATGGTCCACCAAAGAAGTTGAGGTCACGTGCTCAGCGTCATATCCAGAGGTTGTCTTTGGGAAATAGACGTATGAGTGCTGCCAGCATTGCTGCAGAGGTTGTAGGGGGGGGGGGTCAGCCTGTCAGTGCTCAGACCATACGCCACACACTGCATCAAATTGGTCTGCATGGCTGTCATCCCAGAAGGAAGCCTCTTCTAAAGATGATGCACAAGAAAATCCGCAAACAGTTTGCTGAAGACCAGCATACTAAGGAGATGGATTACTGGAACCATGTCCTGTGGTCTGATGAGACCAAGATAAATGTATTTGGGTCAGATGGTGACAAGCGTGTGTGGGGGCAACCAGGTGAGGAGGACAAAGACAAGTGTGTCTTGTCTACAGTCAAGCATGGTGGTGGGAGTGTCATGGTCTGGGGCTGCATGAGTGCTGCCGGCACTGGGGGGCTACAGATCATTGAGGGAACCATGAATGCCAACATGTACTGTGACCTACTGAAGCAGAGCATGATCCCCTCCCTTCAGAGACTGGACCGCAGGGCAGTATTCCAACATGATAACCACCCCAAACACACCTCCAAGACCACCACTGTCTTGCTAAAGAAGCTGAGAGTAAAGGTGATGGACTAGCCAAGCATGTCTCCAGACCTAAACCCTATTGATCATCTGTGGGACATCCTCAAACGGAAGGTGGAGGAGCGCAAGGTCTCTAACATCCACCAGCTCTGTGATGTCATCATGGGGGAGGGGAAGAGGACTCCAGTGACAACCTGTGATGCTCTGGTGACCTCCATGCCCAAGAGGGTTAAGGCAGTGCTGGAAAATAATGGTGGCCACACAAAATATTGACACTTTGGGCCCAATTTGGACATTTTCACTTAGGGGTGTACTGACTTTTGTTGCCAGCGGTTTAGACATTAATGGCTGTGTGTTGAGTTATTTTAAGGGGACAGCAAATTTACACTGTTATACAAGCTGTACACTCACTACTTTACATTGTAGACAAGTGTCATTTCTTCAGTGTTGTCACATGAAAAGAGAGAAGAAAAGATTTACACAAATGTCACTGAGGGGTGTACTTACTTTTGTGAGATACTGTATATACCCCGTAGGGGCTGCTGAGTGTTGTGGCCCACCTGTCACCCTCCCCCTCCCAGCATTCAATCCTCAGTCACTCCAGGGTAAATGAACAGTCCATTATCCTTGTTTTTATTTTAATTGAGGGGATTGAACTTGGATAGGGTATAGGAAGTATGGGATGCCTAGTGAATTTTAGAACAATCAATTGGTAAAATTTAGAACAATCAATTGGGACAACGTCTATACTCTCAGGTATAGACAGGCCTCTCTTCCTCCAGCACAACTCTTACTGCAGACTATTGCTCCTCAGCTCCTCCAGCACTCTACTTGCATGAGCTTCCAGGCACAGCTAGTACTGTATGGTTAGCCTGACACTGACTTAGCCAGGCCTTAGCAATTGCCCTTTTCAGGCAGGGACCATGGGCCCCTATAGTGTAGCCAGATAGAAAATCTCTGGTGCTAGCTGTCCTACATGCGGCTACTGAGCCCAGTCAGCCATCTTCAGGCCCTGCCAGCCCTCCTGGCTGCAGCTGCCCTTCTCCACTGCCCATCACACCACAGTCCATTCCTCTGGCTCTGCACCCATCCCAGACTGGATCCTCCCACTCATCTCAGGCGTGCCTTCTCAGTTCTCTCAGGTCTGTGCATGTCACTCACCAGCCCTCCTGGTTGCGACCAGTTGTTCCTCTCCCTGGAGACTTGCCTGGCAGTGCTCTCTCCTGCTGTCCTTTCTTGCTCCTCCTGTGCCTCCTGTCCCTGTGGTTTGTACGAGGGTCCCATCCACACAGGAGCCCAGGCCAAAGGTCACCAAGAACACTGTAACCCCTCACAGTCACTCTTGTTGGGTGCAGGATTGGGCCCTGCTGTTAAAAATTATTTTAAAAATTGATATTACATGCACCTGTTTAACAGGTGCAGAAAAATTGGGCTGTAGGTGTTGGTGGGGCCCTAAACCAAAAATATTGTTGGAAGCTAGCATCATCAAGATTCAGGAATAGGATAGGCAGCATAGGCAGTCTTCAAAGGATCCCACATCCATCGCAAATTCAATCAGTTACATCAGCATCAGGGGCATGATAGCTGCTGATCCAGGACTGATTCATTTTGATAAATGTAAGCCTGTCAATGGAGTCTGTGGACAGGCGCACACTTTGATCCATTATAAACCCTCCAGCAGCACTGAATGTCTGTTCAGAAAGCACGCTGGACAGGCTAGTAGCTCGATTTCATATTGAGAAGTTCTGGCCAGTGGTCCATCCTCAAGAACCAGTGGGAAAAGTCTCCAAGTCTGCTCTTGCCCCTAGATATTCCTGCACCATATAATGCAGACACTGGTGATGGTTGCTTAAACCTAACAGCCTTTGGCACTGAGGACTGAAAAGTTGTTTAAAGGCATCGGTCAGCCGGCCACCTTCTCCACCGCTCTTCCTCTGACCAAACAAAGCCTCAGAAACATGTTGTCCAGGACCAGGAAATGGTAACCTCCCAGGGTCTGGAAGGGCGTTGCAAAAAGTTTTCTTCATGGCGTCCTGAAGATGTTTCATCCTCTGCTCCCTCTGTGAAGGGAGGATGAGAGCCAAGCATCTGCAACTTTACCCTTGTAACGTGGATCAAGAAGGGTTGCCAGCCAGTATGATCCCTCTCCTTGATACCACAAATTCTCGGGTCCTTTTGCAGGCTTTGCAGAATCAGGGAGGATATGCAGCGTAAGTTTGCAGAGGCATGAGATTCTGAGTCCTCTGGGTCACTAAGGATCACATTATCCGTAGCTACCTCCTCCCAGCCTTGTACAACTCCTTGGGTTTCTGGAGACTGAAAACCATCCCTTGAAGACTGCTGCATGTTATCCTCTACATCCATGCTGACACTATCCTCCTGTGTGTTTGGCAGCCCCGCAGGAATTTGCATAAAGGGGGCCTTGAGAGCTAAGGAAGTCCTCCTCTTCCTCCCGCTGTTCTGCCTCAAGTGCCCTGTCCATTATTCCACGTAGCGTGTGCTCCAACAGGAAGACTAGAGGATAGTGTCACTGATGCGTGCATTGTCGCTGCTCACCGTCCTTGTGGCCTCCTCAAATGGTGACAGGACAGTGCATGCATCCTTGATCAGTAGACACTGGAATGGCGAGAAGAAGCCAAGCTCCCCTGACCCTATCCTGGTGCCATACTCACACAGGTACTCATTGATGGCCCTCTGCTGTGTGTGCAGCCACTGCAGCATTGCCAACGTTGAGTTCCACCTGGTGGGCATGTCACAAATTAGGTGATTGGTGGGCAGGTTGAATTCCCATTGAATGTCAGCCAGCCAAGCACTGGCATTGTATGACCGGCGGAAATGACCACAGACTTTTCTGGCCTGCCTCAGGAGATCCTGTAATCCTGGGTACCTGGTCAAGATACACTGCACCACCAAATTCAGGATGTTAGCCAAGCATGGAACATGTGTCAAGTGTCCCTGTCGAAAGGCGGAGAGAAGGTTGGTGCAATTGCCGCATACAACCATTCCTGGCTCAAGCTGGCGTAGTGTCAACCACCTCTGAGCCTGCCCCTGCAGAGCTGACAGAATGGCTCCTGTCCCCTAGACAGACCAATTGAAGCACGGAATAGGATCTTTTAGCCTGACTGCTTGCATAGCCCCTTGAACGCTTAGGGAGCCAGTGCTCGGCTGGCTGACATTCAAAGGGAATGCAACCTACCCACCAATCGCCTCATTTGTGACATGCCCACCAGGTGGAACCCAACATTGGCAATGCTGCAGTGGCTGCACACACAGCAGAGGGCCATCAATGAGTACCTGTGTGAGTATGGCACCAGGACAGGGTCAGGGGAACTTGGCTTCTTTTCGCCATGCCAGTGGCTACTGATTAAGGATGCATGCACTGTCCTGTCACCATTTGAGGAGGCCACAAGGATGGTGAGCAGTGACAGTGCATGCATCAGTGACACTGTCCCTCTCGTCTTCCTGTTGGAGCACACGCTTCGTGGAATGATGGACTGGGCACTTGAGGCAGAACAGCGGGAGGAAGAGGAGGACTTCCTTACCTCTCAAGGCCCCCTTTATCCAGATAGCATTCCTGCGGGCCCGCTAAACACACAGGAAGAAGAGGAGGAGGAGGATTGTGTCAGCATGGACATGGAGGATGACACTCAGCAGCAGTCTTCAAGGGATGGTTTTCAGTCCCCAGAAACCAAAGGAGTTGTATGTGGCTGGGAGGAGGTTGTTACGAATCATGTGATCCTTAGTGACCCAGAGGACTCAGAATCGAATGCCTCTGCAAACTTACGATGCATGGCCTCCCTGATTCTGCAAAGCCTGCAAAAAGACCCTAGGATTCCTGGTATCAAGGAAAGGGATCATTACTGGCTGGCAACCCTTCTTGATCCACGTTACGGGTAAGGTTGCAGAACTCATCTCACCTTCAAGGAGGAAGCAGAGGATGAAGCATCTTTAGGAGGCCTTGAAGAAAGGTTTGTGCAATGCATTTCCAGACCCTGGGAGGTTACAATTTCCTGATGCTGGTCAACGTGTTTCTGAGGCTTCGTTCAGTCAGAGGAAGAGCAGTGGAGAAGGTGGCCGGCTGACCAATGCCTTTAAACAATTTTTCAGTCCTCAGCGCCAAGGTCTGATCTGTTCAAGCAACCATCGCCAGCATCTGCATTACATGGTGCAGGAATATCTAGGGGCAAGAGCAGACTTGGAGACCTTTTCAACAGAGCATCCACTGGGTTACTGGGTCTTGAGGATGGACCACTGGCCAGAACTTGCTCAATTTGCAATTGAGCTACTGGCCTGTCCCAGTGTTGCCAACCGCCCGTAGATTTACGGGCAGCCCGTAAAAACGACCCGTTTTTCGGGGCGCCCGTGAATGCCCGTTACGGGCACCGGTGCCCGTAAAAATGATGGCCGCGAGCCGGCCACGCAACTGCGCATGCGCCGTTCCGAAGCCGGCCGGGCTCGGGAAAGCTCGTACGCGCTCGGCCGGGCGGCGCATGCGCAGTAACGTAATACCGCCGCCCGGCGCCATTTTCGAAATGATCGAGCGCAGCCGCGGCAGCAAGGCAAGCTGAGCTGAGCCAGGCGACTCTGTCCACTCCTGTCATGCAGTGCATGACTTGGCTGGCTGCACACACAGGAGGTACGGAGAGCGAAGCTGTGGGGGGGATGGGATTGGGATCTAAAGGAGAACATTACTGGGACGACTGGTGCCGGGAGAAGTAATATGATGGTGAATAGAGCACATCAGTCTCTGTCCCTGGGCCCTGGCTGCATGGCATATGCAGGGGACAGAGACTGATGTGCTCTATTCACCATCATATTACTTCTCCAGTCCACATCAGATTCATCAGTGTGCTGTGTCCTCCTCCTGTACCCCTTTCACCTCTCCACAGGTCAGGGCAGAGGTGAAAGGGGTACAGGAGGATGACACAGCACACTTATGAATCTGATGTGGACTGGAGAAGTAATATGATGGTGGACAGGGGAGGAGGCTGCTGTGAGGATGTGTCCTGTCCGCAGTCTTTGTCCACCTCCTGTAGTATGTCCGCAGCCTCTGTCCCCCTCCTGTAGTATGTCCGCAGCCTCTGTCCCCCTCCTGTAGTATGTCCGCAGCCTCTGTCCCCCTCCTGTAGTATGTCCGCAGCCTCTGTCCCCCTCCTGTAGTATGTCCGCAGCCTCTGTCCCCCTCCTGTAGTATGTCCGCAGCCTTTGTCCCCCTCCTGTAGTATGTCCGCAGCCTCTGTCCCCCTCCTGTAGTATGTCCGCAGCCTCTGTCCCCCTCCTGTAGTATGTCCGCAGCCTCTGCCCCCCTCCTGTAGTATGTCCGCAGCCTCTGTCCCCCTCCTGTAGTATGTCCGCAGCCTCTGTCCCCCTCCTGTAGTATGTCCGCAGCCTCTGTCCCCCTCCTGTAGTATGTCCGCAGCCTCTGTCCCCCTCCTGTAGTATGTCCGCAGCCTCTGTCCCCCTCCTGTAGTATGTCCGCAGCCTCTGTCCCCCTCCTGTGGTATGTCCGCAGCCTCTGTCCCCCTCCTGTAGTATGTCCGCAGCCTCTGTCCCCCTCCTGTAGTATGTCCGCAGCCTCTGTCCCCCTCCTGTGGTATGCCCGCAACCTCTGTCCACCTCTTGTAGTATGCCCGCAACCTCTGTCCACCTCTTGTAGTATGCCCGCAACCTCTGTCCACCTCTTGTAGTATGCCCGCAACCTCTGTCCACCTCTTGTAGTATGCCCGCAGCCTCTGTCCACCTCTTGTAGTATGCCCGCAGCCTCTGTCCACCTCTTGTAGTATGCCCGCAGCCTCTGTCCACCTCTTGTAGTATGTCCGCAGCCTCTGTCCACCTCTTGTAGTATGTCCGCAGCCTCTGTCCACCTCTTGTAGTATGTCCGCAGCCTCTGTCCACCTCTTGTAGTATGTCCGCAGCCTCTGTCCACCTCTTGTAGTATGTCCGCAGCCTCTGTCCCCCTCCTGTGGTATGTCCGCAGCCTCTGTCCCCCTCCTGTAGTATGTCCGCAGCCTCTGTCCCCCTCCTGTAGTATGTCCGCAGCCTCTGTCCCCCTCCTGTGGTATGCCCGCAACCTCTGTCCACCTCTTGTAGTATGCCCGCAACCTCTGTCCACCTCTTGTAGTATGCCCGCAACCTCTGTCCACCTCTTGTAGTATGCCCGCAGCCTCTGTCCACCTCTTGTAGTATGCCCGCAGCCTCTGTCCACCTCTTGTAGTATGCCCGCAGCCTCTGTCCACCTCTTGTAGTATGTCCGCAGCCTCTGTCCACCTCTTGTAGTATGTCCGCAGCCTCTGTCCACCTCTTGTAGTATGTCCGCAGCCTCTGTCCACCTCTTGTAGTATGTCCGCAGCCTCTGTCCACCTCTTGTAGTATGCCCGCAGCCTCTGTCCACCTCCTGTAGTATGTCCGCAACCTCTGTCCACCTCCTGTAGTATGTCCGCAACCTCTGTCCACCTCCTGTAGTATGTCCGCAACCTCTGTCCACCTCCTGTAGTATGTCCGCAACCTCTGTCCACCTCTTGTAGTATGTCCGCAACCTCTGTCCACCTCTTGTAGTATGTCCGCAACCTCTGTCCACCTCCTGTAGTATGTCCGCAGCCTCTGTCCACCTCTTGTAGTATGTCCGCAGCCTCTGTCCACCTCTTGTAGTATGTCCGCAGCCTCTGTCCACCTTCTGTAGTATGTCCGCAGCCTCTGTCCTTCTCCTGTAGTATGTCCGCAGTCTCTGACCATCTCTTGTCTCTTATCATGTCTGCAGTCTTTGAGGGGATCCTAGAAAGGATTCAAGAGTGGGAGCGCTGCCGGGATGGGGGTTCGTAAGAGACAGACACGTGTGGACTGTGGAGAGGAGGCTATAGAATAGCCACCAAGCTGGACCCATCTGACTGAGCCCTGCTGGGTGCACCTGAGAGGAGGTCAGTGACAGTGCCGCCAGGCCAGTCTGCGGGGGTCACTGATGTAAGGCGGAAGTAAATACAATAATGTAAGGGGGCACTGATATAAAGGTTCCCCCCCCTATATTAGTAATCCCCCCCTTACCTTAGTGTATTCACACTGCGGAAGGTGGTCTCTGGTCACCATCCTGCAGACTCTGATGTAAGGGGGAACTCTCTGCTGGCCGGGTTATAGTAACCTGACCTTCATGTAAATTGAGAAATATGTTTTTTGACTTTTGTTTAACTTAAACACATTGCTAATAGCACTAGCTATGTGTTTATAGTTCAAATATTAATATTTGCAATGTTTAGCACTAAAAACAGTAATTTTAGGTACTTTTTTTGCAGTGTCAGTAAAAAATGTGGATCTGCCAGTAAATTTCATGGGTTTTTTTTGCCAGTAAAAAATGGGCACCGTTTGTAAATTTTGACGTTCTGCCAGTAAATTTCACTTCGGGGGGTTGGCAACACTGGCCTGTCCTGCATCCAGCATTCTTTCTGAACGCACATTCAGTGCTGCTGGAGGGTTTGTAACGGATCATAGAGTGCGTCTGTCCACAGACTCCATTGATGGGCTCACATTCATAAAAATGAATCAGTCTTGGATCAGCAGCTATCAAGCACCTGATGCTGATGTAACTGATTGAATTTTCTATGGATGTGGGATCCCTTGAATACTGCCTATGCTGACTATCCTATTCCTCCTCAATTTTGATGATGCTAGCTTCCAACAATATTTCTGATTTAGCGCACCACCACCCAAGGCCCAATTTTTCTGCCCCTGTTTTTACAGGGGCATGTAATTACAATTTTTGATATAATATTTCAATGCAGGGCCCATTCCTGTGCCCACCAAGAGTAACTGTGAGGGCTTACAGTGTTCTGGTACCACCAACACCTATATAGGGCAGGTCGTATAGTATAGAGTATATAGTGCCTGGGGGCCCGGGGAACCCCCACGCCATTTAAAAAAAAAAATTGGGTGCTAGGTTCCCCTTAATATACATACCAGACCCAAATGGCCTGGTAATGGGCTGGGGGGGCCCATGCCGTTTTTCTCAATGCGTTTTATCTATATTGCTGGGACCCGACAATACATTACAGCCACAATTAGTTTTAAATGACTTTTTTTCCTTTAGAAATGTCATTTTGCTATGGTATTGTTCTAAACATGGGAAAACTGCGCCCCTTTACAGGCATACTATAGACACCCCCCAGGTACGATATTTAAAGGAATATTACACTTTTATTGTTTCACTTTAAGCATTATTAAAATCACTGCTCCAGAAAAAACTTTTTTTTGCATTGATACATGTCCCCTGGGGCAGGACCCGGGTCCCCAAACACTTTTTATGGCAATAACTTGCATATAAGCCTTTAAAATTAGCACTTTTGATTTTTCACAATCATGTCCCATAGAGTTTAATGGTGTTGGCACAAATTTTTTTGCCTGTTCGCATGTTCTGCTTTGAACCAAACCGGGGGGTGTTCGGCTCATCCCTACTTCCCAGCTGCCAGCAGAGTTAGCCAGGTAACGTCCCTGCCCATGCCTGCTGGACCATGAGTCAGCGGTAATATGAACCTTGCTGCTGACGGCCCTGTTCAACGTGGCGAAAACATTGCCTTCCACATGCCGGTAGAGAGCCGGAATTGCCATACGTGAAAAGAAATGTCTTTTTGGAACCCGCCACTGTGGAACAGCACATTCCACAAATTCACGAAAGGGGGCAGAGTTCACCAGCTGAAAAGGCACCAGTTGCAGTGATAGACATTTGGACAAGCTAGCATTTAGACGCTGAGCATGTGGATGGCTGGGACCGAATTTCTTTTTTATTGTTCAGCAACTGGGGTAGGGAAACTTTCCTGCTAAAATCAACAGGTAGTGTACTGCTAGCAGGCTGGCTGCAAGTACTTGTGGCACCTATTGATATACAGTACCTATTTGAGAGGACTGGAGGTATAGTGGGGTTGGAGATCCCAGATGAGGAGCAAGGAGAAGTCCATCTTTTTTTTAATGATGTGGGTCTTTCAGGTGCTGTTGCCAACGGACTGCATGGCAGGTCTTCATATGTCTTGTCAAGCATGTGGTGCTCAAGCGGGTTGTCTGGTCATGCTTGATCCACTTCAGACATAGATTGCAAACAGAAAGGGTGCGATCTACTGCACACCTGTCTAAAAAAGCCAACACCAATGAACATTTGGAAGTCAGCGGGGAGTCAGCAGTGCCCTGCACCTGTGGAGCTCTGCGGTGTGATGCAGTAGGGTGGCTGCACTTAAACTGCCCCCTGGAGGACATCCTGCCTCATTGGAGTTGTGCCTCCTCCTCACTTTCCTCCTCTCTTCTCTCAGGCACCCAAGTACAGTCAGTGACCTCATCATCCCCCCTCCCCCCTCTCCTCGTCACTGGAGCAAACTTGGCAGTATGCTGCAGCTGGGGGAACATGACTTCCAGTTTCTTGTCCTTCTTGGGCACCCCCTCTCTCTAGGCTCACGTTACTCCCTTCCTCAACCTGGGAACCAACATCGGAGCCTTCAAATCGCTGCGCATCCTCCAGCAGCATGTACCCGACACTGTGGTCCAATAGTTCTGGAGACTCCTCCGTGCATGATGGTGGGGCTATGGAAGGAGTAACTGTGAGCCGGTGGAATAGGCCACTTTGGCAGCTGCATTGGAAGGAAAACTAGTATGAGCCTGGATGACAGAGGATGAGGAGGATGAGGACGGCTTAGTTATCCACTCCACCAACTCTTCTGCATGTTGTGGCTCAATAACACGGCCAGCAGCAGAAAAAAAGGACAAGCGTGTCCCACGGCCACATGCTGAGGATGCACCATGTCCACGATCAGCACTGTTCACTGTAGACACAAAGCCTGCTTGCCCTCTTTTAGTGGCCTGTGAGCATCTGCCTCTCCTTGGTGGCCTTCCGGACATGATGGAGATTTTTTTTCCACACCGCACTACACCCTATTATATACTGTACACCCCACTACACTGTATTATATACTGTACACCCCACTACACTGTATTATATACTGTACACCACACTACACTGTATTATATACTGTATACCACACTACACTGTATTATATACTGTACACCACACTATACCGTATTATATACTGTACACCGCACTACACTGTATTATATACTGTACACCACACTACACTGTATTATATACTGTACACCACACTACACTGTAATATATACTGTACACCACACTATACTGTATTATATATACTGTACACCGCACTACACTGTATTATATACTGTACACCACACTACACTGTATTATATATACTGTACACCACACTACACTGTATTATATACTGTACACCACACTACACTGTATTATATACTGTACACCACACTATACTGTATTATATATACTGTACACCGCACTACACTGTATTATATACTGTACACCACACTACACTGTATTATATATACTGTACACCCCACTACACTGTATTATATACTGTACACCACACTACACTGTATTATATATACTGTACACCCCACTACACTGTATTATATACTGTACACCACACTACACTGTATTATATACTGTACACCACACTACACTGTATTATATACTGTACACCACACTACACTGTATTATATATACTGTACACCACACTACACTGTATTATATACTGTACACCACACTACACTGTATTATATACTGTACACCACACTACACTGTATTATATACTGTACACCACACTATACTGTATTATATATACTGTACACCGCACTACACTGTATTATATACTGTACACCACACTACACTGTATTATATATACTGTACACCCCACTACACTGTATTATATACTGTACACCACACTACACTGTATTATATATACTGTACACCCCACTACACTGTATTATATACTGTACACCACACTACACTGTATTATATACTGTACACCACACTACACTGTATTATATATACTGTACACCCCACTACACTGTATTATATACTGTACACCACACTACACTGTATTATATACTGTACACCACACTACACTGTATTATATACTGTACACCACACTACACTGTATTATATACTGTACACCACACTACACTGTATTATATACTGTACACCACACTACACTGTATTATATACTGTACACCGCACTACACTGTATTATATATACTGTACACCGCACTACACTGTATTATATATACTGTACACCGCACTGCACTGTATTATATATACTGTACACCGCACTACACTGTATTATATATACTGTACACCCCACTACACTGTATTATATACTGTACACCCCACTACACTGTATTATATATACTGTACACCTCACTACACTGTATTATATATACTGTACACCGCACTACACTGTATTAGATACTGTACACCACACTACACTGTATTATATATACTGTACACCACACTACACTGTATTATATACTGTACACCACACTACACTGTTATATATACTGTACACCTCACTACACTGTATTATATATACTGTACACCTCACTACACTGTATTATATATACTGTACACCGCACTACACTGTATTATATATACTGTACACCGCACTGCACTGTATTATATATACTGTACACCGCACTACACTGTATTATATATACTGTACACCCCACTACACTGTATTATATACTGTACACCCCACTACACTGTATTATATATACTGTACACCTCACTACACTGTATTATATATACTGTACACCGCACTACACTGTATTAGATACTGTACACCACACTACACTGTATTATATATACTGTACACCACACTACACTGTATTATATACTGTACACCACACTACACTGTTATATATACTGTACACCTCACTACACTGTATTATATATACTGTACACCACAATACACTGTATTATATACTGTACACCACACTACACTGTATTATATATACTGTACACCTCACTACACTGTATTATATATACTGTACACCACACTACACTGTATTATATACTGTACACCACACTGCACTGTATTATATACTGTACACCACACTACACTGTATTATATATACTGTACACCGCACTACACTGTATTATATACTGTACACCGCACTACACTGTATTATATACTGTACACCGCACTGTATTATATACTGTACACCACACTACACTGTATTATATACTGTACACCACACTACACTGTAATATATACTGTACACCACACTGTATTATATACTGTATACCACACTACACTGTATTATATATACTGTACACAAACTGAAGTGTATTATATACTGTGCATCGACTGCAATGTATTATATACTGTACACAAACTGAAGTGTATTATATACTGTACACACTTTATTATATACTGTACACAAACTGAAATGTATTATTTACTGTACACCGCCTGCACTGTATTATATACTGTACACTGCCCACAATATATTATATACTGTACACTGACTGCAATGTATTATATACTGTGCACACCACCTGCATTGTATTATATACTGTACACTGCCTACACTGTATTAGATACTCTACACTGACTGCAATGTATTATATACTGTACCCTACCTGCACTCTGTATTATATACTGTACCCTACCTGCGCTGTATTATATACTGTACCCTACCTGCAATGCATTATATATTTTACACCGCCTGCACTGCATTATACACTGTACACTGACTGCAATGTATTATATACTATACACACTGTATTATATACTGTGTACACTGTCTGCACTGTATTGTATACTGTAAACCACCTGCACTGTATTATATACTGTACACTGGCTGCAATATATTATTAACTGTACACACTGTATTATACACTGACTGCAATATATTATATACTGTACACACTGTATTATACACTGTACACTGACTGCAATATATTATATACTGTACACACTGTATTATACACTGTACACAATATATTATATACTGTACACACTGTATTATACACTGTACACTGACTGCAATATATTATATACTGTACCCTGCCTGCACGCTCTATATATACACTACACTGACTACATTCTCTATCAACTCACTAACTAACCTGTCTAATCTATCTCACGTTATCCACAACACACTATATACAGGCGCTGTGTAAGCTGCCTTATATAGTGTGGGGCATGGACTTAGCCCCCTGAGCCATGATTGGTCTGGTTGCGGTGCTGTCCTCAGGATGGGTCTGGTGTGGGGGGTGGGGGAAGGGTGGTTGCGGTGCTGTCCTCAGGATGGGTCTGGTGTGGGGGGTGGGGGGTTGCGGTGCTGTCCTCAGGATGGGTCTGGGGTGGGGGGTGGGGGGGGGGTGTTTGCGGTGCTGTCCTCAGGATAGGTCTGGTGTGGGGGGTGGGGAGTTGCGGTGCTGTCCTCAGGATGGGTCTGGTGTGGTGGTGGGGGGAGGGTAGTTGCGGTGCTGTCCTCAGTATGGGTCTGGTGTGGGGGGAGGGTAGTTGCGGTGCTGTCCTCAGGATGGGTCTGGGGTGGGGGGTGGGGGAAGGGTGGTTGCGGTGCTGTCCTCAGGATGGGTCTGGTGTGGGGGGTGGGGGGTTGCGGTGCTGTCCTCAGGATAGGTCTGGTGTGGGGGTGGGGGGAGGGTAGTTGCGGTGCTGTCCTCAGGATGGGTCTGGTGTGGGGGGAGGGTAGTTGCGGTGCTGTCCTCAGGATAGGTCTGGTGTGGTGGTGGGGGGAGGGTAGTTGCGGTGCTGTCCTCAGGATGGGTCTGGTGTGGGGGGAGGGTAGTTGCGGTGCTGTCCTCAGGATGGGTCTGGTGTGGGGGGTGGGGGGTGGTTGGTTGCGGTGCTGTCCTCAGGATAGGTCTGGTGTGGTGGTGGGGGGAGGGTAGTTGCGGTGCTGTCCTCAGTATGGGTCTGGTGTGGGGGGAGGGTAGTTGCGGTGCTGTCCTCAGGATGGGTCTGGGGTGGGGGGTGGGGGAAGGGTGGTTGCGGTGCTGTCCTCAGGATGGGTCTGGTGTGGGGGGTGGGGGGTTGCGGTGCTGTCCTCAGGATAGGTCTGGTGTGGGGGTGGGGGGAGGGTAGTTGCGGTGCTGTCCTCAGGATGGGTCTGGTGTGGGGGGAGGGTAGTTGCGGTGCTGTCCTCAGGATGGGTCTGGTGTGGGGGGTGGGTGGTTGCGGTGCTGTCCTCAGGATGGGTCTGGTGTGGGGGGTGGGTGGTTGCGGTGCTGTCCTCAGGATAGGTCTGGTGTGGTGGTGGGGGGAGGGTAGTTGCGGTGCTGTCCTCAGGATGGGTCTGGTGTGGGGGGAGGGTAGTTGCGGTGCTGTCCTCAGGATGGGTCTGGTGTGGGGGGTGGGTGGTTGCGGTGCTGTCCTCAGGATAGGTCTGGTGTGGTGGTGGGGGGAGGGTAGTTGCGGTGCTGTCCCCAGTATGGGTCTGGTGTGGGGGTGGGTAGTTGTGGTGCTGTCCTCAGGATGGGTCTGGTCTGGTGTGGGGGGAGGGTAGTTGCGGTGCTGTCCTCAGGATGGGTCTGGTGTGGGGGGAGGGTGGTTGCGGTGTTGGGTGGAGGGTCGCCCCGTTCCCAGAACTTATCATGCAGAACAGAATTGTGGTCTCTGAGGTGACACCGCCAGCCGGAGGAATCACGGCACAAAGATGAAATATTCATGAGCTGTCGCCTGTTTTGCCTTAAACAGCAGATTTTCCTGGCTGCTCTATCAGGCTGAGAATAGTATGTGAACCTCGGGAGGATTCATTACCCAGAATCGCCATCCTCCGCACTGACTCAGAAGACGAGCGTCTTTGAGGGCCTCATTCACATTCCTGACATGTTCTCCATCACTGGAACGTGGCTCTGTCCATGGCGGCTAAAGAACATTCGTGTGCTGGGAACTCTGGGCCCCAGGAAGAGATGGAACGTCACCCAACATCATCTTCACCAAGAAGGAAAATCTGGCAGTTCGCCGTCTTATACCACCAGAACCATTGTCTGCAAATCAACAAAACATGCCTAGATTTCCCACAAGATACAGAGACAAGAAAATCGGATATTCCTGCAGGACAGAGAAAGTCCCTTCCTGCTGCAATGCAGAACTCAGCACAAGGGTAAATCCAAGATGGCGGCAACATTGGACCCTCTGTGACCTCACAAATTGTCTCTCAGTAAACCACACTAGACTATGTTCCTTTATATAAAACCAAGTGTAGCGCTAATAAATGAGAAAAAATTATAAATAGTATGATAACACATGTAATGATAGTAGTAAATAAGTGGTTGTGTATCTAATGAAAGTTCGTGCATGGAAAGTCCATCATATTAGAAAAACTTTTAAAGTCACCATACGTGATGGCAAAATATAAAGTGGAGAAAAGTCCAGAACTAAATAAATAAGTGCAGAAAACATAAATATTGCGATGGTGATGAACTCCAAGGTATATGATCGTGGACACTCTCGAATACAATCCAATCAATACTGATAGAACAACCACCCGAATGACTGGAGGCTTACCGGAAAGTTGGGACCCACAAAGCATACGCTATGTGGGTCAAACAGGCTTAAGTTGCTCTCTGGCAATGGAAGTAGAATACCAAGGGCTGATGGATGGTGAGGTCTTAGCTGTGCTATTCCAAAGCAATCTTCTCCGTGTGGAAGCTTGGACACCAGCGGACATAACCCACCTTCAGCATTCAGTGTCTTCCAAACTCCATGAGAGGCTGAACACGGAGGAGTAGGGTCGGCAGGGGGGAATTCAGCAAACAACCTACTTACCAACTGCAATCAACAGGTGGCATGGAGCCGACCAAAAAAGAACGTTCTGAATTCCCCCCTGCCGACCCTACTCCTCCGTGTTCAGCCTCTCATGGAGTTTGGAAGACACTGAATGCTGAAGGTGGGTTATGTCCGCTGGTGTCCGAGCTTCCACACGGAGAAGATTGCTTTGGAATGGCACAGCTAAGACCTCACCATCCATCAGCCCTTGGTATTCTACTTCCATTGCCAGAGAGCAACTTAAGCCTGTTTGACCCACATAGCGTATGCTTTGTGGGTCCCAACTTTCCGGTAAGCCTCCAGTCATTCGGGTGGTTGTTCTATCAGTATTGATTGGATTGTATTCGAGAGTGTCCACGATCATATACCTTGGAGTTCATCACCATCGCAATATTTATGTTTTCTGCACTTATTTATTTAGTTCTGGACTTTTCTCCACTTTATATTTTGCCATCACGTATGGTGACTTTAAAAGTTTTTCTAATATGATGGACTTTCCATGCACGAACTTTCATTAGATACACAACCACTTATTTACTACTATCATTACATGTGTTATCATACTATTTATAATTTTTTCTCATTTATTAGCGCTACACTTGGTTTTATATGATTTATAGCAAAATTTCTATTTGTTGTGTTAGCTGCTTACATTTACCATTTTTTGAGTTAGCGCATGGTTTTACAAGTTTTTTTTTACACATATGTTCCTTTATAGCCCACATGCCCGGCCCTAATACCCCTTCCCAAACACATAATGCCCCAGTGTCTGACCCTTCAATCCCCTCATCCCCCCCACCATGTAGTCACTTAATGCTCCAGTGTCTGGTCTCTGATACACCTGTTGGATCACATAATGGCCCAGTGTCTGACCATATATAACGCCCATGGTTACATAATTCCCCAGTTTCTGGGTTTTCATAGCAACCATCTGACCTTGTCACATATTGTGCCAGTATCTGGTCCTTCGTACCCCCTTCAGGTCACATATTGTTATAGTTTCTGGTCCCAAATATTTCCTGTTGGATCATACAATGTCCCAGTGTCTGATCCCTGTTGGATCATGTGATATGAAACAAAGAAAGAGGAAAGGAGGGCGCACCGACCTTGTGCATTACCAAAGATAACATTTATTATTATTATTAAAATTTATGACTCAGTCACCACTGTGGCTCTGAGGAAGAGGGTCCTCCCTCGAAATGCGTTACCCATTTGCAATGCCATTGGGTCCCTTTCAAACACCCGGTCCAGAGACACGGTTCCATTTGCTGGTGTACTGACAACCTCTTTTAAACACGTTTGTTTGTGACTATGACTACTGCTGTTACAGTTTTTTAATAAATGTTATCTTTAGTAATGCACAAGGGCGGTGCGCCCTCCTTTCCTCTTTCTTTGTTTCAGTTCTAAGGACACCCATTGTTCTGAGGAGGTCAGCAAGACCACAGGCATTCCATCTTTTATCCAGAGGGTTGGCTGCACCACCTATCTATAGGCTAGGCCCAAAGCGCAGGAGATTGTGTTTGATCATTTGATATCCCAGTGTCTGATCATTGATTCCTTCCTATTAAGTCTCACAATGTCCTACTGTCTGGTCTCCCATTTGTTCTATATTGGGTCACACAATGACCAAGGGTCCAGTTCCTGATCCCCCTGTTGGGTCATGCCATGACCTAGGGTCCAGTCCCTGATACCCCTGTTGGGTCACACAATGATGTAGGATCCAGTCCCTGATCCCCCTGTTGGCGAACACCATGGCTCACACCATGACCAAGGGTCCAGTCCCTGAACCCCTTGTTGGGTCACGCAATGATCTAGGGTCCAGTCCCTGATCCCCATGTTGGATCACGCAATGACAAAGGGTCCAGTCCCTGATCTCCCTGTTGGGTCTATGTCAATGACATAGTTTACATAGTAAGGGTGAGTAAAGACACCAGTCCATCCAGTTGTGTCTCATTAAGATGCTTATCTATTATATTATTATTTTTATTCAAGGTACCATATAGTGCCGTCAATTTACGCAGCGCTCCAAACATACATCGCACGCTCACATCAGTCCCTACCCTCAAGGAGCCCACAATCCAAGGTCCCCAACTCATTCATATACTAGGGCCGATTTTGAACAGAAGCCAGTTAACCTACCAGCATGTCTTTGGAGTGTGGGAGGAAATCGGAGTACCCGGAGGAAACCCACACAGGGAGAACATGCAAACTCCAGGCAGGTGGTGTCATGGTTGAGATTTGAACCAGCGACCCTTTTTACTGCTAGGCGAGAGTGCTACCCACTACACCACTGTGCCGCCCCTGATGACCTAGGATTCAGTCCCTGATCCCCATGTAGGGTCACACAATGACCTAGGATTCAGTCCCTGATCCCCCCTGTTGGGTCACACAATGACCTAGGATTCAGTCCCTGATCCCCCCTGTTGGGTCACACAATGACCTAGGATTCAGTCCCTGATCCCCCTGTTGGGTCACACAATGACCTAGGATTCAGTCCCTGATCCCCCTGTTGGGTCACACAATGACCTAGGATTCAGTCCCTGATCCCCCTGTTGGGTCACACAATGACCTAGGATTCAGTCCCTGATCCCCCCTGTTGGATCACACAATGACCTAGGATTCAGTCCCTGATCCCCCTGTTGGGTCACACAATGACCTAGGATTCAGTCCCTGAACTCCCTGTTGGGTCACACAATGACCTAGGATCCAGTCCCTGATCCCCCTGTTGGGTCACACAATGACCTAGGATCCAGTCCCTGATCCCCATGTAGGGTCACACAATGACCTAGGATCCAGTCCCTGATCCCCCTGTAGGGTCACACAATGACCTAGGATCCAGTCCCTGATCCCCCTGTTGGATCACACAATGACCTAGGATCCAGTACCTGATCCCCCTGTAGGGTCACACAATGACCTAGGATCCAGTCCCTGATCCCCCTGTAGGGTCACACAATGACCTAGGATCCAGTCCCTGATCCCCCTGTAGGGTCACACAATGACCTAGGATCCAGTCCCTGATCCCCCTGTTGGATCACACAATGACCTAGGATCCAGTCCCTGATCCCCCTGTTGGATCACACAATGACCTAGGATCCAGTCCCTGATCCCCCTGTTGGATCACACAATGAGCCTGGGATCCAGTCCCTGATCCCCCTGTAGGGTCACACAATGACCTAGGATTCAGTCCCTGAACTCCCTGTTGGGTCACACAATGACCTAGGATCCAGTCCCTGATCCCCCTGTTGGGTCACACAATGACCTAGGATCCAGTCCCTGATCCCCATGTAGGGTCACACAATGACCTAGGATCCAGTCCCTGATCCCCATGTAGGGTCACACAATGACCTAGGATTCAGTCCCTGAACTCCCTGTTGGGTCACACAATGACCTAGGATCCAGTCCCTGATCCCCATGTAGGGTCACACAATGACCTAGGATTCAGTCCCTGATCCCCCTGTTGGATCACACAATGACCTAGGATCCAGTACCTGATCCCCCTGTAGGGTCACACAATGACCTAGGATCCAGTCCCTGATCCCCCTGTAGGGTCACACAATGACCTAGGATCCAGTCCCTGATCCCCCTGTAGGGTCACACAATGACCTAGGATCCAGTCCCTGATCCCCCTGTTGGATCACACAATGACCTAGGATCCAGTCCCTGATCCCCCTGTTGGATCACACAATGACCTAGGATCCAGTCCCTGATCCCCCTGTTGGATCACACAATGAGCCTGGGATCCAGTCCCTGATCCCCCTGTAGGGTCACACAATGACCTAGGATCCAGTCCCTGATCCCCCTGTAGGGTCACACAATGACCTAGGATCCAGTCCCTGATCCCCCTGTAGGGTCACACAATGACCTAGGATCCAGTCCCTGATCCCCATGTAGGGTCACACAATGACCTAGGATCCAGTCCCTGATCCCCATGTAGGGTCACACAATGACCTAGGATCCAGTCCCTGATCCCCATGTAGGGTCAAACAATGACCTAGGATCCAGTCCCTGATCCCCCTGTTGGATCACACAATGACCTAGGATCCAGTCCCTGATCCCCCTGTAGGGTCACACAATGACCTAGGATCCAGTCCCTGATCCCCCTGTAGGGTCACACAATGACCTAGGATCCAGTCCCTGATCCCCCTGTAGGGTCACACAATGACCTAGGATCCAGTCCCTGATCCCCATGTAGGGTCACACAATGACCTAGGATCCAGTCCCTGATCCCCATGTAGGGTCACACAATGACCTAGGATCCAGTCCCTGATCCCCATGTAGGGTCAAACAATGACCTAGGATCCAGTCCCTGATCCCCCTGTTGGATCACACAATGACCTAGGATCCAGTCCCTGATCCCCCTGTAGGGTCACACAATGACCTAGGATCCAGTCCCTGATCCCCCTGTAGGGTCACACAAACAACACAGCAGACTAAAACTTTCAATCAAACTAGATGTCAAACCAAAAGGTGAGTCCAAGGTGCTTTAATGATTTATAATTTGGTTTTCTGTACATCTAGACTTTGCGTTTCCTCCATATACCCATCGAGGAAGCTTGTTTTGTTTGAGAGCTGCCTCACCAGAGACCCAAGAAGGAAGACATTCTTGCATTTGATTGTTTGAATAAATTAGGAAATCCCACAGCCTCATAAATATGTATTTTTGGCTGTTATTGTTGGGCCTCCTTCTTTCCATCGGAGTGCCAGGCATTACAGGAGGCTGATATTAGGATAGATGTGGCTGTAGCTCCACTCATTGGTGTTATATCTGCCTAGAGTGCAACTTTCAGATCTGTACAAGTTATTTGTAGGCCATTGTTGGACAGAATCCTTCAGATGGGATGTGACAGGTTTATACTGCTCACCATTATGAGAGGTTTCTGTGATCTCTGGGAAAATTGGAAAAATGTCCCTTCTCTCTTGGAATATGTTTGTTCAGCATCTCATACAGCCTGAACGGCACACCATGAAACCATCACTCTTCGTTCTTCTTATCTATTAGCCTCAGTCTACTCATTACAGAAGACAACACAGCTCCATCACAGCCTCCCCGAGCCAGAGAAATCATCTGAAAGGCTCTGCAGGAAGATTAGGAATAATCCTATGAATATTCACACAGGTTGCCTGAAGCTCCTGGAGAACATGGTTCAGAGTCTCTCACAGATGTTCAAGGTGTGTTAGTTACAGTATATATATCACTTATGGATGCAATTCTTCTCTAGGTCTCATCTTCAGATTCTCAAGCCAACCACAACTCCTTGCACATTGTTCAGTGTATGCTTCAGTCTAGCTAACTCCAACATCTCTAATAGACCATTAAAGGTCAAATCCTGCCCAAAAAATAGAAAAATCCTTTACTCCAGGAGTCCGCTGGGGGACACACTGCTAAATATTTTAAATCTATGGATATACTGCCACCAGCAGGAAGTTTGTACACTATGTAAAAAGTGGTCAGTTCCCTAGTGGACCTATTTAACCTATTTACTTTTATGTTCAATAGAGGACGGCCATTTGCCCTTCTTTCTCCTTTCCTAACCTCTGGGATGTCCAGACGCATTCCAGAATAAAGAGCAGTGGGCAAGAACACCCAGAATAAAAACACCAATGGGGCAAAACCCATAACCCAAAGAAAGAAAAACGGGGGAACACAAAGCTGCCTGAAGAACCCTCCTACCAAAAGAAACGTCCACTAATGTTACACCCTATTTATCAAATGCTGAGAAAGTGAAACTAGAAGACCAAGTAGAAGCTTTTGAGATCTGGTACACTTAGGCCAGATGTGTGAAGGGCCAAGTAATGCCACCGTTCTGGTAGAGTGGACCATGACAAGAAATTGAGCTCTTTTACACCATAGAGATTGTCTGTTTTATCCAACGTGAGCTGGAGTCCTAGAAGAGACAAAAAAAGAGAATCTGACTTGCTGAAAGGTTTCAAAGCATTAAGGCCGACTTTACCAGCTGGCACAACTTTGAGAGAGTCCAGGATGACCTCCTGCTGGTGGACCAGGGCCAGGGAAATAGAAGGGAGAACTATTTCTTCATTCCAATGAAAGGAGGACCAAAGCAGGAGTATCATCAAAAACGACCAGGAGCCAGTGTTTGCATATAGGTAGATACTCTAGGGGACGGTCCTTTTCTGCTTATGTTCTCCCAATACTTGCTGGAACCATCTTTTTTTTTGGGGGGGGGGTTTATTAAAGGGCCAGCTGGGCTGTGATGGGAAATCCGTATGCTGTCAGAGGGCCAGAAAGTCCAGCGAAATGGGGACAAAGACAGCGTCCACAATGTGATAATGGATTTGAGCCCTCCTCAGCCAAAGTTTTAGCTAAGCTTGGTTTTAACGTAGAACCATGGACAAGCTATGAACTATTCCTGTATTTTAAGTGGTGAAAATGTTAAAGAAGCATCCACCGATCTCCGTAGCTGCAGACACTGTGGAATGATTCATCCTTAAAATTCAATTTTGCTCTCCCTCACAGTGAATGGAAGGAGGGGATCATACGCATTGGGTGGGGGGTCTTTCTGTACAATGGAAGCAGGGGATCATACGCAATGGGTGGGGGTCTGTCTATACAATGGAGGGAGGGGATCATACACATTGGGTGGGGGTCTGTCTGTAAAATGGAGGGAGAGGATCATAGGCATTGGGTGGGGGTCTGTCTATACAATGGGGGGAGGGGAATCGTACACATTGGGTGGGGGTCTGTCTTTACAATGGAGGGAGGGAAGTGTACCCATTGGGTGGGGGTCTGTCTGTACAATGGAGGGAGGAGATTATAGGCATTGGGTGGGGGTCTGTCTATACAATGGGGGGAGGGGGTTGTACTCATTGGGTGGGGGGTTATTTCTGTACAATGGAGGGAGGGGGTTGTACTCATTGGGTGGGGGGGGGGGTTATTTCTGTAAAATGGAGGGAGGGGGTTGTACTCATTGGGTGGGGGGTTATTTCTGTACAATGGAGGGAGGGGTTGTACTCATTGGGTCGGGGGTTTTTTTCTGTACAATGGAGGGAGGGGGTTGTTTCCATTGGTTGGGGGGTAATTTCTGTACAATGGAGGGAGGGGGTTGTACTCATTGGGTGTGGGGGGGTTATTTCTGTAAAATGGAGGGAGGGGGTTGTACTCATTGGGTGGGGGGGTATTTCTGTACAATGGAGGGAGGGGGTTGTAATCATTGGGTGGGGGGTTATTTCTGTAAAATGGAGGGAGGGGGTTGTACTCATTGGGTGGGGGGCTATTTCTGTACAATGGGGGGAGGGGTTGTTTCCATTGGGTGGGGCGTTATTTCTGTACAATGGAGGAAGGGGGTTGTACTCATTGGGTGGGGGGGGGGGTATTTCTGTACAGTGGAGGGAGGGGGTTGTACTCATTGGGTGGGGGGTATTTCTGTACAATGGAGGGAGGGGGTTGTACTCATTGGGTGGGGGGTTATTTCTGTACAATGGAGGGAGGGGGTTGTACTAATTGGGTGGGGGTCTGTCTGTACAATAGAGGGAGGGGGTTGTACTCATTGGGTGGGGGGTTATTCCTGTACAATGGAAGGAGGGGGTTGTACTCATTGGGTGGGGGTCTGTCTGTACAATGGAGGGAGGGGGTTGTACTCATAGGGTGGGGGGTTATTTCTGTACAATGGAGGGAGGGGGTTGTACTCATTGGGTGGGGGTCTGTCTGTACAATGGAGGGAGGGGGTTGTACTCATTGGGTGGGGGGTTATTTCTGTACAATGGAGGGAGGGGGTTATACTCACTGGGTGCGGGGTTATTTCTGTATAATGGAGGGAGGGGGTTGTACTCATTGGGTGGGGGGTTATTTCTGTACAATGGGGGGAGGGGGTTGTACTCATTGGGTGGGGGGTTATTTCTGTACAATGGAGGGAGGGGTTGTACTCATTGGGTGGGGGGTTATTTCTGTACAATGGAGGGAGGGGTTGTACTCATTGGGTGGGGGGTTATTTCTGTACAATGGAGGGAGGGGGTTTTACTCATTGGGTGGGGGGTTATTTCTGTACAATGGAGGGAGGGGGTTGTACTCATTGGGTGGGGGTTATTTCTGTACAATGGAGGGAGGGGGTTGTACTCATTGGGTGGGGGTTATTTCTGTACAATGGAGGGAGGGGGTTGAACTCATTGGGTGGGAAGTTATTTCTGTACAATGGAGGGAGGGGGTTGTACTCATTGGGTGGGGGTCTGTCTGTACAATGGAGGGAGGGGTGGTTTCCATTGGGTGGGGGGGTTATTTCTGTACAATGGAGGGAGGGGGTTGTACCCATTGAAAGGGGACTTATTTCTGTACAATGGGGGGAGGGGGTTGTTTCCATTGGGTGGGGGTTTATTTCTGTACAATGGGGGGAGGGGGTTGTACCCATTGGGTGGGGGGTTATTTCTGTACAACGGGGGGAGGGGGTTGTACTCATTGGGTGGGGGGGGTTATTTCTGTACAATGGAGGGAGGGGGTTGTACTCATTGGGTGGGGGGTATTTCTGTACAATGGAGGGAGGGGGTTGTACTCATTGGGTGGGGGGGGTATTTCTGTACAATGGAGGGAGGGGGTTGTTTCCATTGGGGGGGGTATTTCTGTACAATGGAGGGAGGGGGTTGTTTCCATTGGGGGGGGTATTTCTGTACAATGGAGGGAGGGGGTTGTACTCATTGGTGGGGGGTTATTTCTGTACAATGGAGGGAGGGGGTTGTTTCCATTGGGGGGGGGGTTATTTCTGTACAATGGAGGGAGGGGGTTGTACTCATCGGGTGGGGGTCTGTCTGTACAATGGAGGGAGGGGGTTGTACTCATTGGGTGGGGGGTTATTTCTGTACAATGGGGGGAGGGGGTTGTACTCATTGGGTGGGGGTTATTTCTGTACAATGGGGGGAGGGGGTTGTACTCATTGGGTGGGGGGTTATTTCTGTACAATGGAGGGAGGGGGTTGTACTCATTGGGTGGGGGGTTATTTCTGTACAATGGAGGGAGGGGGTTGTACTAATTGGGTGGGGGGTATTTCTGTACAATGGAGGGAGGGGGTTGTACTCAATGGGTGGGGGGTATTTCTGTACAATGGATGGAGGGGGTTGTACTCATTGGGTGGGGGGTTATTTCTGTACAATGGAGGGAGGGGGTTGTACTCATTGGGTGGGGGGTTTCTTCTGTACAATGGAGGGAGGGGGTTGTACTCATTGGGTGGGGGGTTTCTTCTGTACAATGGAGGGAGGGGGTTGTACTCATTGGGTGGGGGGTTATTTCTGTACAATGGAGGGAGGGGGTTGTACTCATTGGGTGGGGGGTTTCTTCTGTACAATGGAGGGAGGGGGTTGTACTCATTGGGTGGGGGGTTATTTCTGTACAATGGAGGGAGGGGGTTGTACTCATCGGGTGGGAAGTTATTTCTGTACAATGGAGGGAGGGGTTTGTACTCATTGGGTGGGGGGTTTCTTCTGTACAATGGGGGGAGGGGGTTGTACTCATTGGGTGGGGGGTTATTTCTGTACAATGGAGGGAGGGGGTTGTACTCATTGGGTGGGGGTCTGTCTGTACAATGGGGATAGGGGGTTGTACTCATTGGGTGGGGGTCTGTCTGTACAATGGAGGGAGGGGGTTGTACTCATTGGGTGGGGGGTTTCTTCTGTACAATGGGGGTAGGGGGTTGTACTCATTGGGTGGGGGTCTGTCTGTACAATGGAGGGAGGGGGTTGTACTCATTGGGTGGGGGGTTTCTTCTGTACAATGGGGGGAGGGGTTTGTACTCATTGGGTGGGGGGTTATTTCTGTACAATGGAGGGAGGGGGTTGTACTCATTGGGTGGGGGGTATTTCTGTACAATGGAGGGAGGGGGTTGTACTCATTGGGTGGGGGGTATTTCTGTACAATGGAGGGAGGGGGTTGTACTCATTGGGTGGGGGGTTTCTTCTGTACAATGGGGGTAGGGGGTTGTACTCATTGGGTGGGGGTCTGTCTGTACAATGGGGGTAGGGGGTTGTACTCATTGGGTGGGGGGTTTCTTCTGTACAATGGAGGGAGGGGGTTGTACTCATTGGGTGGGGGGTTTCTTCTGTACAATGGGGGGAGGGGGTTGTACTCATTGGGTGGGGGGTTTCTTCTGTACAATGGGGGTAGGGGGTTGTACTCATTGGGTGGGGGGGTATTTCTGTACAATGGAGGGAGGGGGTTGTACTCACTGGGTGGGGGTCTGTCTGTACAATGGAGGGAGGGGGTTGTACTCATTGGGTGGGGGTCTGTCTGTACAATGGAGGGAGGGGGTTGTACTCATTGGGTGGGGGTCTGTCTGTACAATGGAGGGAGGGGGTTGTACTCATTGGGTGGGGGTCTGTCTGTACAATGGAGGGAGGGGGTTGTACTCATTGGGTGGGGGTCTGTCTGTACAATGGGGGTAGGGGGTTGTACTCATTGGGTGGGGGTCTGTCTGTACAATGGAGGGAGGGGGTTGTACTCATTGGGTGGGGGTCTGTCTGTACAATGGAGGGAGGGGGTTGTACTCATTGGGTGGGGGTCTGTCTGTACAATGGAGGGAGGGGGTTGTACTCATTGGGTGGGGGTCTGTCTGTACAATGGAGGGAGGGGGTTGTACTCATTGGGTGGGGGTCTGTCTGTACAATGGGGGTAGGGGGTTGTACTCATTGGGTGGGGGTCTGTCTGTACAATGGAGGGAGGGGGTTGTACTCATTGGGTGGGGGTCTGTCTGTACAATGGAGGGAGGGGGTTGTACTCATTGGGTGGGGGTCTGTCTGTACAATGGAGGGAGGGGGTTGTACTCATTGGGTGGGGGTCTGTCTGTACAATGGAGGGAGGGGGTTGTACTCATTGGGTGGGGGTCTGTCTGTACAATGGGGGTAGGGGGTTGTACTCATTGGGTGGGGGTCTGTCTGTACAATGGAGGGAGGGGGTTGTACTCATTGGGTGGGGGTCTGTCTGTACAATGGAGGGAGGGGGTTGTACTCATTGGGTGGGGGTCTGTCTGTACAATGGAGGGAGGGGGTTGTACTCATTGGGTGGGGGTCTGTCTGTACAATGGAGGGAGGGGGTTGTACTCATTGGGTGGGGGTCTGTCTGTACAATGGGGGTAGGGGGTTGTACTCATTGGGTGGGGGTCTGTCTGTACAATGGAGGGAGGGGGTTGTACTCATTGGGTGGGGGTCTGTCTGTACAATGGAGGGAGGGGGTTGTACTCATTGGGTGGGGGTCTGTCTGTACAATGGAGGGAGGGGGTTGTACTCATTGGGTGGGGGTCTGTCTGTACAATGGGGGTAGGGGGTTGTACTCATTGGGTGGGGGTCTGTCTGTACAATGGAGGGAGGGGGTTGTACTCATTGGGTGGGGGTCTGTCTGTACAATGGAGGGAGGGGGTTGTACTCATTGGGTGGGGGTCTGTCTGTACAATGGAGGGAGGGGGTTGTACTCATTGGGTGGGGGGTTATTTCTGTACAATGGAGGGAGGGGTTGTACTCATTGGGTGGGGGGTTATTTCTGTACAATGGAGGGAGGGGGTTGTACTAATTGGGTGGGGGTCTGTCTGTACAATGGAGGGAGGGGGTTGTACTCATTGGGTGGGGGGTTATTCCTGTACAATGGAAGGAGGGGGTTGTACTCATTGGGTGGGGGTCTGTCTGTACAATGGAGGGAGGGGGTTGTACTCATAGGGTGGGGGGTTATTTCTGTACAATGGAGGGAGGGGGTTGTACTCATTGGGTGGGGGTCTGTCTGTACAATGGAGGGAGGGGGTTGTACTCATTGGGTGGGGGGTTATTTCTGTACAATGGAGGGAGGGGGTTATACTCACTGGGTGCGGGGTTATTTCTGTACAATGGAGGGAGGGGGTTGTACTCATTGGGTGGGGGGTTATTTCTGTACAATGGGGGGAGGGGGTTGTACTCATTGGGTGGGGGATTATTTCTGTACAATGGAGGGAGGGGGTTGTACTCATTGGGTGGGGGGTTATTTCTGTACAATGGAGGGAGGGGTTGTACTCATTGGGTGGGGGGTTATTTCTGTACAATGGAGGGAGGGGGTTTTACTCATTGGGTGGGGGGTTATTTCTGTACAATGGAGGGAGGGGGTTGTACTCATTGGGTGGGGGTTATTTCTGTACAATGGAGGGAGGGGGTTGTACTCATTGGGTGGGGGTTATTTCTGTACAATGGAGGGAGGGGGTTGAACTCATTGGGTGGGAAGTTATTTCTGTACAATGGAGGGAGGGGTGGTTTCCATTGGGTGGGGGGGTTATTTCTGTACAATGGAGGGAGGGGGTTGTACCCATTGAAAGGGGACTTATTTCTGTACAATGGGGGAGGGGGTTGTTTCCATTGGGTGGGGGTTTATTTCTGTACAATGGGGGGAGGGGGTTGTACCCATTGGGTGGGGGGTTATTTCTGTACAATGGGGGGAGGGGGTTGTACTCATTGGGTGGGGGGTTATTTCTGTACAATGGAGGGAGGGGGTTGTACTCATTGGGTGGGGGGTATTTCTGTACAATGGAGGGAGGGGGTTGTACTCATTGGGTGGGGGGGTATTTCTGTACAATGGAGGGAGGGGGTTGTTTCCATTGGGGGGGGTATTTCTGTACAATGGAGGGAGGGGGTTGTACTCATTGGGTGGGGGGTTATTTCTGTACAATGGAGGGAGGGGGTTGTTTCCATTGGGGGGGGGTTATTTCTGTACAATGGAGGGAGGGGGTTGTACTCATCGGGTGGGGGGTTATTTCTGTACAATGGGGGGAGGGGGTTGTACTCATTGGGTGGGGGGTTATTTCTGTACAATGGGGGGAGGGGGTTGTACTCATTGGGTGGGGGGTTATTTCTGTACAATGGAGGGAGGGGGTTGTACTAATTGGGTGGGGGGTATTTCTGTACAATGGAGGGAGGGGGTTGTACTCAATGGGTGGGGGGTATTTCTGTACAATGGATGGAGGGGGTTGTACTCATTGGGTGGGGGGTTATTTCTGTACAATGGAGGGAGGGGGTTGTACTCATTGGGTGGGGGGTTATTTCTGTACAATGGAGGGAGGGGGTTGTACTCATTGGGTGGGGGGTTTCTTCTGTACAATGGAGGGAGGGGGTTGTACTCATTGGGTGGGGGGTTATTTCTGTACAATGGAGGGAGGGGTTTGTACTCATTGGGTGGGGGGGTATTTCTGTACAATGAAGGGAGGGGGTTGTACTCATTGGGTGGGGGGTTTCTTCTGTACAATGGGGGGAGGGGGTTGTACTCATTGGGTGGGGGGTTATTTCTGTACAATGGAGGGAGGGGGTTGTACTCATTGGGTGGGGGTCTGTCTGTACAATGGGGATAGGGGGTTGTACTCATTGGGTGGGGGTCTGTCTGTACAATGGGGGGAGGGGGTGGTACTCATTGGGTGGGGGGTATTTCTGTACAATGAAGGGAGGGGGTTGTACTCATTGGGTGGGGGGTTTCTTCTGTACAATGGGGGGAGGGGGTTGTACTCATTGGGTGGGGGGTTATTTCTGTACAATGGAGGGAGGGGGTTGTACTCATTGGGTGGGGGTCTGTCTGTACAATGGGGATAGGGGGTTGTACTCATTGGGTGGGGGTCTGTCTGTACAATGGGGGGAGGGGGTGGTACTCATTGGGTGGGGGGTATTTCTGTACAATGAAGGGAGGGGGTTGTACTCATTGGGTGGGGGGTTTCTTCTGTACAATGGGGGTAGGGGGTTGTACTCATTGGGTGGGGGGTTTCTTCTGTACAATGGGGGTAGGGGGTTGTACTCATTGGGTGGGGGGTTTCTTCTGTACAATGGAGGGAGGGGGTTGTACTCATTGGGTGGGGGTCTGTCTGTACAATGGAGGGAGGGGGTTGTACTCATTGGGTGGGGGTCTGTCTGTACAATGGAGGGAGGGGGTTGTACTCATTGGGTGGGGGGTTTCTTCTGTACAATGGGGGGAGGGGTTTGTACTCATTGGGTGGGGGGTTATTTCTGTACAATGGAGGGAGGGGGTTGTACTCATTGGGTGGGGGGGTATTTCTGTACAATGGAGGGAGGGGGTTGTACTCATTGGGTGGGGGGTATTTCTGTACAATGGAGGGAGGGGGTTGTACTCATTGGGTGGGGGGTTTCTTCTGTACAATGGGGGTAGGGGGTTGTACTCATTGGGTGGGGGTCTGTCTGTACAATGGGGGTAGGGGGTTGTACTCATTGGGTGGGGGGTTTCTTCTGTACAATGGAGGGAGGGGGTTGTACTCATTGGGTGGGGGGTTTCTTCTGTACAATGGGGGGAGGGGGTTGTACTCATTGGGTGGGGGGTTTCTTCTGTACAATGGAGGGAGGGGGTTGTACTCATTGGGTGGGGGGTTTCTTCTGTACAATGGGGGGAGGGGGTTGTACTCATTGGGTGGGGGGTTTCTTCTGTACAATGGGGGTAGGGGGTTGTACTCATTGGGTGGGGGTCTGTCTGTACAATGGAGGGAGGGGGTTGTACTCATTGGGTGGGGGGGTATTTCTGTACAATGGAGGGAGGGGGTTGTACTCATTGGGTGGGGGTCTGTCTGTACAATGGAGGGAGGGGGTTGTACTCATTGGGTGGGGGTCTGTCTGTACAATGGAGGGAGGGGGTTGTACTCATTGGGTGGGGGTCTGTCTGTACAATGGAGGGAGGGGGTTGTACTCATTGGGTGGGGGTCTGTCTGTACAATGGAGGGAGGGGGTTGTACTCATTGGGTGGGGGTCTGTCTGTACAATGGGGGTAGGGGGTTGTACTCATTGGGTGGGGGTCTGTCTGTACAATGGAGGGAGGGGGTTGTACTCATTGGGTGGGGGTCTGTCTGTACAATGGAGGGAGGGGGTTGTACTCATTGGGTGGGGGTCTGTCTGTACAATGGAGGGAGGGGGTTGTACTCATTGGGTGGGGGTCTGTCTGTACAATGGAGGGAGGGGGTTGTACTCATTGGGTGGGGGTCTGTCTGTACAATGGGGGTAGGGGGTTGTACTCATTGGGTGGGGGTCTGTCTGTACAATGGAGGGAGGGGGTTGTACTCATTGGGTGGGGGTCTGTCTGTACAATGGAGGGAGGGGGTTGTACTCATTGGGTGGGGGTCTGTCTGTACAATGGAGGGAGGGGGTTGTACTCATTGGGTGGGGGTCTGTCTGTACAATGGGGGTAGGGGGTTGTACTCATTGGGTGGGGGTCTGTCTGTACAATGGAGGGAGGGGGTTGTACTCATTGGGTGGGGGTCTGTCTGTACAATGGAGGGAGGGGGTTGTACTCATTGGGTGGGGGTCTGTCTGTACAATGGAGGGAGGGGGTTGTACTCATTGGGTGGGGGTCTGTCTGTACAATGGAGGGAGGGGGTTGTACTCATTGGGTGGGGGTCTGTCTGTACAATGGAGGGAGGGGGTTGTACTCATTGGGTGGGGGTCTGTCTGTACAATGGAGGGAGGGGGTTGTACTCATTGGGTGGGGGGTTTCTTCTGTACAATGGGGGGAGGGGGTTGTACTCATTGGGTGGGGGGTTTCTTCTGTACAATGGGGGTAGGGGGTTGTACTCATTGGGTGGGGGTCTGTCTGTACAATGGAGGGAGGGGGTTGTACTCATTGGGTGGGGGGGTATTTCTGTACAATGGAGGGAGGGGGTTGTACTCATTGGGTGGGGGTCTGTCTGTACAATGGAGGGAGGGGGTTGTACTCATTGGGTGGGGGTCTGTCTGTACAATGGAGGGAGGGGGTTGTACTCATTGGGTGGGGGTCTGTCTGTACAATGGAGGGAGGGGGTTGTACTCATTGGGTGGGGGTCTGTCTGTACAATGGAGGGAGGGGGTTGTACTCATTGGGTGGGGGTCTGTCTGTACAATGGAGGGAGGGGGTTGTACTCATTGGGTGGGGGTCTGTCTGTACAATGGAGGGAGGGGGTTGTACTCATTGGGTGGGGGTCTGTCTGTACAATGGGGGTAGGGGGTTGTACTCATTGGGTGGGGGTCTGTCTGTACAATGGAGGGAGGGGGTTGTACTCATTGGGTGGGGGTCTGTCTGTACAATGGAGGGAGGGGGTTGTACTCATTGGGTGGGGGTCTGTCTGTACAATGGAGGGAGGGGGTTGTACTCATTGGGTGGGGGTCTGTCTGTACAATGGAGGGAGGGGGTTGTACTCATTGGGTGGGGGTCTGTCTGTACAATGGGGGTAGGGGGTTGTACTCATTGGGTGGGGGTCTGTCTGTACAATGGAGGGAGGGGGTTGTACTCATTGGGTGGGGGTCTGTCTGTACAATGGAGGGAGGGGGTTGTACTCATTGGGTGGGGGTCTGTCTGTACAATGGAGGGAGGGGGTTGTACTCATTGGGTGGGGGTCTGTCTGTACAATGGGGGTAGGGGGTTGTACTCATTGGGTGGGGGTCTGTCTGTACAATGGAGGGAGGGGGTTGTACTCATTGGGTGGGGGTCTGTCTGTACAATGGAGGGAGGGGGTTGTACTCATTGGGTGGGGGTCTGTCTGTACAATGGAGGGAGGGGGTTGTACTCATTGGGTGGGGGTCTGTCTGTACAATGGAGGGAGGGGGTTGTACTCATTGGGTGGGGGTCTGTCTGTACAATGGAGGGAGGGGGTTGTACTCATTGGGTGGGGGTCTGTCTGTACAATGGAGGGAGGGGGTTGTACTCATTGGGTGGGGGTCTGTCTGTACAATGGGGGTAGGGGGTTGTACTCATTGGGTGGGGGTCTGTCTGTACAATGGAGGGAGGGGGTTGTACTCATTGGGTGGGGGTCTGTCTGTACAATGGAGGGAGGGGGTTGTACTCATTGGGTAGGGGTCTGTCTGTACAATGGAGGGAGGGGGTTGTACTCATTGGGTAGGGGTCTGTCTGTACAATGGAGGGAGGGGGTTGTACTCATTGGGTGGGGGTCTGTCTGTACAATGGAGGGAGGGGGTTGTACTCATTGGGTGGGGGTCTGTCTGTACAATGGAGGGAGGGGGTTGTACTCATTGGGTGGGGGTCTGTCTGTACAATGGAGGGAGGGGGTTGTACTCATTGGGTGGGGGTCTGTCTGTACAATGGAGGGAGGGGGTTGTACTCATTGGGTGGGGGTCTGTCTGTACAATGGAGGGAGGGGGTTGTACTCATTGGGTAATCACTACCTCTGATGGGTAATGCTCAGATAAGGACTCACGTGGAGGAACCTTAGAAAGCAGAAGTTGGGGTGACACCATTCATCTCTCAGATTCTGCCACACAGACACATTGCCAACAAGCTGGCCAAATGGGGGGGGGTCAGGGGACACGGAACTCTTTAGATTTTGGCCCATTTATAAAAGAACAATACCATTTTCTATCACCTTTCTCTGTTGCTGACAATAAAGATAAAGTCCTGAATGTCACAGCAGGTGGGAAGTGGAAAAGTTGAGGCAAAAGAAAGAATTAAATAATAAATGCATTTGTTAGTTTTGTAGGAAAAAATCTGTAGAAAAGCCCCCCGGGGGGGTGGAAGGTGGGGGGGGACATAGACACCGATAACTGAACACAACTGTGTGGGGAAATGTGAAGAAGACGATGAGGGGTGAGGGGTCACCACCGGCTGACGTTCCCAATGAACGTTCCCATCTGTCCAGAGACACCAGAAACTCGTCCCAATAATAATGATTCCCACTTTCACCCTCTGTGGATTGTGAGTGGAAGTCGGTGGATTGAGAGAGGAGATCCCGGAGGAGCGCACAAATCTCTTCTATTATGCGGAGAAATTGAGCGGCTCATCCTGGGAATATCTCGTCTTCCATGTCTCGGTTATCACAGAGCTAATTGTGTTCTGGAAATCGTCTCATGAAAAAGATCTGCAGGAATGGCGCCGGCTGCCTCGTCCGATCGACTTTTCCTGATTAGTGATGATTATAGTGAAGGATTGTCTCTGGAATGACAGGACTGGGGGGGGGGTCAGTATTCAGGGACAAATCAATCCCAATAACATGGAAGTGTATGAAGCGGGTCGGGGGCTTCACCCTCGGGTGCTCAGGGAGCTTAGTACTAATTGAAGGGGAGCAAGGCTTCAGATGAAATGTAATATTACAGGAGATGAAAAGACTTCGATCGTCTCTGATTGGTGCTTCCAAAACAAAGACTCAGCCAAGATATGAAATCCCTGCTTATTGAAAAAGACGATTATATTCTGTGAAATATTTCCAGTGAATTTCCATCAGTCAGCGTTGTGACATGGAAGGACAATGGAAGGACGATGGAAGGACGATGGAAGATCCCCAATTCGATCCATGAATAGGAAGAGGTGAATGGATGTGGAGGGTTGTCCGTCTGTCCGCTCAAGGTGTGACAATGATGAATCCGGGATAAGATTAGAGAGATAATTGGTCTCAGCACAGATGTTCCTACATTGAGGACATCAGGCAGATGTTACATTGTGAAGATTGAATGAGAGATAAGAAAGTGAATGGATGGAGAACCTGACGGGATTAGGATGAGATCTGCAGTGATTAGCGAAGGAAAGATGGAGAAATCTTACAGATTCTGAGCTCAGCTGAGAAGAGAGCGCCGGGAATATGGATGGGAAGAGAGGGTCTGGAATATGGATGGGAAGAGAGGGCGGGAATATGGATGGGAAGAGAGGGTCTGGAATATGGATGGGAAGAGAGGGCGGGAATATGGATGGGAAGAGAGGGTCTGGAATATGGATGGGAAGAGAGGGCGGGAATATGGATGGGAAGAGAGGGTCTGGAATATGGATGGGAAGAGAGGGCCGGGAAAATGGATGGGAAGAGAGGGTCGGGAATATGGATGGGAAGAGAGGGCCAGGAATATGGATGGGAAGAGAGGGGCGGGAATATGGATGGGAAGAGAGAGCCGGGAATATGGATGGGAAGAGAGGGGCGGGAATATGGATGGGAAGAGAGAGCCGGGAATATGGATGAGAAGAGAGGGCCGGGAATATGGATGAGAAGAGAGGGCCGGGAATATGGATGGGAAGAGAGGGGCGGGAATATGGATGGGAAGAGAGAGCCGGGAATATGGATGAGAAGAGAGGGCCGGGAATATGGATGGGAAGAGAGGGCCGGGAATATGGATGGGAAGAGAGGGCCGGGAATATGGATGGGAAGAGAGGGGCGGGAATATGGATGGGAAGAGAGGGCCGGGAATATGGATGGGAAGAGAGGGCCAGGAATATGGATGAGAAGAGAGGGCCGGGAATATGGATGAGAAGAGAGGGGCGGGAATATGGATGGGAAGAGAGGGGCGGGAATATGGATGGGAAGAGACGGCCGGGAATATGGATGGGAAGAGAGGGCCGGGAATATGGATGAGAAGAGAGGGCCGGGAATATGGATGGGAAGAGAGGGGCGGGAATATGGATGGGAAGAGAGGGCCAGGAATATGGATGGGAAGAGAGGGGCGGGAATATGGATGGGAAGAGAGAGCCTTGAATATGGATGGGAAGAGAGGGGCGGGAATATGGATGGGAAGAGAGAGCCGGGAATATGGATGAGAAGAGAGGGCCGGGAATATGGATGGGAAGAGAGGGCCAGGAATATGGATGGGAAGAGAGGGGCGGGAATATGGATGGGAAGAGAGAGCCGGGAATATGGATGGGAAGAGAGAGCCGGGAATATGGATGGGAAGAGAGGGACGGGAATATGGATGGGAAGAGAGGGACGGGAATATGGATGGGAAGAGAGAGCCGGGAATATGGATGGGAAGAGAGAGCCGGGAATATGGATGAGAAGAGAGGGTCGGGAATATGGATGGGAAGAGAGGGCCGGGAATATGGATGGGAAGAGAGGGCCGGGAATATGGATGGGAAGAGAGGGTCGGGAATATGGATGGGAAGAGAGGGCCGGGAATATGGATGGGAAGAGAGGGCCAGGAATATGGATGGGAAGAGAGGGTCGGGAATATGGATGGGAAGAGAGGGTCGGGAATATGGATGGGAAGAGAGGGCCGGGAATATGGATGAGAAGAGAGGGCCGGGAACATGGATGAGAAGAGAGGGCCGGGAACGTGGATGAGAAGAGAGGGCCGGGAACGTGGATGAGAAGAGAGGGCCGGGAATATGGATGAGAAGAGAGGGCCGGGAATATGGATGAGAAGAGAGGGCCGGGAATATGGATGAGAAGAGAGGGCCAGGAATATGGATGAGAAGAGAGGTCCGGGAATATGGATGAGAAGAGAGGGTCGGGAATATGGATGAGAAGAGAGGGCCGGGAATATGGATGGGAAGAGGCGGCAGGGAATATGGATGAGAAGAGAGGGCCGGGAATATGGATGGGAAGAGAGGGCAGGGAATATGGATGAGAAGAGAGGGCCGGGAATATGGATGGGAAGAGACGGCCGGGAATATGGATGGGAAGAGAGGGCCGGGAATATGGATGAGAAGAGACGGCTGGGAATATGGATGAGAAGAGAGGGCCGGGAATATGGATGGGAAGAGAGGGCCGGGAATATGGATGAGAAGAGAGGGCCGGGAATATGGATGAGAAGAGAGGGCCGGGAATATGGATGAGAAGAGAGAGCCGGGAATATGGATGGGAAGAGAGGGCCGGGAATATGGATGGGAAGAGAGGGCCGGGAATATGGATGGGAAGAGAGGGCCGGGAATATGGATGGGAAGAGGCGGCAGAGAATATGGATGAGAAGAGAGGGCCGGGAATATGGATGGGAAGAGACTGCCGGGAATGTGGATGAGAAGAGAGGGCCGGGAATATGGATGGGAAGAGAGGGCCGGGAGTATGGATGAGAAGAGAGGGCCGGGAATATGGATGAGAAGAGAGGGCCGGGAATATGGATGGGAAGAGAGGGGCGGGAATATGGATGGGAAGAGAGGGCCGGGAATATGGATGGGAAGAGGCGGCAGGGAATACTGATGAGTAGAAAGGGCCGGGAATATGGGTGAGAAGAGACTATGGGGAATATAAATGGGAAGAGACAGCCGGGAATATGCATGGGAAGACAGGGACAGGACTATGGATGAGAAGAAATGTCCCGGACTATGGATGAGAAGAAATGTCCCGGAATAGGGATGAGAAGAAATGTCCCGGAATAGGGATGAGAAGAAATGTCCCGGAATAGGGATGAGAAGAAATGTCCCGGACTATGGATGAGAAGAAATGTCCCGGAATAGGGATGAGAAGAAATGTCCCGGAATAGGGATGAGAAGAAATGTCCCGGAATAGGGATGGGAAGAGAGGGCCGGGAATATGGGTGAGAAGAGACTATGGGGAATATAGATGGGAAGAGACGGCAGAACCTATGAAGATGAAGTTGTTGTCCTCAGTAGATGCTCGGATTGTCCTCCATGGTGGTGGTCTTTGGTAGTTCCAGCCTCTCCTGGGTACACTTGTCCGTTTTTTTATCCCAAAGACTCCACAACTGCCAACACTTCATACAATGATCCTCACAACCAGAGCCCCCCCCCCCCCCCCATGAGGTGAACCTTCTACTCCCCTTTTGGCTCATCTTTGTGTTTGGGCCCCTGGCAGCAGTAGGGGCCCCAGGGCCAGTATATTGTTTGACATTGGAAGGACAGATAGACACAAACATGATGCAGCCACAGTGGTGTGAATGAGCTTTCTGCGGAGATTGCAGCATTATAATACAAAATATAATAATAACTACACAAGAATTCCTCCATCAGCAAAGAGGACCTGTCTAATCCTCTTCTAGTAATGGTCTGATGCCCCATACACACGATCGGACTTCTTGACAGAAAAAGATATGACGGCTTTTCCAACGGGATTCTGCCCAAGCTTGCCTTGCATACACACGGTCACACAAAAGTTTGCCGAACTTTCGACCATCAAGAAAGCAGTAATGTACAACACTACGACGAGCCGAGAAAATGAAGTTCAATGCTTACGAGCATGTGTAGGAATTTTGTGCGTCGGAATTGCCACAGACGATCGCATTTTCGCATAGAAACTTTTTCCGACTGAAAAATTAAGAACATGCTCTCAATCTTTTGCTGGCTAGAATTCGGCCAGCAAAAGTCCGATGGAGCGTACACACGGTCGCATTTTCTGACGAAAAGCTCTCATCGGTCTTTTGATAGACAGCTATTTCTGGGCAGTTTTATGTAGTTTTGCACTGTGAACTTTATATTGAAGAATTGCTGCAGTTTGAAGTTCTTAACTGATCTATATTGATTTATATCTGCAGTCTTCATTAAACAACAAATAGGAATGCTAATACATGACAAAGGAATCCCAGAGTGCTAGAGGTTAGCTAAAGAGCACAGCAGCCAAAGCTTGATTTGCATCGCCATTTGTCTGACCGAAACCTTCTAATTGAGCTGCTGATCAGGGTGGAGTCCCTGCTTTGAGTGGGTGGGGTCTTTGCTGTGAGTGGGTGGAGCAACTGCTCTGATGATTTAGTGTGTCATGATGTGAGTCACTGCTTTGAGTGGGTGGGCTCCTTGCTGTGAGTAGGTGGGGTCACTGCTCTGGGTGGGTGGGGTCACTGATCTGATGACTTAGTGTTTCCTATGAGTGGGTGAGGCCACTGCTCTGAGTGGGTGGGGTCCTTGCTGTGAATGGGGTGGAGTCAGTGGGTGGGGTCTTTGCTGGGAGCCTTGCTGTGAATGGGGTTGAGTCACTGCTCTGAGTGGGCGGGAGCCTTGCTGTGAATGGGGTGGAGTCACTGCTCTGAGTGGGTGGGGTTCTTGCTCTCAATGGGGTGGAGTCACTGCTCTGCATGGGTGAGATCCTTGCTGTGAATGGGGTGGAGTCACTGCTTTGAGAGGGTGGGGTCCTTGCTGTGAATGGAGTGGAGTCACTGCTTTGAGTGGGTGGGGCCCCTGCTTTGAATGGGGTGGAGTCACTGCTCTGAGTGGGTGGGGTCCTTACTGTGAATGGAGTGGTGTCACTGCTCTGAGAAGGTGGGGTCCTTTCTATCAATGGGGTGGGGGCACTGCTCTGAGTGGGTGGGGTCCTTGCTGTGAGTGGGTGGGATCACTGCTTTGAGTGGGTGGGGTCACTGTGCAGATGACTTAGTGTTTCCTATAAGTGGGTGAGGCCATTCCTCTGAGTGGGTGGGGTCCTTACTGTGAATGGGGTGGAGTCACTGCTCTGAGTGGGTGGGATCCTTGCTGTGAATGGGGTGGAGTCACTGCTTTCAGAGAGTGGGGTCCTTGCTGTGAATGAGGTGGAGTCACTGCTCTGAGTGGGTGGGATCCTTGCTGTGAATGGAGTGGAGTTACTGCTTTGAGTGGGTGGGGTCCTTGCTGTGAATGGGGTGGAGTCACTGCTATGAGAGGGTGGGGTCTTTGCTGTAAATGGGGTGGAGTCACTGATCTGAGTGGGTGGGGTCCTTACTGTGAATGAGGTGGAGTCACGGCTCTGAGTGGGTGGTGTCCTTGCTCTCAATGGGGTGGGGTCACTGCTCTGAGTGGGTGGGGTCCTTACTGTGAATGGGGTGGAGTCACTGCTCTGAGTGGGTGGTGTCCTTGCTCTCAATGGGGTGGGGTCACTGCTCTCAGTGGGTGGGGTCTTTGCTGTGAGTGGGTGGGGGCCTTACTGTGAATGGGGTGGAGTCACTGCTCTAAGTGGGTGGGGTCCTTGCTGTAAATGGGGTGGGGTCACTTCTCTGACTCCTGTAAATGTTTTTCAGCACAGCTAAAATATTTGAATATGCAAAAAGAATACCAGAGCTCCCCCTGCTGGCTGTATATAAGATTGCGTTAATTAGTGGAATATTTCCAAACACAGGAAACACATAACTGACAATAAGAGGGTTTAAGTTCTGATCATAATAAAGTAAATATAGGGCACCACCACACATTCTCCGCCCGGACAGACTGAAAAGAAGGGAAGGTCAGACCCACCTGGAGTTAGTAAGATGACCGACAACGTAATGAGGGAGCAGACGATGAGAATGACCAACAGCGCAATTGCGATTCCTTTCCAGTTCTTCTGGGGCGGATTGCCCCCTCCCATTTCCTGCAGACACAAGACACACCCATGAGTTATCTGTCACACGTCTGTATATATTTGTGTATTCAGAGTCTGCCCTACCCAGAACTGCCCCTCCTATGTACGGCCTCCACCATTCTCTGGTCCTCTACAGACAGGAGGAGAGTCTGCAGCCTCTAATGGACAGTCATGGGGGATGTAGAGAGGATAGAGGCTGATTGGGGGACTCAGGAGAATCAGAAAAGTCCCATTAAAAAACATAAAGAGAACCTGTCCTAAAAAAAGATATTGAATCTTAGAAGTAATCCCAGCAGTAGGATGATTGGTGGTCTGGCGTTCTCCTGATGACGAGGGGGAGATCACAGATGTCTCAGTAGAGCATCTCATGACTTTATAGGATTTGTGTCTTATTTCTGTCCCCCCCACCCCGGATTCCAGTCCCAGCAGTCCAGTTCTTGGCACCTTTCCTCCTCTACATATTATATAAAGGGCTCCATCCTGAGCGGCGGATGATGATTTGCAAAGTGTTTCTGAACCTGAGAGCAGCGAAGGAATAAAATAACGGTTAATCAATAAATGGATCACCCTAATCCTGCGAGTCATTCGTTTGCGGCTGGTCATTCCTGCATTTTATCTGATCTCACATGAGATGTGACCTAAAATGGAATTCCCAGCACAAGCCGTCTCCGGGAAATAATCGGGGGGAGCGCTCCTTCCCAGCTAAGAGGGGCGAGAATCCAGGTAAGGGTGGAGAGAAGCTCCAGGAAGAAGGCCGGAGACAAGTCCTCTTCATATACAGAGGGCGAGAGAAGGAAGACTGAACAATCCTATCAAACCTCGCCCACACACCGTACAATCTGACATCACACAATGATATCCCGATGTATGAGCCTTCTAATGTCACAGCTGAATTGTATAGTGTGTGACACACGGGCCCCTATCTACAACTGGATATGTGATGGTGTGAATTGTATCCAGATCTCAAGGTGTGTGCTACATCCCCCAATGTATGTAGAGCAAATCCCGGCACTCTAACCTTCTAACTCTCCAACATGAAGGGTCATAAGTACCAACGTATTCTGCCAACAATCTGCAGGATCCTCTCCAGCCACCAATCACATTGACTTGTAGAGCAGCTCTGCTTCTGATTGGAGGCTGAGGAGCTATTTTTATTTCTAAGAACAGGTTGGTATATAAGGCTCCTAATCCCCAAGATGCTTTATCCTAGACAACTATTGGGGTGAGAGCTTCTGTCTTCTGCTGGATTGTACCATACCCCCTGCCCATGCCTCACCGAATCCACCATACATGGGCCACCTTCTGAGCTGCAGTCATTTCATAATAGGCAGAAGACTAATTGCACCTTCTGATCAGCTCTGCACAGGATCCATAGTACTATGGGATGATATGGGATGATGATCTATGGGATGATGGTCTATGGGATGATGGTCTATGGGAGATGATGATCTATGGGATGATGGTCTATGGAGATGATATGGGATGATGATCTATGGGATGATGGTCTATGGGATGATGGTCTATGGGATGATGGTCTATGGGATGATGTGGGATGATATGGGATGATGGTCTATGGGATGATGTGGGATGATATGGGATGATGGTCTATGGGATGATATGGGATGATGGTCTATGGGATGATGGTCTAGGGGATGATGGTCTATGGGATGATGATCTATGGGATGATGGTCTATGGGAGATGATATGGGATGATGGTCTATGGGAGATGATATGGGATGATAGTCTATGGGATGATATGGGATGATGGTCTATGGGAGATGATATGGGATGATAGTCTATGGGATGATATGGGATGATGGTCTATGGGATGATATGGGATGATGGTCTATGGGATGATATGGGATGATGGTCTATGGGATGATGTGGGATGATATGGGATGATGGTCTATGGGATGATATGGGATGATGGTCTATGGGATGATATGGGATGATATGGGATGATGGTCTATGGGATGATATGGGATGATATGGGATGATGGTCTATGGGATGATATGGGATGATGGTCTATGGGATGATGTGGGATGATATGGGATGATGGTCTATGGGATGATATGGGATGATGGTCTATGGGATGATGTGGGATGATATGGGATGATGGTCTATGGGATGATATGGGATGATGGTCTATGGGATGATATGGGATGATGGTCCATGGGATGATGTGGGATGATGGTCTATGGCATGACAGCCTATGAAATTATGATCTACTGGATGATGGCCTATCGATGCTGGTCCATAGCATGATCACCTATGGGACAACAGCTTAAGAAATGATGACCTATAGGACGATGGCTGATGAAATGATGACCTATAGGACGATGGTCTATGGGATGGTGGCTAACTCTCACTGAACTTCTCACATATCTGCATCTTTCAGTCCTCACACTCCAGTGTGTATCTCCCTCCACACATGCCTGCTGCTGGTCTATAACACCCCATCCCCCTCCTCCCCCTCTATTAGATAAGACCCTCATATTCCACCTTCTCTTCCATAGTCTGCCAATCTATATTTTCTGTATACTGTGCTACTAAGACATAATACATGTCCGTGTGTATAATGTCACCGACTATCCGGTCACTATCCTTCTCTCTATTGTGTTCTTCTGTATATTGTATCTCTCTTTATATTATACCTCTGTATATTGTATCTCTGTATATTGTATCTCTCTGTATATTGTATCTCTGTATATTGTATCTCTCTGTATATTGTATCTCTGTATATTGTATCTCTCTGTATATTGTATCTCTCTGTATATTGTATCTCTCTGTATATTGCATCTCTCTGTATATTGCATCTCTCTGTATATTGTATCTCTCTGTATATTGTATCTCTCTGTATATTGCATCTCTCTGTATATTGTATCTCTCTGTATATATTGTATCTCTGTATATTGTATCTCTCTGTATATTGTATCTCTGTATTGTGTCTCAATTCTGAAAATTATAACTTTTTGTGGTAATTTCGGATCTCTGCAGAAGGAAAACGGATTTCACGAGGAATCTTTCTTTGTACACAATGATAATTCTGACAGACAGAGATATAAATGTATTTATAAATAAGTGAAGCCACTTGGCGAGGAGGAGTCCACCAATGTGATGATTCTCTATAAATCTCAGTGATCTGATTGGTGGGCGCAGTCAGCATCTCCCACCATGATATACTCAATGATGTCACTAGAAGGTCACGCCCATCACAACCAACCCAACCAATACCGGACCAACGTCTTCTAATGATCAATATTCCCGATCAATACCGGACCAACGTCTTCTAATGATTAATATTCCCGATCAATACCGGACCAACGTCTTCTAATGATTAATATTCCCGATCAATACCGGACCAACGTCTTCTAATGATCAATATACCCGATCAATGACCGATACCGGACCAACGTCTTCTAATGATCAATATGCCCAGACATCCCACATCACACTATATATAATACACCCGGACATCCCACATCAATTTATATATAATACTCCTCCATGTCCCCCCAGCCCCCTCTCTGGCACTCTCTTCCATAGTCCTCCATGTCCCCCCAGCCCCCCTCTGGCACTCTCTTCCATATTCCTTCCATGTTCCCCAAGCCCTCTCTCTGGCACTCTCCTCCATAGCCCTCCATGTCTCCCAGCCCTCTCTCTGGCACTCTCTTCCATAGTCCTCCATGTCCCCCAGCCCTCTCTCTGGCACTCTCTTCCATATTCCTTCCATGTTCCCCAAGCCCCCTCTCTGGCACTCTCCTCCATAGTCCTCCATGTCCCCCAGCCCTCTCTCTGGCACTCTCTTCCATATTCCTTCCATGTTCCCCAGCCCTCTCTCTGGTACTCTCTTCCATAGTCCTCCATGTCCCCCAGCCCTCTCTCTGGTACTCTCTTCCATAGTCCTCCATGTCCCCCAGCCCTCTCTCTGGTACTCTCTTCCATAGTCCTCCATGTCCCCCAGCCCTCTCTCTGGCACTCTCTTCCATAGTCCTCCATGTCCCCCAGCCCTCTCTCTGGCACTCTCTTCCATATTCCTTCCATGTTCCCCAAGCCCCCTCTCTGGCACTCTCTTCCATAGTCCTCCATGTCCCCCAGCCCTCTCTCTGGCACTCTCTTCCATAGTCCTCCATGTCCCCAAGCCCTCTCTCTGGCACTCTCTTCCATAATGCTCCATGTCCCCCCAGCCCCCTCTCTGGCACTCTCTTCCATAGTCCTCCATGTCCCCCCAGCCCCCTCTCTGGCACTCTCTTCCATATTCCTTCCATGTTCCCCAAGCCCCCTCTCTGGCACTCTCTTCCATTGTCCTCCATGTTCCCTCAACCCCCTCTCTGGCACTCTCTTCCATAGTCCTCCATGTCCCCCCAACACTCTCTCTGGCACTCTCTTCCATATTCCTTCCATGTTCCCCAGCCCTCTCTCTGGCACTCTCCTCCATGTTCCCCAGCCCTCTCTCTGGCACTCTCCTCCATATTCCTCCATGTTCCCCCAGCCCTCTCTCTGGCACTCTCCTCCATATTCCTCCATGTTCCCCAGCCCTCTCTCTGGCACTCTCCTCCATAGTCCTCCATGTTCCCCCAGCCCTCTCTCTGGCACTCTCCTCTATAGTCCTCCATGTTCCCCAGCCCTCTCTCTGGCACTCTCCTCCATAGTCCTCCATGTTCCCCAGCCCTCTCTCTGGCACTCTCTTCCATATTCCTTCCATGTTCCCCAAGCCCCCTCTCTGGCACTCTGCTCCATAGTCCTCCATGTTCCCCAGCCCTCTCTCTGGCACTCTCCTCCATAGTCCTCCATGTTCCCCAGCCCTCTCTCTGGCACTCTCTTCCATATTCCTTCCATGTTCCCCAAGCCCCCTCTCTGGCACTCTGCTCCATAGTCCTCCATGTTCCCCAGCCCTCTCTCTGGCACTCTCCTCCATAGTCCTCCATGTTCCCCAGCCCTCTCTCTGGCACTCTCTTCCATATTCCTTCCATGTTCCCCAAGCCCCCTCTCTGGCACTCTCCTCCATAGTCCTCCATGTTCCCCCAGCCCTCTCTCTGGCACTCAGTGGCTGGGTTGCGGTGTTTGATGGATAACGCTCGGTTGGTGGGAAGCTTCTCGTACTCGCTTTCTCTTCTTCTATCACTTAGATAAGAGGCTGTAGCAGCACAATGATAAATTATTGACAATAGTTCTATCCTGCACCAGGCTCTCTAATTCCCGTCTCTTTTCAGCACATCCAGGCCAACCAGCATCTTCCAATTACTGGCAGATCCCTGTGGATGGGCTGAGTTGGGTAATGACTGCTCACTCGGTTATTCAATAGCCATTAGCATGTGTTAAGTGGCACACATTGGAAGAGGTGCGATCCTCTCCAAGAAATGAGATTTATGTGTCTTGCTGCGTTCCCCTTCATTGTTCTTCCCTTCGGGCCTCTCTGCCGCTGTGATCTCAGCATGTCGCCTTCCGGCAGCCGCCAGAGACCAGCAGGACATATTGAAGGACTGAAAGAACAAATCCTTCCATCTCGCCATCCATTCATCTTCCCCGTTATTACTAAAAAGTAATTAGAAGTTTCAGGCAATCTCAGGCTGACCAACGATAAACTTTGGAGGTGGCCAGACAATCGTTTTCCCATTGTCTTCTGGTGACAGTCTGATGGACCAAAGACAGAAGATTCAAAGTAGGAAGAACAAAGCCGGGGCCAGGTAGACAATCTCTGACCTCTTCTCTGGTGAACAATCGCAGCCTGACATCACGCGCCCTCCACATCCTGCCGGATAATTGGCAGCGCTGAGGATATAAAAGGGGCTCATCAGTCAACGCTCCGCTGCATCCAAACTCCCTGCCGGAAAATAATATCGCTGTGAAAGTCGCCTTCAAAGAGCAGCTCGCCAGACATGGACGCCGAAAAGGCCAAGAGACAAAAGAGAGATCTCAGCCCCGAATTGCTGGAAGTTTTTATCAGACGCAACAGAAACTTTGACATCTCTCAGGTTACCAATGAAAATACACAGAGGATCTCCTGGCCGCCTGGAGTCCCCCTAATACAAACAACGATGGTGTGATGGAACCGCTTGGGCACCCCAACTAGGTGCTTCCGTACGCCAACCAGCACCTTCTTCCCTTCCCTTCCGAGCAAATTGAGCGATAATACCAGCCCTTTTTACCCCAAACATCCTACACAGATATGATGTGAGGTAATATCCAAAAGGAAGACACATCATTTTTACCCCCCGAGAACATCCCCCTCCGGATCATATTACCCCACTATTACAAACTGCACACAGGAATATAATTACCATAGCTATACAACAACCAACATGTACTAGAAACATTACGTTAAACAATTAGCCACCTGGACAATGTTGTAATTAATCTGATCTCATTCCAGGTCAGACTGGCCGGCACCGAGCTCACAAAGTACAATACACATTATCATACATTCAACATCCCCACAATAGTTTGCTAGCAGACAATAGGTGAGTTAATTAGCACAATTAATAATGGGTGAAAGACGGGTGGCCTGAGCTGATGGGATGAACATCTGCTATGAGTCCCTCAGTGTGGAGCAGTCCTTTCTGGAATTGGATCCCGGGTTTAGAGTCGCAGAGTCTGTGTGTCTTGGAGAGACATGGACTTGAATCCAAAGTAACATCACTCCAATGGTCCCCCAGATATACACCTCACAAAGAGTAGTGTTCCCATAAAAGCCAGGGCCCATAGTCACTGGGCAAGAGGCCACCCTGCCGCCCCCTCCAGAAGAGTCTGTCTCAGATGGATAGTGGGATTGGGGAAATCACCTCCGACTTCATATGTGTCCTCATTGGGCGGCAACTTCCACCAATCACAGCAACTGGTGGGGGGTTAAGAGGGGGCCTTAGGTGACAACACGTATCCTCTATATAGTACACAGGCTGAGCGTTGTCATCCCAGGTCAGGAAGTGTGTTACTGGCAGGATCACCAGGTGAAGAAAGGCTGAAAAAGAAATAGTAGAAAGGTATGGGGGGAGGGGTATAGAGACATCTAAGGACTGGAGGGTATGGGGGGAGGGGTGTAGACATCTAAGGACTGGAAGGTATGGGGGGAGGGGTATAGAGACATCTAAGGACTGGAGGGTATGGGGGGAGGGGTGTAGACATCTAAGGACTGGAAGGTATGGGGGGAGGGGTATAGAGACATCTAAGGACTGGAGGGTATGGGGGGAGGGGTGTAGACATCTAAGGACTGGAAGGTATGGGGGGAGGGGTGTAGACACATCTAAGGACTGGAAGATATGGGGGGAGGGGTATAGACACATCTAAGGACTGGAAGGTATGGGGGGAGGGGTGTAGACATCTAAGGACTGGAAGGTATGGGGGGAGGGGTGTAGACACATCTAAGGACTGGAAGGTATGGCTGGAGGGGTGTAGACACATCTAAGGACTGGAAGGTATGGGGGGAGGGGTGTAGACATCTAAGGACTGGAAGATATGGGGGAGGGGTGTAGACACATCTAAGGACTGGAAGGTATGGGGGGAGGTGTATAGAGACATCTAAGGACTGGAAGGTATGGGGGAGGGGTGTAGACATCTAAGGACTGGAAGGTATGGGGGGAGGGGTGTAGATACATCTAAGGACTGGAAGGGATGGGGGGAGGGGTGTAGACACATCTAAGGACTGGAAGGTATGGGGGGAGTGATGTAGACATCTAAGGACTGGAAGGTATGGGGGGAGGGGTGTAGACACATCTAAGGACTGGAAGGTATGGGGGGAGGGGTATAGAGACATCTAAGGACTGGAGGGTATGGGGGGAGGGGTGTAGACATCTAAGGACTGGAAGGTATGGGGGGAGGTGTATAGAGACATCTAAGGACTGGAAGGTATGGGGGAGGGGTGTAGACATCTAAGGACTGGAAGGTATGGGGGGAGGGGTGTAGATACATCTAAGGACTGGAAGGTATGGGGGAGGGGTGTAGACATCTAAGGACTGGAAGGTATGGGGGGAGGGGTGTAGATACATCTAAGGACTGGAAGGGATGGGGGGAGGGGTGTAGACACATCTAAGGACTGGAAGGTATGGGGGGAGGGATGTAGACATCTAAGGACTGGAAAGTATGGGGGGAGGGGTGTAGACACATCTAAGGACTGGAAGATATGGGGGGAGGGGTATAGAGACATCTAAGGACTGGAGGGTATGGGGGGAGGGGTGTAGACATCTAAGGACTGGAAGGTATGGGGGGAGGGGTGTAGACACATCTAAGGACTGGAAGGTATGGCTGGAGGGGTGTAGACACATCTAAGGACTGGAAGGTATGGGGGGAGGGGTGTAGACATCTAAGGACTAGAAGATATGGGGGGAGGGGTGTAGACATCTAAGGACTGGAAGATATGGGGGGAGGGGTGTAGATATCTAAGGACTGGAAGGTATGGGGGGTGGTGTATAGAGACATCTAAGGACTGGAAGGTATGGGGGAGGGGTGTAGACATCTAAGGACTGGAAGGTATGGGGGGAGGGGTGTAGATACATCTAAGGACTGGAAGGTATGGGGGGAGGGGTGTAGACACATCTAAGGACTGGAAGGTATGGGGGAGGGGTGTACACATCTAAGGACTGGAAGGTATGGGGGGAGGGGTGTAGACATCTAAGGACTGGAAGGTATGGGGGGAGGGTATGTTGACACATCTAAGGACTGGAAGGTATGGGGGGAGCGGTGTAGACACATCTAAGGACTGGAAGGTATGGGGGGAGGGGTATAGACACATCTAAGGACTGGAAGGTAAGGGGGGAGGGGTGTAGATACATCTAAGGACTGGAAGGTATGGGGGAGGGGTGTAGACACATCTAAGGACTGGAAGGTGTGGGGGGAGGGGTGTAGACATCTAAGGACTGGAAGGTATGGGGGGAGGGGTGTAGACATCTAAGGACTGGAAGGTGTGGGGGGAGGGGTGTAGACATCTAAGGACTGGAAGGTATGGGGGGAGGGTATGTTGACACATCTAAGGACTGGAAGGTATGGGGGAGGGGTGTAGACACATCTAAGGACTGGAAGGTATGGGGGGAGGGGTGTAGACACATCTAAGGACTGGAAGGTATGGGGGGAGGGGTGTAGACATCTAAGGACAGGAAGGTATGGGGGAGGGGTGTAGACATCTAAGGACTGGAAGGTATGGGGGGAGGGGTGTAGACACATCTAAGGACTGGAAGGTATGGGGGGAGGGGTGTAGACATCTAAGGACTGGAAGGTATGGGGGGAGGGGTGTAGATACATCTAAGGACTGGAAGGGATGGGGGGAGGGGTGTAGACACATCTAAGGACTGGAAGGTATGGGGGGAGGGGTATAGACACATCTAAGGACTGGAAGGTATGGGGGAAGGGGTGTAGACATCTAAGGACTGGAAGGTATGGGGGGAGGGGTGTAGATACATCTAAGGACTGGAAGGGATGGGGGGAGGGGTGTAGACACATCTAAGGACTGGAAGGTATGGGGGGAGGGGTGTAGACACATCTAAGGACTGGAAGGTATGGGGGGAGGGGTGTAGACATCTAAGGACTGGAAGATATGGGGGGAGGGGTGTAGACATCTAAGGACTGGAAGATATGGGGGGAGGGGTGTAGACACATCTAAGGACTGGAAGGTATGGGGGAGGGGTGTAGACATCTAAGGACTGGAAGGTATGGGGGGAGGGGTGTAGACACATCTAAGGACTGGAAGGTATGGGGGGAGGGGTGTAGACATCTAAGGACTGGAAGGTATGGGGGGAGGGGTGTAGACATCTAAGGACTGGAAGGTATGGGGGGAGGGGGTGTAGACATATCAAAGGACTGGAAGGTATGGGGGGAGGGGTGTAGATACATCTAAGGACTGGAAGATATGGGGGGAGGGGTGTAGACATCTAAGGACTGGAAGATATGGGGGAGGGGTGTAGACATCTAAGGACTGGAAGATATGGGGGGAGGGGTGTAGACATCTAAGGACTGGAAGATATGGGGGGAGGGGTGTAGACATCTAAGGACAGGAAGGTATGGGGGAGGGGTGTAGACACATCTAAGGACTGGAAGGTATGGGGGAGGGGTGTAGACATCTAAGGACTGGAAGGTATGGGGGGAGGGGTGTAGACACATCTAAGGACTGGAAGGTATGGGGGGAGGGGTATAGACACATCTAAGGACTGGAAGGTATGGGGGAGGGGTGTAGACATCTAAGGACTGGAAGGTATGGGGGAGGGGTGTAGACATCTAAGGACTGGAAGGTATGGGGGAGGGGTGAAGATACATCTAAGGACTGGAAGGTATGGGGGAGTGGTGTAGACACATCTAAGGACTGGAAGGTATGGGGGGAGGGGTGTAGATACATCTAAGGACTGGAAGGTATGGGGGGAGGGGTGTAGACACATCTAAAGACTGGAAGGTATGGGGGGAGGGGTATAGACACATCTAAGGACTGGAAGGTATGGGGGAGGGGTGTAGACATCTAAGGACTGGAAGGTATGGGGGAGGGGTGTAGACATCTAAGGACTGGAAGGTATGGGGGAGGGGTGTAGACATCTAAGGACTGGAAGGTATGGGGGAGGGGTGTAGACATCTAAGGACTGGAAGGTATGGGGGGAGGGGTGTAGACATCTAAGCACTGGAAGGTATGGGGGAGGGGTGTAGACATCTAAGGACTGGAAGGTATGGGGGAGGGGTGTAGACATCTAAGGACTGGAAGGTATGGGGGAGGGGTGTAGACATCTAAGGACTGGAAGGTATGGGGGAGGGGTGAAGATACATCTAAGGACTGGAAGGTATGGGGGGAGGGGTGTAGACATCTAAGGCCTGGAAGGTATGGGGGGAGGGGTATAGACACATCTAAGGACTGGAAGGTATGGGGGGAGGGGTGTAGACATCTAAGGACTGGAAGGTATGGGGGAGGGGTGTAGACATCTAAGGACTGGAAGGTATGGGGGAGGGGTGTAGACATCTAAGGACTGGAAGGTATGGGGGAGGGGTGTGGACATCTAAGGACTGGAAGGTATGGGGGGAGGGGTATAGAGACATCTAAGGACTGGAAGGTATGGGGGAGGGGTGTAGACATCTAAGGACTGGAAGGTATGGGGGGAGGGGTGTAGATACATCTAAGGACTGGAAGGTATGGGGGGAGGGGTGTAGACACATCTAAGGACTGGAAGGTATGGGGGAGGGGTGTAGACATCTAAGGACTGGAAGGTAAGGGGGGAGGGGTGTAGATACATCTAAGGACTGGAAGGTATGGGGGAGGGGTGTAGACACATCTAAGGACTGGAAGGTGTGGGGGGAGGGATGTAGACATCTAAGGACTGGAAGGTATGGGGGGAGGGGTGTAGACATCTAAGGACTGGAAGATATGGGGGGAGGGGTGTAGACATCTAAGGACTGGAAGGTATGGGGGGAGGGGTGTAGACATCTAAGGACTGGAAGGTATGGGGGGAGGGTATGTTGACACATCTAAGGACTGGAAGGTATGGGGGGAGCGGTGTAGACACATCTAAGGACTGGAAGGTATGGGGGGAGGGGTGTAGACATCTAAGGACTGGAAGGTATGGGGGGAGGGGTATAGACATCTAAGGACTGGAAGGTAAGGGGGGAGGGGTGTAGATACATCTAAGGACTGGAAGGTATGGGGGAGGGGTGTAGACATCTAAGGACTGGAAGGTAAGGGGGGAGGGGTGTAGATACATCTAAGGACTGGAAGGTATGGGGGAGGGGTGTAGACACATCTAAGGACTGGAAGGTGTGGGGGGAGGGGTGTAGACATCTAAGGACTGGAAGGTATGGGGGGAGGGGTGTAGACATCTAAGGACTGGAAGGTGTGGGGGGAGGGGTGTAGACATCTAAGGACTGGAAGGTATGGGGGGAGGGTATGTTGACACATCTAAGGACTGGAAGGTATGGGGGGAGGGGTGTAGACACATCTAAGGACTGGAAGGTATGGGGGGAGGGGTGTAGACACATCTAAGGACTGGAAGGTATGGGGGGAGGGGTATAGACACATCTAAGGACTGGAAGGTATGGGGGAAGGGGTGTAGACATCTAAGGACTGGAAGGTATGGGGGGAGGGGTGTAGATACATCTAAGGACTGGAAGGGATGGGGGGAGGGGTGTAGACACATCTAAGGACTGGAAGGTATGGGGGGAGTGATGTAGACATCTAAGGACTGGAAGGTATGGGGGGAGGGGTGTAGACACATCTAAGGACTGGAAGGTATGGGGGGAGGGGTATAGAGACATCTAAGGACTGGAGGGTATGGGGGGAGGGGTGTAGACATCTAAGGACTGGAAGGTATGGGGGGAGGGGTGTAGACATCTAAGGACTGGAAGGTATGGGGGGAGCGGTGTAGACACATCTAAGGACTGGAAGGTATGGGGGGAGGGGTGTAGACATCTAAGGACTAGAAGATATGGGGGGAGGGGTGTAGACATCTAAGGACTGGAAGATATGGGGGGAGGGGTGTAGATATCTAAGGACTGGAAGGTATGGGGGGTGGTGTATAGAGACATCTAAGGACTGGAAGGTATGGGGGAGGGGTGTAGACATCTAAGGACTGGAAGGTATGGGGGGAGGGGTGTAGATACATCTAAGGACTGGAAGGTATGGGGGGAGGGGTGTAGACACATCTAAGGACTGGAAGGTATGGGGGAGGGGTGTACACATCTAAGGACTGGAAGGTATGGGGGGAGGGGTGTAGACATCTAAGGACTGGAAGGTATGGGGGGAGGGTATGTTGACACATCTAAGGACTGGAAGGTATGGGGGGAGCGGTGTAGACACATCTAAGGACTGGAAGGTATGGGGGGAGGGGTATAGACACATCTAAGGACTGGAAGGTAAGGGGGGAGGGGTGTAGATACATCTAAGGACTGGAAGGTATGGGGGAGGGGTGTAGACACATCTAAGGACTGGAAGGTGTGGGGGGAGGGGTGTAGACATCTAAGGACTGGAAGGTATGGGGGGAGGGGTGTAGACATCTAAGGACTGGAAGGTGTGGGGGGAGGGGTGTAGACATCTAAGGACTGGAAGGTATGGGGGGAGGGTATGTTGACACATCTAAGGACTGGAAGGTATGGGGGAGGGGTGTAGACACATCTAAGGACTGGAAGGTATGGGGGGAGGGGTGTAGACACATCTAAGGACTGGAAGGTATGGGGGGAGGGGTGTAGACATCTAAGGACAGGAAGGTATGGGGGAGGGGTGTAGACATCTAAGGACTGGAAGGTATGGGGGGAGGGGTGTAGACACATCTAAGGACTGGAAGGTATGGGGGGAGGGGTGTAGACATCTAAGGACTGGAAGGTATGGGGGGAGGGGTGTAGATACATCTAAGGACTGGAAGGGATGGGGGGAGGGGTGTAGACACATCTAAGGACTGGAAGGTATGGGGGGAGGGGTATAGACACATCTAAGGACTGGAAGGTATGGGGGAAGGGGTGTAGACATCTAAGGACTGGAAGGTATGGGGGGAGGGGTGTAGATACATCTAAGGACTGGAAGGGATGGGGGGAGGGGTGTAGACACATCTAAGGACTGGAAGGTATGGGGGGAGGGGTGTAGACACATCTAAGGACTGGAAGGTATGGGGGGAGGGGTGTAGACATCTAAGGACTGGAAGATATGGGGGGAGGGGTGTAGACATCTAAGGACTGGAAGATATGGGGGGAGGGGTGTAGACACATCTAAGGACTGGAAGGTATGGGGGAGGGGTGTAGACATCTAAGGACTGGAAGGTATGGGGGGAGGGGTGTAGACACATCTAAGGACTGGAAGGTATGGGGGGAGGGGTGTAGACATCTAAGGACTGGAAGGTATGGGGGGAGGGGTGTAGACATCTAAGGACTGGAAGGTATGGGGGGAGGGGGTGTAGACATATCAAAGGACTGGAAGGTATGGGGGGAGGGGTGTAGATACATCTAAGGACTGGAAGATATGGGGGGAGGGGTGTAGACATCTAAGGACTGGAAGATATGGGGGAGGGGTGTAGACATCTAAGGACTGGAAGATATGGGGGGAGGGGTGTAGACATCTAAGGACTGGAAGATATGGGGGGAGGGGTGTAGACATCTAAGGACAGGAAGGTATGGGGGAGGGGTGTAGACACATCTAAGGACTGGAAGGTATGGGGGAGGGGTGTAGACATCTAAGGACTGGAAGGTATGGGGGGAGGGGTGTAGACACATCTAAGGACTGGAAGGTATGGGGGGAGGGGTATAGACACATCTAAGGACTGGAAGGTATGGGGGAGGGGTGTAGACATCTAAGGACTGGAAGGTATGGGGGAGGGGTGTAGACATCTAAGGACTGGAAGGTATGGGGGAGGGGTGAAGATACATCTAAGGACTGGAAGGTATGGGGGAGTGGTGTAGACACATCTAAGGACTGGAAGGTATGGGGGGAGGGGTGTAGATACATCTAAGGACTGGAAGGTATGGGGGGAGGGGTGTAGACACATCTAAAGACTGGAAGGTATGGGGGGAGGGGTATAGACACATCTAAGGACTGGAAGGTATGGGGGAGGGGTGTAGACATCTAAGGACTGGAAGGTATGGGGGAGGGGTGTAGACATCTAAGGACTGGAAGGTATGGGGGAGGGGTGTAGACATCTAAGGACTGGAAGGTATGGGGGAGGGGTGTAGACATCTAAGGACTGGAAGGTATGGGGGGAGGGGTGTAGACATCTAAGCACTGGAAGGTATGGGGGAGGGGTGTAGACATCTAAGGACTGGAAGGTATGGGGGAGGGGTGTAGACATCTAAGGACTGGAAGGTATGGGGGAGGGGTGTAGACATCTAAGGACTGGAAGGTATGGGGGAGGGGTGAAGATACATCTAAGGACTGGAAGGTATGGGGGGAGGGGTGTAGACATCTAAGGCCTGGAAGGTATGGGGGGAGGGGTATAGACACATCTAAGGACTGGAAGGTATGGGGGGAGGGGTGTAGACATCTAAGGACTGGAAGGTGGGGAGGGGTGTAGACATCTAAGGACTGGAAGGTATGGGGGAGGGGTGTAGACATCTAAGGACTGGAAGGTATGGGGGGAGGGGTGTAGACACATCTAAGGACTGGAAGGTATGGGGGGAGGGGTATAGAGACATCTAAGGACTGGAAGGTATGGGGGAGGGGTGTAGACATCTAAGGACTGGAAGGTATGGGGGGAGGGGTGTAGATACATCTAAGGACTGGAAGGTATGGGGGGAGGGGTGTAGACACATCTAAGGACTGGAAGGTATGGGGGAGGGGTGTAGACATCTAAGGACTGGAAGGTAAGGGGGGAGGGGTGTAGATACATCTAAGGACTGGAAGGTATGGGGGAGGGGTGTAGACACATCTAAGGACTGGAAGGTGTGGGGGGAGGGATGTAGACATCTAAGGACTGGAAGGTATGGGGGGAGGGGTGTAGACATCTAAGGACTGGAAGATATGGGGGGAGGGGTGTAGACATCTAAGGACTGGAAGGTATGGGGGGAGGGGTGTAGACATCTAAGGACTGGAAGGTATGGGGGGAGGGTATGTTGACACATCTAAGGACTGGAAGGTATGGGGGGAGCGGTGTAGACACATCTAAGGACTGGAAGGTATGGGGGGAGGGGTGTAGACATCTAAGGACTGGAAGGTATGGGGGGAGGGGTATAGACATCTAAGGACTGGAAGGTAAGGGGGGAGGGGTGTAGATACATCTAAGGACTGGAAGGTATGGGGGAGGGGTGTAGACATCTAAGGACTGGAAGGTAAGGGGGGAGGGGTGTAGATACATCTAAGGACTGGAAGGTATGGGGGAGGGGTGTAGACACATCTAAGGACTGGAAGGTGTGGGGGGAGGGGTGTAGACATCTAAGGACTGGAAGGTATGGGGGGAGGGGTGTAGACATCTAAGGACTGGAAGGTGTGGGGGGAGGGGTGTAGACATCTAAGGACTGGAAGGTATGGGGGGAGGGTATGTTGACACATCTAAGGACTGGAAGGTATGGGGGGAGGGGTGTAGACACATCTAAGGACTGGAAGGTATGGGGGGAGGGGTGTAGACACATCTAAGGACTGGAAGGTATGGGGGGAGGGGTATAGACACATCTAAGGACTGGAAGGTATGGGGGAAGGGGTGTAGACATCTAAGGACTGGAAGGTATGGGGGGAGGGGTGTAGATACATCTAAGGACTGGAAGGGATGGGGGGAGGGGTGTAGACACATCTAAGGACTGGAAGGTATGGGGGGAGTGATGTAGACATCTAAGGACTGGAAGGTATGGGGGGAGGGGTGTAGACACATCTAAGGACTGGAAGGTATGGGGGGAGGGGTATAGAGACATCTAAGGACTGGAGGGTATGGGGGGAGGGGTGTAGACATCTAAGGACTGGAAGGTATGGGGGGAGGGGTGTAGACATCTAAGGACTGGAAGGTATGGGGGGAGCGGTGTAGACACATCTAAGGACTGGAAGGTATGGGGGGAGGGGTGTAGACACATCTAAGGACTGGAAGGTATGGGGGGAGGGGTGTAGACATCTAAGGACTGGAAGATATGGGGGGAGGGGTGTAGACATCTAAGGACTGGAAGATATGGGGGGAGGGGTGTAGACACATCTAAGGACTGGAAGGTATGGGGGAGGGGTGTAGACATCTAAGGACTGGAAGGTATGGGGGGAGGGGTGTAGACACATCTAAGGACTGGAAGGTATGGCTGGAGGGGTGTAGACATCTAAGGACTGGAAGGTATGGCTGGAGGGGTGTAGACATCTAAGGACTGGAAGGTATGGGGGGAGGGGTGTAGACATCTAAGGACTGGAAGGTATGGGGGAGGGGTGTAGACATCTAAGGACTGGAAGGTATGGGGGGAGGGGTGTAGACATCTAAGGACTGGAAGGTATGGGGGAGGGGGTGTAGACATATCAAAGGACTGGAAGGTATGGGGGGAGGGGTGTAGATACATCTAAGGACTGGAAGATATGGGGGGAGGGGTGTAGACATCTAAGGACTGGAAGATATGGGGGGAGGGGTGTAGACATCTAAGGACAGGAAGGTATGGGGGAGGGGTGTAGACACATCTAAGGACTGGAAGGTATGGGGGAGGGGTGTAGACATCTAAGGACTGGAAGGTATGGGGGGAGGGGTGTAGACACATCTAAGGACTGGAAGGTATGGGGGGAGGGGTATAGACACATCTAAGGACTGGAAGGTATGGGGGAGGGGTGTAGACATCTAAGGACTGGAAGGTATGGGGGGAGGGGTGTAGACACATCTAAGGACTGGAAGATATGGGGGGAGGGGTGTAGACACATCTAAGGACTGGAAGGTATGGGGGGAGGGGTGTAGACATCTAAAGACTGGAAGGTATGGGGGGAGGGGTGTAGATACATCTAAGGACTGGAAGGTATGGGGGAGTGGTGTAGACACATCTAAGGACTGGAAGGTATGGGGGGAGGGGTGTAGATACATCTAAGGACTGGAAGGTATGGGGGAGTGGTGTAGACACATCTAAGGACTGGAAGGTATGGGGGAGGGGTGTAGACACATCTAAAGACTGGAAGGTATGGGGGGAGGGGTATAGACACATCTAAGGACTGGAAGGTATGGGGGGAGGGGTGTAGACATCTAAGGACTGGAAGGTATGGGGGGAGGGGTGTAGACATCTAAGGACTGGAAGGTATGGGGGAGGGGTGTAGACATCTAAGGACTGGAAGGTATGGGGGAGGGGTGTAGACATCTAAGGACTGGAAGGTATGGGGGAGGGGTGTAGACATCTAAGGACTGGAAGGTATGGGGGAGGGGTGTAGACATCTAAGGACTGGAAGGTATGGGGGAGGGGTGTAGACATCTAAGGACTGGAAGGTATGGGGGAGGGGTGTAGACATCTAAGGACTGGAAGGTATGGGGGGAGGGGTGTAGACATCTAAGCACTGGAAGGTATGGGGGAGGGGTGTAGACATCTAAGGACTGGAAGGTATGGGGGAGGGGTGTAGACATCTAAGGACTGGAAGGTATGGGGGAGGGGTGTAGACATCTAAGGACTGGAAGGTATGGGGGAGGGGTGAAGATACATCTAAGGACTGGAAGGTATGGGGGGAGGGGTGTAGACATCTAAGGCCTGGAAGGTATGGGGGGAGGGGTGTAGACATCTAAGGACTGGAAGGTATGGGGGAGGGGTGTAGACATCTAAGGACTGGAAGGTATGGGGGAGGGGTGTAGACATCTAAGGACTGGAAGGTGTGGGGGGAGGGGTGTAGACATCTAAGGACTGGAAGGTATGGGGGAGGGGTGTAGACATCTAAGGACTGGAAGGTATGGGGGAGGGGTGTAGACATCTAAGGACTGGAAGGTATGGGGGGAGGGGTGTAGACATCTAAGGACTGGAAGGTATGGGGGAGGGGTGTAGACATCTAAGGACTGGAAGGTATGGGGGGAGGGGTGTAGACACATCTAAGGACTGGAAGGTATGGGGGGAGGGGTGTAGACACATCTAAGGATTGGAAGGTATGGGGGGAGGGGTGTAGACACATTTAAGGACTGGAAGGTATGGGGGGAGGGGTGTTGACATCTAAGGACTGGAAGGTATGGGGGGAGGGGTGTAGACATCTAAGGACTGGAAGGTATGGGGGGAGGGGTGTAGACATCTAAGGACTGGAAGGTATGGGGGGAGGGGTGTAGACATCTAAGGACTGGAAGGTATGGGGGGAGGGGTGTAGACACATCTAAGGACTGGAAGGTATGGGGGGAGGGGTGTAGACATCTAAGGACTGGAAGGTATGGGGGGAGGGGTGTAGACATCTAAGGACTGGAAGGTATGGGGGGAGGGGTGTAGACATCTAAGGACTGGAAGGTATGGGGGGAGGGGTGTAGACATCTAAGGCCTGGAAGGTATGGGGGGAGGGGTGTAGACATCTAAGGACTGGAAGGTATGGGGGGAGGGGTGTAGACATCTAAGGACTGGAAGGTATGGGGGAGGGGTGTAGACATCTAAGGACTGGAAGGTATGGGGGAGGGGTGTAGACATCTAAGGACTGGAAGGTATGGGGGGAGGGGTGTAGACATCTAAGGACTGGAAGGTATGGGGGGAGGGGTCTAGACACATCTAAGGACTGGAAGGTATGGGGGAGGGGTGTAGACACATCTAAGGACTGGAAGGTATGGGGGGAGGGGTGTAGACACATCTAAGGACTGGAAGGTATGGGGGGAGGGGTGTAGACATCTAAGGACTGGAAGGTATGGGGGGAGGGGTGTAGACATCTAAGGACTGGAAGGTATGGGGGGAGGGGTGTAGACATCTAAGGACTGGAAGGTATGGGGGAGGGGTGTAGACATCTAAGGACTGGAAGGTATGGGGGAGGGGTGTAGACATCTAAGGACTGGAAGGTATGGGGGAGGGGTGTAGACATCTAAGGACTGGAAGGTATGGGGGGAGGGGTGTAGACACATCTAAGGACTGGAAGGTATGGGGGGAGGGGTGTAGACATCTAAGGACTGGAAGGTATGGGGGAGGGGTGTAGACATCTAAGGACTGGAAGGTATGGGGGAGGGGTGTAGACATCTAAGGACTGGAAGGTATGGGGGGAGGGGTGTAGACACATCTAAGGACTGGAAGGTATGGGGGAGGGGTGTAGACATCTAAGGACTGGAAGGTATGGGGGGAGGGGTGTAGACACACCTAAGGACTGGAAGGTATGGGGGGAGGGGTGTAGATACATCTAAGGACTGGAAGGTATGGGGGGAGGGGTGTAGACATCTAAGGACTGGAAGGTATGGGGGGAGGGGTGTAGACATCTAAGGACTGGAAGGTATGGGGGGAGGGGTGTAGACACATCTAAGGACTGGAAGGTATGGGGGAGGGGTGTAGACACATCTAAGGACTGGAAGGTATGGGGGAGGGGTGTAGACATCTAAGGACTGGAAGGTATGGGGGGAGGGGTGTAGACACATCTAAGGACTGGAAGGTATGGGGGGAGGGGTGTAGACATCTAAGGACAGGAAGGTATGGGGGGAGGGGTGTAGACACATCTAAGGACTGGAAGATATGGGGGGAGGGGTGTAGACATCTAAGGACTGGAAGATATGGGGGGAGGGGTGTAGACATCTAAGGACTGGAAGGTATGGGGGGAGGGGTGTAGACACATCTAAGGACTGGAAGGTATGGGGGGAGGGGTGTAGACATCTAAGGACTGGAAGGTATGGGGGGAGGGGTGTAGATACATCTAAGGACTGGAAGGTATGGGGGAGGGGTGTAGATACATCTAAGGACTGGAAGGTATGGGGGGGAGGGGTGTAGATACATCTAAGGACTGGAAGGTATGGGGGAGGGGTGTAGATACATCTAAGGACTGGAAGGTATGGGGGAGGGGTGTAGACATCTAAGGACTGGAAGGTATGGGGGGAGGGGTGTAGACATCTAAGGACTGGAAGGTATGGGGGGAGGGGTGTAGACACATCTAAGGACTGGAAGGTATGGGGGGAGGGGTGTAGACATCTAAGGACTGGAAGGTATGGGGGGAGGGGTGTAGACACATCTAAGGACTGGAAGGTATGGGGGAGGGGTGTAGATACATCTAAGGACTGGAAGGTATGGGGGAGGGGTGTAGACATCTAAGGACTGGAGGGTAAGGGGGGAGGGGTGTAGATACATCTAAGGACTGGAAGGTATGGGGGGAGGGGTGTAGACATCTAAGGACTGGAAGGTATGGGGGGAGGGGTGTAGACACATCTAAGGACTGGAAGGTATGGGGGGAGGGGTGTAGACACATCTAAGGACTGGAAGGTATGGGGGGAGGGGTGTAGATACATCTAAGGACTGGAAGGTATGGGGGGAGGGGTGTAGACATCTAAGGACTGGAAGGTATGGGGGGAGGGGTGTAGACACATCTAAGGACTGGAAGGTATGGGGGGAGGGGTGTAGACATCTAAGGACTGGAGGGTAAGGGGGGAGGGGTGTAGATACATCTAAGGACTGGAAGGTATGGGGGGAGGGGTGTAGACATCTAAGGACTGGAAGGTATGGGGGGAGGGGTGTAGACACATCTAAGGACTGGAAGGTATGGGGGAGGGGTGTAGACACATCTAAGGACTGGAAGGTATGGGGGAGGGGTGTAGACATCTAAGGACTGGAAGGTATGGGGGGAGGGGTGTAGACACATCTAAGGATTGGAAGGTATGGGGGGAGGGGTGTAGACACATCTAAGGACTGGAAGGTATGGGGGAGGGGTGTAGACATCTAAGGACTGGAAGGTATGGGGGGAGGGGTGTAGACACATCTAAGGACTGGAAGGTATGGGGGGAGGGGTGTTGACATCTAAGGACTGGAAGGTATGGGGGGAGGGGTGTAGACATCTAAGGACTGGAAGGTATGGGGGGAGGGGTGTAGACATCTAAGGACTGGAAGGTATGGGGGGAGGGGTGTAGACACATCTAAGGACTGGAAGGTATGGGGGGAGGGGTGTAGATACATCTAAGGACTGGAAGGTATGGGGGAGGGGTGTGGACATCTAAGGACTGGAAGGTATGGGGGGAGGGGTGTAGACATCTAAGGACTGGAAGGTATGGGGGGAGGGGTGTAGACATCTAAGGACTGGAAGGTATGGGGGGGAGGGGTGTAGATACATCTAAGGACTGGAAGGTATGGGGGGAGGGGTGTAGACACATCTAAGGACTGGAAGGTATGGGGGGAGGGGTGTAGACATCTAAGGACTGGAAGGTATGGGGGGAGGGGTGTAGACATCTAAGGACTGGAAGGTATGGGGGGAGGGGTGTAGATACATCTAAGGACTGGAAGGTATGGGGGAGGGGTGTAGACATCTAAGGACAGGAAGGTATGGGGGAGGGGTGTAGACATCTAAGGACTGGAAGATATGGGGGGAGGGGTGTAGACACATCTAAGGACTGGAAGGTATGGGGGGAGGGGTGTAGACATCTAAGGACTGGAAGATATGGGGGGAGGGGTGTAGACATCTAAGGACTGGAAGGTATGGGGGAGGGGTGTAGACACATCTAAGGACTGGAAGGTATGGGGGGAGGGGTGTAGACATCTAAGGACTGGAAGGTATGGGGGGAGGGGTGTAGATACATCTAAGGACTGGAAGGTATGGGGGGAGGGGTGTAGATACATCTAAGGACTGGAAGGTATGGGGGAGGGGTGTAGACACATCTAAGGACTGGAAGGTATGGGGGGAGGGGTGTAGACATCTAAGGACTGGAAGGTATGGGGGGAGGGGTGTAGACATCTAAGGACTGGAAGGTATGGGGGGAGGGGTGTAGACATCTAAGGACTGGAAGGTATGGGGGGAGGGGTGTAGACATCTAAGGACTGGAAGGTATGGGGGGAGGGGTGTAGACATCTAAGGACTGGAAGGTATGGGGGGAGGGGTGTAGACATCTAAGGACTGGAAGGTATGGGGGGGAGGGGTGTAGACACATCTAAGGACTGGAAGATATGGGGGGAGGGGTGTAGACATCTAAGGACTGGAAGGTATGGGGGGGAGGGGTGTAGACACATCTAAAGACTGGAAGGTGTGGGGGGAGGGGTGTAGACACATCTAAGGACTGGAAGGTATGGGGGAGGGGTGTAGACATCTAAGGACAGGAAGGTATGGGGGGAGGGGTTTAGACACATCTAAGGACTGGAAGGTATGGGGGAGGGGTGTAGATAAATGTGTAGTAACCATAAACTTTGTCATGTTGACTGCCCCCCTCCCCCATTTACAATATTCAATTCACAGACCTGGAAGAAGGATGCAGCAAGTGAAGTGAGACCGAGGTCCTTGTACAGACTTTGGATTCTGTGTTATTTCCATAGAGAAGGACCCTTCCCATGCCCCGCCTGTGTCACATGATGGCGAGAAACAGACAAGGACTATGGGGTCAGGTGTGAAGGTCAGGTGTGAAGGTCAGGTGATCATGGGGTCAGGAGTGAAGGTCAGGTGACTATGGGGTCAGGTGTGAAGGTCAGGTGTGAAGGTCAGGTGACCATGGGGTCAGGAGTGAAGGTCAGGTGACCATGGGGTCAGGAGTGAAGGTCAGGTGACCATGGGGTCAGGAGTGAAGGTCAGGTGACTATGGGGTCAGGAGTGAAGGTCAGGTGACTATGGGGTCAGGAGTGAAGGTCAGGTGACCGTGGGGTCAGGAGTGAAGGTCAGGTGACTATGGGGTCAGGAGTGAAGGTCAGGTGACTATGGGGTCAGGAGTGAAGGTCAGGTGACTATGGGGTCAGGAGTGAAGGTCAGGTGACTATGGGGTCAGGAGTGAAGGTCAGGTGACCGTGGGGTCAGGAGTGAAGGTCAGGTGACTATGGGGTCAGGAGTGAAGGTCAGGTGACTATGGGGTCAGGAGTGAAGGTCAGGTGACCGTGGGGTCAGGAGTGAAGGTCAGGTGACCGTGGGGTCAGGAGTGAAGGTCAGGTGACCATGGGGTCAGGAGTGAAGGTCAGGTGACCGTGGGGTCAGGAGTGAAGGTCAGGTGACCGTGGGGTCAGGAGTGAAGGTCAGGTGACCATGGGGTCGGGAGTGAAGGTCAGGTGACTATGGGGTCAGGAGTGAAGGTCAGGTGACTATGGGGTCAGGAGTGAAGGTCAGGTGACTATGGGGTCAGGAGTGAAGGTCAGGTGACCGTGGGGTCAGGAGTGAAGGTCAGGTGACTATGGGGTCAGGAGTGAAGGTCAGGTGACCGTGGGGTCAGGAGTGAAGGTCAGGTGACTATGGGGTCAGGAGTGAAGGTCAGGTGACCGTGGGGTCAGGAGTGAAGGTCAGGTGACTATGGGGTCAGGAGTGAAGGTCAGGTGACTATGGGGTCAGGAGTGAAGGTCAGGTGACTATGGGGTCAGGAGTGAAGGTCAGGTGACTATGGGGTCAGGAGTGAAGGTCAGGTGACCGTGGGGTCAGGAGTGAAGGTCAGGTGACTATGGGGTCAGGAGTGAAGGTCAGGTGACCGTGGGGTCAGGAGTGAAGGTCAGGTGACTATGGGGTCAGGAGTGAAGGTCAGGTGACCATGGGGTCGGGAGTGAAGGTCAGGTGACCGTGGGGTCAGGAGTGAAGGTCAGGTGACCATGGGGTCAGGAGTGAAGGTCAGGTGACTATGGGGTCAGGAGTGAAGGTCAGGTGACTATGGGGTCAGGAGTGAAGGTCAGGTGACCGTGGGGTCAGGAGTGAAGGTCAGGTGACCGTGGGGTCAGGAGTGAAGGTCAGGTGACTATGGGGTCAGGAGTGAAGGTCAGGTGACTATGGGGTCAGGAGTGAAGGTCAGGTGACCGTGGGGTCAGGAGTGAAGGTCAGGTGACCATGGGGTCAGGAGTGAAGGTCAGGTGACCATGGGGTCAGGAGTGAAGGTCAGGTGACTATGGGGTCAGGAGTGAAGGTGAGCGGAGATCTTCCATGTCTGGCCTGGACACAATGCCGCCGCCGCTCCCGGCTGAATCACTGATACTAAATAATTCACAATTCTCAGTCTTGGTGTCATGAAAGTTTTATGAGGCGGTTTGGCAGACGATTTATTATGTGAATGGATGGGTCAGGCGGGAGGAGACTCGTGGATATTACATGTTCAGAAAAACCGCACAAGAATCCACATCCTAACAATCGTCTACTGCAGACAGACCAGCCAACCACCAACAATTCCATCCGATCTTCTGGAACAAAGAAATGTCTCAACCTGAGAGCAGTCAATGGAAGGGAAGAGCAGGGGCTCAACAACCTTCCAATATGCCAACGGCTGCGTCTTCCTTCTCCTCAGTTCTATGTCATGGGTCAGTCATCTCCAATGTGTCCTAATGTGACATGATGGAAGGATGGTCAGGTTGATCGCCCATGTGATCCTCAGAGTAGAATTCCATGTTTTACGATAGCACGACATGAATATGAGGCTTCCGGTTATATTCCGGTAGGACGATGGTGGCATTGTACGCAATGTGCCAATCACAGCTGAAAGATGTTCTAATCGCCAGCGGAATCATCCCGAGCCGCCATTTATTTATTCTGCGGTGTCTGTGGTGGGAATATCTCTGTATATCAGATTTTCTGCTTCATTGGCCTCTGGCTCAGATAATGTTATCTCCCTCCTCACATCATTCTTGTGTCATCCTCTCCATGGGAAGAACATCGGACATGGTGTCTGGAGATAGGAAATGTCATCCTTATCTGGAAGTTCTGGGAATGGATAATATAATAATGGTTGTCGTATTCAAATCCTACATCCGATATGGATTAATGTCTGTAACTCCGAGGACGCCACTCTCCCATAATATCAGACTTTTCTTGGCTTCCGATTTCTAAACACTGCTAAACCTGGTGAGAAATCCACCACCACAGGATTCATCAATGTGATCCATCAATAGAATCCACCAATAGAATCCATCAATAGAATCCACCAATAGAATCCACCAATAGAATCCATCAATAGAATCCACCAATAGAATCCATCAATAGAATCCACCAATAGAATCCACCAATAGAATCCATCAATAGAATCCACCAATAGAATCCATCAATAGAATCCACCAATAGAATCCACCAATAGAATCCATCAATAGAATCCATCAATAGAATCCACCAATAGAATCCATCAATAGAATCCACCAATAGAATCCACCAATAGAATCCATCAATAGAATCCATCAATAGAATTCATCAATAGAATCCATCAATAGAATCCACCAATAGAATCCACCAATAGAATCCACCAATAGAATCCATCAATAGAATCCACCAATAGAATCCACCAATAGAATCCATCAATAGAATCCATCAATAGAATCCACCAATAGAATCCACCAATAGAATCCATCAATAGAATCCACCAATAGAATCCACCAATAGAATCCATCAATAGAATCCATCAATAGAATCCACCAATAGAATCCATCAATAGAATCCACCAATAGAATCCACCAATAGAATCCATCAATAGAATTCATCAATAGAATCCATCAATAGAATCCACCAATAGAATCCATCAATATAACCCATCAATAGAATCCATTAATATAACCCATCAATATAACCCACCAATAGAATCCACCAATGGAATCCACCAATAGAATCCACCAATAGAATCCATCAATAGAATCCATCAATAGAATCCACCAATAGAATCCATCAATAGAATCCACCAATAGAATCCACCAATAGAATCCATCAATAGAATTCATCAATAGAATCCATCAATAGAATCCACCAATAGAATCCATCAATATAACCCATCAATAGAATCCATTAATATAACCCATCAATATAACCCACCAATAGAATCCACCAATGGAATCCACCAATAGAATCCACCAATAGAATCCATCAATAGAATCCATCAATAGAATCCACCAATAGAATCCATCAATAGAATCCATCAATAGAATCGAACAATAGAATCCATCAATAGAATCCATTAATATAACCCATCAATATAACCCATCAATAGAATCCATCAATAGAATCCATCAATATAACCCATCAATAGAATCCACCAATAGAATCCACCAATAGAATCCACCAATAGAATCCATCAATAGAATCCACCAATAGAATCCATCAATAGAATCCAAAAATAGAATCCACCAATAGAATCCAGCAAAGTAATCCATCAATAGAATCCACCAATAGAATCCACCAATAGAATCCACCAATAGAATCCACCAATAGAATCCATCAAAAGAATCCATCAATAGAATCCACCAATAGAATCCATCAATAGAATCCATCAATAGAATCCATCAATAGAATCCATTAATATAACCCATCAATATAACCCATCAATAGAATCCACCAATAGAATCCACCAATAGAATCCACCAATAGAATCCACCAATAGAATCCATCAATAGAATCCACCAATAGAATCCATCAATAGAATCCAAAAATAGAATCCACCAATAGAATCCAGCAAAGTAATCCATCAATAGAATCCACCAATAGAATCCACCAATAGAATCCACCAATAGAATCCACCAATAGAATCCATCAAAAGAATCCATCAATAGAATCCACCAATAGAATCCATCAATAGAATCCATCAATAGAATCCATCAATAGAATCCATCAATAGAATCCATTAATATAACCCATCAATATAACCCATCAATAGAATCCACCAATAGAATCCACCAATAGAATCCACCAATAGAATCCATCAATAGAATCCACCAATAGAATCCATCAATAGAATCCAAAAATAGAATCCACCAATAGAATCCAGCAAAGTAATCCATCAATAGAATCCACCAATAGAATCCACCAATAGAATCCACCAATAGAATCCACTAATAGAATCCATCAAAAGAATCCATCAATAGAATCCACCAATAGAATCCATCAATAGAATCCAAAAATAGAATACACCAATAGAATCCAGCAAAGTAATCCATCAATAGAATCCACCAATAAAGTATATCCATGTGATTCACCAGGGTTGCCCACCACTCCTAAATTTATGAACAGTAAAAATCGTCCGATTGTCCATTATAGGACGTGGCTGATCATAAAAAATATGGCCGCTGTCGGGCTTTGAACTTTCTCAAGCACAGTTCGGAAGCCAGTTGGGCACAGATGGAGGGGCGGCGTGGATGATGCCACGGCACCGCTTGGCACCATTTATGAATTATAGGACTTTAGGGGGATGCGGGACTTAGGAGTGGGAGCGCCGCTGGGACTGTTACTGGTGGTCTGGAGGAGAAGAGGTGGTGATGAGGATACAGCCAGAGGAGCCTCTGAGCCACCCCAAGACACGTGTCTGACTGCCCCGCACCCGATCGGGCAATGGAGGAGGTCAGTGACCGGCCACACAGTCTGCGGGAGGGAGATCACTGATGTAGGGGGGGAATAAATACACTAAGATAAGGGGGGACACTGATCTAAAAGTTCCCCCCACATCAGAGTTCTCGATGTCCCCCCTTAAATCAATGTCTTGAGAGCTCCCCTTTATATCAGAGTCTGCAGGACTCCCCCTTACAGTGTAAGGTGGAACTCTGCGGACCCTGATGTAAAGGGGAGCTCTGATGTAAGGAGAACTCTGCGGACCCTGATGTAAAGGGGAGCTCTGATGTAAGGAGAACTCTGCGGACCCTGATGTAAAGGGGAGCTCTGATGTAAGGAGAACTCTGCGGTCCCTGATGTAAAGGGGAGCTCTGATGTAAGGAGAACTCTGCGGACCCTGATGTAAAGGGGAGCTCTGAAGTAAGGGGAACTCTGTGGACCCTGATGTAAAGGGGAGCTCTGATGTAAGGAGAACTCTGCGGACCCTGATGTAAAGTGGAGCTCTGATGTAAGGTGAACTCTGCGGTCCCTGATGTAAAGGGGAACTCTGCAGACCCTGATGTAAAGGGGAGCTCTGATGTAAGGTGGAACTCTGCGGACCCTGGTGTAAAGGGGAGCTCTGATGTAAGGTGGAACTCTGCAGACCCTGATGTAAAGGGGAGCTCTGATGTAAGGGGAACTCTGCGGACCCTGATGTAAAGGGGAGCTCTGATGTAAGGTGGAACTCTGCGGACCCTGATGTAAAGGGGAGTTCTGATGTAAGGGGAACTCTGCGGACCCTGATGTAAAGGGGAGCTCTGATGTAAGGTGGAACTCTGCGGACCCTGATGTAAAGGGGAGCTCTGATGTAAGGTGGAACTCTGCGGACCCTGATGTAAAGGGGAGTTCTGATGTAAGGGGAACTCTGCGGACCCTGATGTAAAGTGGAGCTCTGATGTAAGGTGAACTCTGCGGACCCTGATGTAAAGGGGAGCTCTGATGTAAGGGGAACTCTGCGGACCCTGATGTAAAAGGGGAGCTCTGATGTAAGGGGAACTCTGCGGACCCTGATGTAAAAGGGGAGCTCTGATGTAAGGAGAACTCTGCGGACCCTGATGTAAAGGGGAGCTCTGATGTAAGGAGAACTCTGCGGTCCCTGATGTAAAGGGGAACTCTGCAGACCCTGATGTAAAGGGGAGTTCTAATGTAAGGGGAAATCTGCGGACCCTGATGTAAAGAGGAGCTCTGATGTAAGGGGAACTCTGCGGACCCTGATGTAAAGGGGAGCTCTGATGTAAGGTGGAACTCTGCGGACCCTGATGTAAAGGGGAGTTCTGATGTAAGGGGAACTCTGCGGACCCTGATGTAAAGGGGAGCTCTGATGTAAGGTGAACTCTGCGGACCCTGATGTAAAGGGGAGTTCTGATGTAAGGGGAACTCTGCGGACCCTGATGTAAAGAGGAGCTCTGATGTAAGGAGAACTCTGCGGACCCTGATGTAAAGGGGAGCACTGATGTAAGGAGAACTCTGCGGACCCTGATGTAAAGGGGAGCTCTGATGTAAGGAGAACTCTGCGGACCCTGATGTAAAGGGGAGTTCTGATGTAAGGGGAATTATGTGGACCCTGATGTAAAGGGGAGCTCTGATGTAAGGTGAACTCTGCGGACACTGATGTAAAGGGGAGCTCTGATGTAAGGGGAATTCTGTGGACCCTGATGTAAAGGGGAGCTCTGATGTAAGGTGAACTCTGCGGACCCCGATGTAAAGGGGAGTTCTGATGTAAAGGGAACTCTGCGGGCCCTGATGTAAAGGGGAGCTCTGATGTAAGGAGAACTCTGCGGACTCTGATGTGAAGGGGAGCTCTGATGTAAGGGGAACTCTGCGGACCCTGATGTAAAGGGGAGCTCTGATGTAAGGAGAACTCTGCGGACCCTGATGTAAAGGGGAGCTCTGATGTAAGGAGAACTCTGCGGACCCTGATGTAAAGGGGAGCTCTGATGTAAGGAGAACTCTGCGGACCCTGATGTAAAGGGGAGTTCTGATGTAAGGAGAACTCAGCGGACCCTGATGTAAAGGGGAGCTCTGATGTAAGGAGAACTCTGTGGTCCCTGATGTAAAGGGGAGCTCTGATGTAAGGAGAACTCTGCGGACCCTGATGTAAAGGGGAGCTCTGAAGTAAGGGGAACTCTGTGGACCCTGATGTAAAGGGGAGCTCTGATGTAAGGAGAACTCTGCGGACCCTGATGTAAAGTGGAGCTCTGATGTAAGGTGAACTCTGCGGTCCCTGATGTAAAGGGGAACTCTGCAGACCCTGATGTAAAGGGGAGCTCTGATGTAAGGTGGAACTCTGCGGACCCTGATGTAAAGGGGAGCTCTGATGTAAGGTGGAACTCTGCAGACCCTGATGTAAAGGGGAGCTCTGATGTAAGGTGGAACTCTGTGGACCCTGATGTAAAGGGGAGTTCTGATGTAAGGGGAACTCTGCGGACCCTGATGTAAAGGGGAGCTCTGATGTAAGGTGGAACTCTGCGGACCCTGATGTAAAGGGGAGCTCTGATGTAAGGTGGAACTCTGCGGACCCTGATGTAAAGGGGAGTTCTGATGTAAGGGGAACTCTGCGGACCGTGATGTAAAGGGGAGCTCTGATGTAAGGTGAACTCTGCAGACCCTGATGTAAAGTGGAGCTCTGATGTAAGGTGAACTCTGCGGACCCTGATGTAAAGGGGAGCTCTGATGTAAGGGGAACTCTGCGGACCCTGATGTAAAAGGGGAGCTCTGATGTAAGGGGAACTCTGCGGACCCTGATGTAAAAGGGGAGCTCTGATGTAAGGAGAACTCTGCGGACCCTGATGTAAAGGGGAGCTCTGATGTAAGGAGAACTCTGCGGTCCCTGATGTAAAGGGGAACTCTGCAGACCCTGATGTAAAGGGGAGTTCTAATGTAAGGGGAAATCTGCGGACCCTGATGTAAAGAGGAGCTCTGATGTAAGGGGAACTCTGCGGACCCTGATGTAAAGGGGAGCTCTGATGTAAGGTGGAACTCTGCGGACCCTGATGTAAAGGGGAGTTCTGATGTAAGGGGAACTCTGCGGACCCTGATGTAAAGGGGAGCTCTGATGTAAGGTGAACTCTGCAGACCCTGAAGTAAAGGGGAGTTCTGATGTAAGGAGAACTCTGCAGACCCTGATGTAAAGGGGAGCTCTGATGTAAGGTGGAACTCTGCGGACCCTGATGTAAAGGGGAGCTCTGATGTAAGGTGAACTCTGCGGACCCTGATGTAAAGGGGAGTTCTGATGTAAGGGGAACTCTGCGGACCCTGATGTAAAGAGGAGCTCTGATGTAAGGAGAACTCTGCGGACCCTGATGTAAAGGGGAGCTCTGATGTAAGGAGAACTCTGCGGACCCTGATGTAAAGGGGAGCTCTGATGTAAGGAGAACTCTGCGGACCCTGATGTAAAGGGGAGTTCTGATGTAAGGGGAATTATGTGGACCCTGATGTAAAGGGGAGCTCTGATGTAAGGTGAACTCTGCGGACACTGATGTAAAGGGGAGCTCTGATGTAAGGGGAATTCTGTGGACCCTGATGTAAAGGGGAGCTCTGATGTAAGGTGAACTCTGCGGACCCCGATGTAAAGGGGAGTTCTGATGTAAAGGGAACTCTGCGGGCCCTGATGTAAAGGGGAGCTCTGATGTAAGGAGAACTCTGCGGACTCTGATGTGAAGGGGAGCTCTGATGTAAGGGGAACTCTGCGGACCCTGATGTAAAGGGGAGCTCTGATGTAAGGTGAACTCTGCGGACTCTGATGTGAAGGGGAGCTCTGATGTAAGGTGAAATCTGCGGACCCTGATGTAAAGGGGAGTTCTGATGTAAGGAGAACTCTGCGGAACCTGATGTAAAGGGGAGTTCTGATGTAAGGGGAACTCTGCGGACCCTGATGTAAAGGGGAACTCTGCAGACCCTGATGTAAAGTGGAGTTCTGATGTAAGGGGAACTCAGTGGACCCTGATGTAAAGGGGAGCTCTGATGTAAGGTGAACTCTGTGGACCCTGATGTAAAGGGGAGCTCTGATGAAAGGGGAACTCTGCGGACCCTGATGTAAAGAGGAGCTCTGATGTAAGGAGAACTCTGCGGACCCTGATGTAAAGAGGAGCTCTGATGTAAGCAGAACTGTGCAGACCCTGATGTAAAGGGGAGCTCGGATGTAAGGTGAACTCTGCGGACCCTGATGTAAAGGGGAGCTCTGATGAAAGGGGAACTCTGCGGACCCTGATGTAAAGAGGAGCTCTGATGTAAGGAGAACTCTGCGGACCCTGATGTAAAGGGGAGTTCTGATGTAAGGGGAACTCTGCGGACCCGGATGTAAAGGTGAGTTCTGACGTAAGGTGAACTCTGCGGACCCTGATGTAAAGGGGAGCTCTGATGTAAGGGGAACTCTGCGGACCCTGATGTAAAGGGGAGTTCTGATGTAAGGGGAACTCTGCAGACCCTGATGTAAAGGGGAACTCTGCAGACCCTGATGTAAAGGGGAGTTCTGATGTAAGGGGAACTCTGCGGACCCTGCTGTAAAGGGGAACTCTGCAGACCCTGATGTAAAGGGGAGCTCTGATGTAAGGGGAACTCTGCGGACCCTTATGTAAAGGGGAACTCTGCAGACCCTGATGTAAAGGGGAGTTCTGATGTAAGGGGAACTCAGCGGACCCTGATGTAAAGGGGAGTTCTGATGTAAGGGGAACTCAGCGGACCCTGATGTAAAAGGGAGCTCTGATGTAAGGTGAACTCTGCGGACCCTGATGTGAAAGGGAGCTCTGATGTAAGGTGAACTCTGCGGACCCTGATGTAAAGGGGAGTTCTGATGTAAGGAAAACTCTGCGGACCCTGATGTAAAGGGGAGTTCTGATGTAAGGAGAACTGTGCAGACCCTGATGTAAAGGGGAGCTCTGATGTAAGGGGAACTCTGCGGACCCTGATGTAAAGGGGAGTTCTGATGTAAGGAGAACTCTGCAGACCCTGCTGTAAAGGGGAGCTCTGATGTAAGGGGAACTCTGCAGACCCTAATGTAAAGGGGAGCTCTGATGTAAGGTGAACTCTGCGCACCCTGATGTAAAGGGGAGTTCTGATGTAAGGAGAACTCTGCCGAACCTGATGTAAAGGGGAGTTCGGATGTAAGGGGAACTCTGCGGACCCTGATGTAAAGAGGAGCTCTGATGTAAGGGGAACTCTGTGGACCCTGATGTAAAGGGGAGCTCTGATGTAAGGGGAACTCTGTGGACCCTGATGTAAAGGGGAGCTCTGATGTAAGGAGAACTCTGCGGACCCTGATGTAAAGGGGAGCTCTGATATAAGGAGATCTCTGCAGATCCTGATGTAAAGGGGAGCTCTGATGTAAGGGGAACTCTGCGGACCCTGATGTAAAGGGGAGCTCTGATGTAAGGGGAACTCTGTGGGCCCTGATGTAAAGGGGAGCTCTGATGTAAGGGGAACTCTGTGGACCCTGATGTAAAGGGGAGCTCTGCTGTAAGGGGAACTCTGTGGACCCTGATGTAAAGGGGAGCTCTGATGTAAGGAGAACTCTGCGGACCCTGATGTAAAGGGGAGCTCTGATGTAAGGAGAACTCTGCGGACCCTGATGTAAAGGGGAGCTCTGATGTAAGGGTAACTCTGCCGACCCTGATGTAAAGGGGAACTCTGCGGACCCTGATGTAAAGGGGAGTTCCTTATTGTAAGGGGAACTCTGTGGACCCTGATGTAAAGGGGAGCTCTAATGTAAGGGGAACTCTGTAGACCCTGATGTAAAGGGGAGCTCTGATGTAAGGGGAACTCTGTGGACCCTGATGTAAAAGAGGAGCTCTGATGTCAGCGGAACTCTGCAGACCCTGATGTAAAGATGAGCTCTGATGTAAGGTGTAACTCTGCAGACCCTGATGTAAAGGGGAGTTCTGATGTAAGGTGAACTCTGCGGACCCTGATGTAAAGGGGAGCTCTGTGGACCCTGATGTAAAGGGGAGTTTCTTATTGTAAGGGGAACTCTGCGGACCCTGATGTAAAGGGGAGTTCTGATGTAAGGTGAACTCTGCGGACCCTGATGTAAAGGGGAGCTCTGATGTAAGGTGAACTCTGCGGACCCTGATGTAAAGGGGAGCTCTGATGAAAGGGGAACTCTGCAGACCCTGATGTAAAGGGAAGCTCTGATGTAAGGTGTAACTCTGAAGACCCTGCTGTAAAGGGGAGCTCTGATGTAAAGTGCACCTCTGCGGACCCTGATGTAAAGGGGAGCTCTGATGTAAAGGGAACTCTGCAGACCCTGATGTAAAGGGGAGCTCTGATGTAAGGGGAACTCTGCGGACCCTGATGTAAAGGCAAGCTCTGATGTAAGGTGTAACTCTGAAGACCCTGATGTAAAGGGGAGCTCTGATGTAAAGGGAACTCTGATTTGAGGGGGAACTCTGCGGACCCTGATGTAAAGGGGAGCTCTGATAAAAGGTGGAACTCTGCAGACCATGATGTAAAGGGGAACTCTGGGGACCCTGCTGTAAAGGGGAGCTCTGATGTAAGGGTAACTCTGTGGACCCTGATGTAAAGGGGAGCTCTGATGTAAGGGTAACTCTGCGGACCCTTATGTATAGGGGAGCTCTGATTTGAGGGGGAACTCTGCGGACCCTGATGTAAAGGGGAGCTCTGGGGACCCTGCTGTAAAGGGGATCTCTGATGTAAAGTGTAACTCTGCGGACCCTGATGTAAAGGGGAGCTTTGATGTAAGGTGTAACTCTGCAGACCCTGATGTAAAGGGGAGCTCTGATGAAAGGGGAACTCTGTGGACCCTGATGTAAAGGGGAGCTCTGATGTAAGGGTAACTCTGTGGACCCTGATGTAAAGGGGAGCTCTGATAAAAGGTGGAACTCTGCGGACCCTGATGTAAAGGGGAGCTCTGATGTAAGGAGAACTCTGCGGACCCTGATGTAAAGGGGAGCTCTGATGTAAGTGTAACCCTGCGGACCCTTATGTAAAGGGGATCTCTGATTTGAGGGGGAACTCTGCGGACCCTGATGTAAAGGGGAACTCTGCGGACCCTGATGTAAAGGGGAGCTCTGATGTAAAGTGTAACTCTGCGGACCCTGATGTAAAGGGGAGCTCTGATGTCAGCGGAACTCTGCAGACCCTGATGTAAAGGGGAGCTCTGATAGAAGGGTAACTCTGTGGATCCTGATGTAAAGGGGATTTTCTTATTGTAAGGGGAACTCTGCGGACCCTGATGTAAAGGGGAGCTCTGATGTCAGCAGAACTCTGCAGACCCTGATGTAAAGGGGAGCTCTGATGTAAGGAGGAACTCGGCGGACCCTGATGTAAAGGGGAGCTCTGATGTAAGGGGGAACTCTGTAGACCCTGATTTAAAGGGGAGCTCTGATGAAGGGTGTAACTCTGCAGACCCTGATGTGAAAGGGAGTTCTGATATAAGGGGAACTCTGCAGACCCTGATGTAAAGAGCAGCTCTGATGTAAGGTGTAACTCTGCAGACCCTGATGTAAAAGGGAGCTCTGATGTAAGGGGAACTCTGTGGACCCTGATGTAAAGGGGAGCTCTGATGTAAGGTGAACTCTGCAAACCCTGATGTAAAGGGGAGCTTAGATTGGAGGGGGAACTCTGCAGACCCTGATGTAAAGGGGAGCTCTGATTTGAGGGGGAACTCTGCAGACCCTGATGTAAAGGGGAGCTCTGATGCAAGGTGGAACTCTTCAGACCCTGATGTAAAGGGGAGTTTCTTATTGTAAGGGGAACTCTGCAGACCCTGATGTAAAGGGGAGCTCTGATTTGGGGGGAACTCTGCGGACCCTGATGTAAAGGGGAGTTCTGATGTAAGGTGGAACTCTTCAGACCCTGATGTAAAGGGGAGCTCTGATGTAAGGGGAACTCTGCGGACCCTGATGTAAAGGGGAGCTCTGATGAAAGGGGAACTCTGCGGACCCTGATGTAAAGAGGAGCTCTGATGTAAGGAGAACTCTGCGGACCCTGATGTAAAGGGGAGTTCTGATGTAAGGGGAACTCTGCGGACCCTGCTGTAAAGGGGAACTCTGCAGACCCTGATGTAAAGGGGAGTTCTGATGTAAGGGGAACTCAGCGGACCCTGATGTAAAGGTGAGCTCTGATGTAAGGGGAACTCTGCGGACCCTTATGTAAAGGGGAACTCTGCAGACCCTGATGTAAAGGGGAGTTCTGATGTAAGGGGAACTCTGCGAAACCGGATGTAAAGGTGAGTTCTGATGTAAGGAGAACTCTGCCGAACCTGATGTAAAGGGGAGTTCGGATGTAAGGGGAACTCTGCGGACCCTGATGTAAAGAGGAGCTCTGATGTAAGGAGAACTCTGCAGACCCTGATGTAAAGGGGAGTTCTGATGTAAGGGGAACTCTGCGGACCCTGCTGTAAAGGGGAACTCTGCAGACCCTGATGTAAAGGGGAGCTCTGATGTAAGGGGAAATCTGCGGACCCTTATGTAAAGGGGAACTCTGCAGACCCTGATGTAAAGGGGAGTTCTGATGTAAGGGGAACTCAGCGGACCCTGATGTAAAGGGGAGTTCTGATGTAAGGGGAACTCAGCGGACCCTGATGTTAAGGGGAGTTCTGATGTAAGGGGAACTCAGCGGACCCTGATGTAAAAGGGAGCTCTGATGTAAGGTGAACTCTGCGGACCCTGATGTAAAAGGGAGCTCTGATGTAAGGTGAACTCTGCGGACCCTGATGTAAAGGGGAGTTCTGATGTAAGGAAAACTCTGTGGACCCTGATGTAAAGGGGAGTTCTAAAGTAAGGAGAACTGTGCGGACCCTGATGTAAAGGGGAGCTCTGATGTAAGGGGAACTCTGCGGACCCTGATGTAAAGGGGAGTTCTGATGTAAGGAGAACTCTGCAGACCCTGATGTAAAGGGGAGCTCTGATGTAAGGGGAACTCTGCGGACCCTGATGTAAAGGGGAGTTCTAATGTAAGGTGAACTCTGCGGACCCTGATGTAAAGGGGAGTTCTGATGTAAGGAGAACTCTGCGGACCCTGATGTAAAGGGGAGTTCTGATGTAAGGGGAACTCTGCGGACCCTGATGTAAAGGGGAACTCTGCGGACCCTGGTGTAAAGGGGAGTTCCTTATTGTAAGGGGAACTCTGTGGACCCTGATGTAAAGGGGAGCTCTGATGTAAGGGGAACTCTGTGGACCCTGATGTAAAAGGGGAGCTCTGATGTAAGGTGCAACTCTGCAGACCCTGATGTAAAGGGGAGTTCTGATGTAAGGTGAACTCTGCGGACCCCAATGTAAAGAGGAGCTCTGATGTAAGGAGAACTCTGCGGACCCTGATGTAAAGGGGAGCTCTGTGGACCCTGATGTAAAGGGGAATTTCTTATTGTAAGGGGAACTCTGCGGACCCTGATGTAAAGGGGAGTTCTGATGTAAGGTGAACTCTGTGGACCCTGATGTGAAGGGGAGCTCTGATGAAAGGGGAACTCTGCGGACCATGATGTAAAGAGGAGCTATGATGAAAGGGGAACTCTGCAGACCCTGATGTAAAGGGAAGCTCTGATGTAAGGTGTAACTCTGAAGACCCTGATGTAAAGGGGAGCTCTGATGTAAGGTGTAAATCTGCAGACCCTGCTGTAAAGGGGAGCTCTGATGTAAAGTGCACCTCTGCGGACCCTGATGTAAAGGGGAGCTCTGATGTAAAGGGAACTCTGCAGACCCTGATGTGAAGGGGAGCTCTGATGAAAGGGGAACTCTGCGGACCATGATGTAAAGGGGAGCTCTGATGAAAGGGGAACTCTGCAGACCCTGATGTAAAGGGAAGCTCTGATGTAAGGTGTAACTCTGAAGACCCTGATGTAAAGGGGAGCTCTGATGTAAGGTGTAAATCTGCAGACCCTGCTGTAAAGGGGAGCTCTGATGTAAAGTGCACCTCTGCGGACCCTGATGTAAAGGGGAGCTCTGATGTAAAGGGAACTCTGCAGACCCTGATGTAAAGGGGAGCTCTGATGTAAGGGGAACTCTGCGGACCCTGATGTAAAGGCAAGCTCTGATTTAAGGTGTAACTCTGAAGACCCTGATGTAAAGGGGAGCTCTGATGTAAGGTGTAACTCTGCAGACCCTGCTGTAAAGGGAAGCTCTGATGTAAAGGGAACTCTGCGGACCCTTATGTAAAGGGGAGCTCCGATTTGAGGGGGAACTCTGCGGACCCTGATGTAAAGGGGAGCTCTGATAAAAGGTGGAACTCTGCAGACCATGATTTAAAGGGGAACTCTGGGGACCCTGTTGTAAAGGGGAGCTCTGATGTAAGGGTAACTCTGTGGACCCTGATGTAAAGGGGAGCTCTGATGTAAGGGTAACTCTGCGGACCCTTATGTATAGGGGAGTTCTGATTTGAGGGGGAACTCTGCGGACCCTGATGTAAAGGGGAGCTCTGGGGACCCTGCTGTGAAGGGGATCTCTGATGTAAAGTGTAACTCTGCGGACCCTGATGTAAAGGGGAGCTCTGATGTAAGGTGTAACTCTGCAGACCCTAATGTAAAGGGGAGCTCTGATGAAAGGGGAACTCTGTGGACCCTGATGTAAAGGGGAGCTCTGATGTAAGGGTAACTCTGTGGACCCTGATGTAAAGGGGAGCTCTGATGTAAGTGTAACTCTGCGGACCCTTATGTAAAGGGGATCTCTGATTTGAGGGGGAACTCTGCAGACCCTGATGTAAAGGGGAGCTCTGATGTAAGGTGTAACTCTGCAGACCCTGATGTAAAGGGGAGCTCTGGTGTAAAGTGTAACTCTGCGGACCCTGATGTAAAGGGGAGCTCTGATGTAACGGGAACTCTGTGGACCCTGATGTAAAGGGGAGCTCTGATGTCAGCGGAACTCTGCAGACCCTGATGTAAAGGGGAGCTCTGATAGAAGGGTAACTCTGTGGACCCTGATGTAAAGGGGAGTTTCTTATTGTAAGGGGAACTCTGCGGACCCTGTTGTAAAGGGGAGCTCTGATGTCAGCAGAACTCTGCAGACCCTGATGTAAAGGGCTGCTCTGATGTAAGGAGGAACTCGGCGGACCCTGATGTAAAGGGGAGCTCTGATGTAAGGGGGAACTCTGTAGACCCTGATGTAAAGGGGAGCTCTGATGAAGGGTGTAACTCTGCAGACCCTGATGTGAAAGGGAGCTCTGATGTAAAGGGAACTCTGCGGACCCTGATGTAAAGGGGAGCTCTGCTGTAAGGGGAACTCAGCGGACCCTGATGTAAAGGGGAGTTCTGATGTAAGGGGAACTCTGCAGACCCTCATGTAAAGAGCAGCTCTGATGTAAGGAGGAACTCGGCGGACAATGATGTAAAGGGGAGCTCTGATGTAAGGGTAACCCAGCGGACCCTGATGTAAAGGGGAGCTCTGATGTAAGGGGAACTCTGCGGACCCTGATGTAAAAGGGAGCTCTGATGTAAGGGGAACTCTGCGGACCCTGATGTAAAGGGGAGTTCTGATGTAAGGGGAACTCTGCAGATCCTCATGTAAAGAGCAGCTCTGATGTAAGGAGGAACTCGGCGGACCCTGATGTAAAGAGGAGCTCTGATGTAAGGTGTAACTCTGCAGACCCTGATGTAAAGGGGAGCTCTGATTTGGGGGGAACTCTGCGGACCCTGATGTAAAGGGAAGTTCTGATGTAAGGTGGAACTCTTCAGACCCTGATGTAAAGGGGAGCTCTGATGTAAGGTGAACTCTGCAAACCCTGATGTAAAGGGGAGCTTAGATTTGAGGGGGAACTCTGCGGACCCTGATGTAAAGGGGAGCTCTGATTTGAGGGGGAACTCTGCAGACCCTGATGTAAAGGGGAGCTCTGATGCAAGGTGGAACTCTTAAGACCCTGATGTAAAGGGGAGTTTCTTATTGTAAGGGGAACTCTGCAGACCCTGATGTAAAGGGGAGCTCTGATTTGGGGGGAACTCTGCGGACCCTGATGTAAAGGGGAGCTCTGATAAAAGGTGGAACTCTGCAGACCCTGATATAAAGGGGAGCTCTGATGTAAGGGGAACTCTGCGGACCCTGATGTAAAGGGGAGCTCTGATGTAAGGGGAACTCAGCGGACCCTGATGTAAAGGGGAGCTCTGATTTGAGGGGGAACTCTGCGGACCCTGATGTAAAGGGGAGCTCTGATTTGAGGGGGAACTCTGCGGACCCTGATGTAAAGGGGAGCTCTGATGTAAGGTGGAACTCTGTAGACCCTGATGTAAAGGGGAGCTCTGATGTAAAGTGTAACTCTGCGGACCCTGATGTAAAGGGGAGCTCTGATTTGAGGGGGAACTCTGCGGACCCTGATGTAAAGGGGAGCTCTGATGTAAGGGGAACTCTGCGGACCCTGATGTAAAGAGGAGCTCTGATGAAGGGTGTAACTCTGCAGACCCTGATGTAAAGGGGAGCTCTGATGTAAGGGGAACTCTGCGGACCCTGATGTAAAGGGGAGCTCTGATTTGAGGGGGATCTCTGCGGATCCTGATGTAAAGGGGAGCTCTGATGTAAGGGGGAACTCGGCGGACCCTGATGTAAAGGGGAGCTCTGATGTAAGGGGGAACTCTGTAGACCCTGATGTAAAGGGGAGCTCTGATGAAGGGTGTAACTCTGCAGACCCTGATGTAAAGGGGAGTTCTGATGTAAGGTGTAACTCTGCAGACCCTGATGTAAAAGGGAGCTCTGATGTAAGGGGAACTCTGCGGACCCTGATGTAAAGGGGAGCTCTGATGTAAGGTGAACTCTGCAAACCCTGATGTAAAGGGAAGCTCTGATGTAAGGGGAACTCTGTGGACCCTGATGTAAAGGGGAGCTCTTATGTCAGCGGAACTATGCAGACCCTGATGTAAAGGGGAGCTCTAATGTAAGGAGAACTCTGCGGACCCTGATGTAAAGGGGAGCTCTGATATAAGGAGAACTCTGCGGACCCTGATGTAAAGGGGAGCTCTGATGTAAGGTTAACTCTGCGGACCCTGATATAAAGGGGAGCTCTGATGTAAGGGTACCTCTGTGGACTCTGATGTAAAGGGGAGCTCTGATAAAAGGTGGAACTCTGCGGACTCTGATGTAAAGGGGAGTTCTGATGTAAGGGGAACTCTGTGGACCCTGATGTAAAAGAGAGTTTCTTATTGTAAGGGGAACTCTGTGGACCCTGATGTAAAGGGGAGCTCTGATGTAAGGGGAACTCTGTAGACCCTGATGTAAAGGGGAGCTCTGATGTAAGGGGGAACTCTGCGGACCCTGATGTAAAGGGGAGCTCTGTGGACCCTGATGTAAAGGGGAGTTTCTTATTGTAAGGGGAACTCTGTGGACCCTGATGTAAAGGGGAGCTCTGATGTAAGGGGAACTCTGTAGACCCTGATGTAAAGGGGAGCTCTGATGAAGGGTGTAACTCTGCAGACCCTGATGTAAAAGGGAGCTCTGATGTAAGGGGAACTCTGCGGACCCTGATGTAAAGAGGAGCTCTGATGTAAGGTGTAACTCTGCAGACCCTGATGTAAAGGGGAGCTCTGATGTAAGGGGAACTCTGCGGACCCTGATGTAAAGGGGAGCTCTGATGTCAGCGGAACTCTGCAGACCCTGCTGTAAAGGGGAGCTCTGATGTAAAGTGTAACTCTGCGGACCCTGATGTAAAGGGGAGCTCTGATGTAAGGGGGAACTCAGCGGACCCTGATGTAAAGGGGAGCTCTGATGTAAGGGGGAACTCTGTAGACCCTGATGTAAAGGGGAGCTCTGATGTAAAGGGAACTCTGTGGACCCTGATGTAAAGGGGAGTTTTGATGTAAGGGGAACTCTGCAGACCCTGATGTAAAGGGGAGCTCTGATGTAAGGGGAACTCTGCAGACCCTGATGTAAAGAGGAGCTCTGATGTAAGGGGAACTCTGCGGACCCTGATGTAAAGGGGAGCTCTGATGTAAGGTGAACTCTGCAAACCCTGATGTAAAGCGAAGCTCTGATGTAAGGGGAACTCTGTGGACCCTGATGTAAAGGGGAGCTCTGATGTCAGCGGAACTATGCAGACCCTGATGTAAAGTGGTGCTCTGATGTAAGGGGAACTCTGCGGACCCTGATGTAAAGGGGAGCTCTGATTTGAGGGGGAACTCTGCAGACCCTGATGTAAAGGGGAGCTCTGATTTGAGGGGGAACTCTGCGGACCCTGATGTAAAGGGGAGCTCTGATGTAAGGTGGAACTCTGTAGACCCTGATGTAAAGGGGAGCTCTGATGTAAAGTGTAACTCTGCTGACCCTGATGTAAAGGGGAGCTCTGATTTGAGGGGGAACTCTGCGGACCCTGATGTAAAGGGGAGCTCTGATGTAAAGTGTAACTTTGCGGACCCTGATGTAAAGGGGAGCTCTTATTTGAGGGGGAACTCTGCGGACCCTGATGTAAAGGGGAGCTCTGATGTAAGGGGAACTCTGCGGACCCTGATGTAAAGAGGAGCTCTGATGAAGGGTGTAACTCTGCAGACCCTGATGTAAAGGGGAGCTCTGATGTAAGGGGAACTCTGCGGACCCTGATGTAAAGGGGAGCTCTGATTTGAGGGGGAACTCTGCGGACCCTGATGTAAAGGGGAGCTCTGATGTAAGGGGGAACTCGGCGGACCCTGATGTAAAGGGGAGCTCTGATGTAAGGGGGAACTCTGTAGACCCTGATGTAAAGGGGAGCTCTGATGAAGGGTGTAACTCTGCAGACCCTGATGTGAAAGGGAGCTCTGATGTAAAGGGAACTCTGCGGACCCTGATGTAAAGGGGAGTTTTGATGTAAGGGGAACTCTGCAGACCCTGATGTAAAGGGGAGCTCTGATGTAAGGGGAATTCTGCGGACCCTGATGTAAAGAGGAGCTCTGATGTAAGGTGTAACTCTGCAGACCCTGATGTAAAAGGCAGCTCTGATGTAAGGGGAACTCTGCGGACCCTGATGTAAAGGGGAGCTCTGATGTAAGGTGAACTCTGCAAACCCTGATGTAAAGGGAAGCTCTGATGTAAGGGGAACTCTGTGGACCCTGATGTAAAGGGGAGCTCTTATGTCAGCGGAACTATGCAGACCCTGATGTAAAGGGGAGCTCTGATGTAAGGAGAACTCTGCGGACCCTGATGTAAAGGGGAGCTCTGATATAAGGAGAACTCTGCGGACCCTGATGTAAAGGGGAGCTCTGATGTAAAGAGAACTCTGCGGACCCTGATGTAAAGGGGAGCTCTGATGTAAGGTTAACTCTGCGGACCCTGATGTAAAGGGGAGCTCTGATGTAAGGGTACCTCTGTGGACTCTGATGTAAAGGGGAGCTCTGATAAAAGGTGGAACTCTGCGGACTCTGATGTAAAGGGGAGTTCTGATGTAAGGGGAACTCTGTCGACCCTGATGTAAAGGGGAGCTCTGATGTAAGGGGAACTCTGTAGACCCTGATGTAAAGGGGAGCTCTGATGTAAGGGGGAACTCTGCGGACCCTGATGTAAAGGGGAGCTCTGTGGACCCTGATGTAAAGGGGAGTTTCTTATTGTAAGGGGAACTCTGTGGACCCTGATGTAAAGGGGAGCTCTGATGTAAGGGGAACTCTGTAGACCCTGATGTAAAGGGGAGCTCTGATGAAGGGTGTAACTCTGCAGACCCTGATGTAAAAGGGAGCTCTGATGTAAGGGGAACTCTGCGGACCCTGATGTAAAGAGGAGCTCTGATGTAAGGTGTAACTCTGCAAACCCTGGTGTAAAGGGAAGCTCTGATGTAAGGGGAACTCTGCGGACCCTGATGTAAAGGGGAGCTCTGATGTAAGGTGGAACTATGCAGACCCTGATGTAAAGGGGAGCTCTGATGTAAGGTTAACTCTGCGGACCCTGATGTAAAGGGGAGCTCTGATGTAAGGGTACCTCTGTGGACCCTGATGTAAAGGGGAGCTCTGATAAAAGGTGGAACTCTGCGGACTCTGATGTAAAGGGGAGTTCTGATGTAAGGGGAACTCTGTGGACCCTGATGTAAAAGGGAGTTTCTTATTGTAAGGGAAACTCTGTGGAAACTGATGTAAAGGGGAGCTCTGATGTAAGGGGGAACTCTGTGGACCCTGATGTAAAGGGGAGCTCTGTGGACCCTGATGTAAAGGGGAGTTTCTTATTGTAAGGGGAACTCTGTGGACCCTGATGTAAAGGGGAGCTCTGTTGTAAGGGGAACTCTATAGACCCTGATGTAAAGGGGAGCTCTGATGTAAGGGGGAACTCTGCGGACCATGATGTAAAGGGGAGCTCTGGTGTACAGGGAACTCTGCGGACCCTGATGTAAAGGGGAGCTCTGATGTAAGGAGAACGATGCGGACCCTGATGTAAAGGGGAGCTCTGATGTAAGGGGGAACTCTGTAGACCCTGATGTAAAGGGAAGCTCTGATGTAAAGTGTAACTCTGCGGACCCTGATGTAAAGGGGAGCTCTGATTTGAGGGGGAACTCTGCGGACCCTGATGTAAAGGGTAGCTCTGATGTAAGGGGAACTCTGCAGACCCTGATGTAAAGGGAAGCTCTTATGTAAGGGGAACTCTGCGGACCCTGATGTAAAGGGGAGCTCTGATGTAAGGAGAACTCTGCAGACCCTGATGTAAAGGGGAGCTCTGATGTAAGGAGAACTCTGCGGACCCTGATGTAAAGGGGAGCTCTGATGTAAGGGGGAACTCTGCGGACCCTGATGTAAAGGGGAGCTCTGATGTCAGCGGAACTATGCAGACCCTGCTGTAAAGGGGAGCTCTGATGTTAAGTGTAACTCTGCGGACCATGATGTAAAGGGGAGCTCTGATGTAAGGGGAACTCTGTGGACCCTGATGTAAAGGGGAGCTCTGATTTGAGGGGGAACTCTGCGGACCCTGATGTAAAGGGTAGCTCTGATGTAAGGGGGAACTCGGCGGACCCTGATGTAAAGGGGAGCTCTGATGTAAGGGGGAACTCTGTAGACCCTGATGTAAAGGGGAGCTCTGATGAAGGGTGTAACTCTGCAGACCCTGATGTGAAAGGGAGTTTTGATGTAAGGGGAACTCTGCAGACCCTGATGTAAAGGGGAGCTCTGATGTAAGGGGAACTCTGCGGACCCTGATATAAAGAGGAGCTCTGATGTAAGGTGTAACTCTGCAGACCCTGATGTAAAAGGGAGCTCTGATGTAAGGGGAACTCTGCGGACCCTGATGTAAAGAGGAGATCTGATGAAGGGTGTAACTCTGCAGACCCTGATGTAAAAGGGAGCTCTGTTGTAAGGGGAATTCTGCGGACCCTGATGTAAAGAGGAGCTCTGATGTAAGGTGTAACTCTGCGGACCCTGATGTAAAGGGGAGCTCTGATGTCAGCGGAACTATGCAGACCCTGATGTAAAGGGGTGCTCTGATGTAAGGAGAACTCTGCAGACCCTGATGTAAAAGGGAGCTCTGATGTAAGGGGAACTCTGCGGTCCCTGATGTAAAAGGGGAGCTCTGATGTAAGGGGAACTCTGCGGACCCTGATGTAAAGGGGAGCTCTGATGTAAGGGGAACTCTGTGGACCCTGATTTAAAGGGGAGCTCTGATGTAAGGAGAACTCTGCGGACCCTCATGTAAAGGGGAGCTTTGATGTAAGGAGAACTCTGCGGACCCTGATGTAAAGGGGAGCTCTGATGTAAGGGGAACTCTGTGGACCCTCATTTAAAGGGGAGCTCTGATGTAAGGAGAACTCTGCGGACCCTCATGTAAAGGGGAGCTCTGATGTAAGGGGAACTCTGTGGACCCTTATGTAAAGGGGAGCTCTGATGTAAAAAGAACTCTGCGGACCCTGATGTAAAGGGGAGCTCTGATGTAAGGGTACCTCTGTGGACCCTGATGTAAAGGGGAGCTCTGATAAAAGGTCGAACTCTGCGGACTCTGATGTAAAGGGGAGTTCTGATGTAAGGGGAACTCTGTGGACCCTGATGTAAAAGGGAGTTTCTTATTGAAAGGGGAACTCTGTGGACCCTGATGTAAAGGGGAGCTCTGATGTAAAGGGAACTCTGTAGACCCTGATGTAAAGGGGAGCTCTGATGTAAGGGGGAACTCTGCGGACCCTGATGTAAAGTGGAGCTCTGTGGACCCTGATGTAAAGGGGAGTTTCTTATTGTAAGGGGAACTCTGTGGACCCTGTTGTAAAGGGGAGCTCTGATGTAAGGGGAACTCTATAGACCCTGATGTAAAGGGGAGCTCTGATAAAAGGTGGAACTCTGCGGACTCTGATGTAAAGGGGAGTTCTGATGTAAGGGGAACTCTGTGGATCCTGATGTAAAAGGGAGTTTCTTATTGTAAGGGGAACTCTGTGGACCCTGATGTAAAGGGGAGCTCTGATGTAAGGGGAACTCTGTAGACCCTGATGTAAAGGGGAGCTCTGATGTAAGGGGGAACTCTGCGGACCCTGATGTAAAGTGGAGCTCTGTGGACCCCGATGTAAAGGGGAGTTTCTTATTGTAAGGGGAACTCTGTGGACCCTGTTGTAAAGGGGAGCTCTGATGTAAGGGGAACTCTGGTGTACAGGGAACTCAGCAGACCCTGATGTAAAGGGCAGCTCTGGTGTACAGGGAACTCTGCGGACCCTGATGTAAAGGGGAGCTCTGATGTAAGGGGGAACTCTGTAGACCCTGATGTAAAGGGGAGCTCTGATGAAGGGTGTAACTCTGCAGACCCTGATGTGAAAGGGAGCTCTGATGTAAGGGGAACTCTGCAGACCCTGATGTAAAGGGGAGCTCTGATGTAAGGGGAACTCAGCGGACCCTGATGTAAAGGGGAGTTCTGATGTAAGGTGAACTCTGCAAAACCTGATATGAAAGGGAGCTCTGATGTAAGGGGAACTCTGCGGACCCTGATGTAAAGAGGAGCTCTGATGTAAGGTGTAACTCTGCAGACCCTGATGTAAAAGGGAGCTCTGATGTAAGGGGAACTCTGCGGACCCTGATGTAAAGGGAAGCTCTGATGTAAGGGGAACTCTGTGGACCCTGATGTAATGGGGAGCTCTGATGTCAGCGGAACTCTGCAGACCCTGATGTAAAGGGGTGCTCTGATGTAAGGTGAACTCTGCAAACCCTGATGTAAAGGGAAGCTCTGATGTAAGGGGAACTCTGCGGACCCTGATGTAAAGGGGAGCTCTGATGTAAGGTTAACTCTGCTGACCCTGATGTAAAGGGGAGCTCTGATGTAAGGGGAACTCTGTGGACCCTGATGTAAAGGGGAGCTCTGATGTAAGGGGAACTCTGTAGACCCTGATGTAAAGGGAGCTCTGATGTAAGGGGAACTCTGTAGACCCTAATGTAAAGGGGAGCTCTGATGTAAGGGGGAACTCTGCGGACCCTGATGTAAAGGGGAGCTCTGATGTAAGTTGGAACTCTGCAGACCCTGATGTAAAGGGGAGTTCTGATGTAAGGGGAACTCTGCGGATCCTGATGTAAAGGGGAGCTCTGATGTAAGGGGGAACTCTGTAGTCCCTGATGTAAAGGGGAGCTCTGATTTGAGGGGGAACTCTGCGGACCCTGATGTAAAGGGGAGCTCTGTGGACCCTGATGTAAAGGGGAGTTTCTTATTGTAAGGGGAACTCTGCGGACCCTGATGTAAAGGGGAGCTCTGATGTAAGGGGGAACTCTGCGGACCCTGATGTAAGGGGAACTCTGGTGTACAGGGAACTCTGCGGACCCTGATGTAAAAGGGGAGCTCTGATGTCTGCAGAACTCTGCAGACCCTGATTTAAGGGGAGCTCTGATTTCAGGGGGAACTCTACGGACCCTGATGTAAAGGGGAGCTCTGATGTAAGGGGGAACTCTGCGGACCCTGATGTAAAGGGGAGCTCTGTGGACCCTGATGTAAAGGGGAGTTTCTTATTGTAAGGGAAACTCTGTGGACCCTGTTGTAAAGGGGAGCTCTGATGTAAGGGGGAACTCTGCGGACCCTGATGTAAAGGGGAGCTCTGGTGTACAGGGAACTCTGCGGACCCTGATGTAAAGGGGAGCTCTGATGTAAGGAGAACTCTGCGGACCCTGATGTAAAGGGGAGCTCTGATGTAAGGAGAACTCTGCGGACTCTGATGTAAAGGGGAGCTCTCATGTAAGGGGAACTCTGTGGACCCTGATGTAAAGGGGAGCTCTGATGTAAGGAGAACTCTGCGGACCCTGATGTAAAGGGGAGCTCTGATGTAAGGTTAACTCTGCGGACCCTGATGTAAAGGGGAGCTCTGATGTAAGGGTACCTCTGTGGACCCTGATGTAAAGGGGAGCTCTGATAAAAGGTGGAACTCTGCGGACTCTGATGTAAAGGGGAGTTTTGATGTAAGGGGAACTCTGTGGACCCTGATGTAAAAGGTAGTTTCTTATTGTAAGGGGAACTCTGTGGACCCTGATGTAAAGGGGAGCTCTGATGTAAGGGGAACTCTGTAGACCCTGGTGTAAAGGGAAGCTCTGATGTAAGGGGGAACTCTGCGGACCCTGATGTAAGGGGAACTCTGGTGTACAGGGAACTCTGCGGACCCTGATGTAAAAGGGGAGCTCTGATGTCAGCAGAACTCTGCAGACCCTGATTTAAGGGGAGCTCTGATTTCAGGGGGAACTCTACGGACCCTGATGTAAAGGGGAGCTCTGATTTCAGGGGGAACTCTACGGACCCTGATGTAAAGGGGAGCTCTGATAAAAGGTGGAACTCTGCGACCATGACGTAAAGGGTAACTCTGCGGACCCTGATGTAAAGGGGAGTTTCTTATTGTAAGGGGAACTCTGTGGACCCTGATGTAAAGGGGAGCTCTGATGTAAGGTGGAACTCTGCGGACCCTGATGTAAAGGGGAGCTCTGATGTAAGGGGGAACTCTGCGGACCCTGATGTAAAGGGGAGCTCTGATGTAAGGTGGAACTCTGCAGACCCTGATGTAAAGGGGAGTTCTGATGTAAGGGGAACTCTGCGGAGCCTGATGTAAAGGGGAGCTCTGATGTAAGGGGGAACTCTGTAGTCCCTGATGTAAAGGGGAGTTTTGATAAAAGGTGGAACTCTGCGGACCCTGATGTAAAGGGGAGTTTCTTATTGTAAGGGGAACTCTGTGGACCCTGATGTAAAGGGGAGCTCTGATGTAAGGGGAACTCTGCGGACCCTGATGTGAAGAGGAGCTCTGATGTAAGGAGAACTCTACAGACCCTGATGTAAAGGGGAGCTCTGATGTAAGGAGAACTCTGCAGACCCTGATGTAAAGGGGAGCTCTGATGTAAGGAGAACTCTGCAGACCCTGATGTAAAGGGGAGCTCTGATTTGAGGGGGAACTCTGCGGACCCTGATGTAAAGGGGAGCTTTGTGGACCCTGATGTAAAGGGGAGTTTCTTATTGTAAGGGGAACTCTATAGACCCTGATGTAAAGGGGAGCTCTGATGTAAGGAGAACTCTGCGGACCCTGATGTAAAGGGAAGCTCTGATGTAAGGGGAACTCTGCGGACCCTGATGTAAAGGGGAGCTCTGATAAAAGGTGGAACTCTGCGACCATGACGTAAAGGGTAACTCTGCGGACCCTGATGTAAAGGGGAGTTTCTTATTGTAAGGGGAACTCTGTGGACCCTGATGTAAAGGGGAGCTCTGATGTAAGGTGGAACTCTGCGGACCCTGATGTAAAGGGGAGCTCTGATGTAAGGGGGAACTCTGCGGACCCTGATGTAAAGGGGAGCTCTGATGTAAGGGGGAACTCTGCGGACCCTGATGTAAAGGGGAGTTCTGATGTAAGGGGAACTCTGCGGAGCCTGATGTAAAGGGGAGCTCTGATGTAAGGGGGAACTCTGTAGTCCCTGATGTAAAGGGGAGTTTTGATAAAAGGTGGAACTCTGCGGACCCTGATGTAAAGGGGAGTTTCTTATTGTAAGGGGAACTCTGTGGACCCTGATGTAAAGGGGAGCTCTGATGTAAGGGGAACTCTGCGGACCCTGATGTGAAGAGGAGCTCTGATGTAAGGAGAACTCTGCAGACCCTGATGTAAAGGGGAGCTCTGATGTAAGGAGAACTCTGCAGACCCTGATGTAAAGGGAAGCTCTGATGTAAGGGGAACTCTGCGGACCCTGATGTAAAGGGGAGCTCTGATGTAAGGGGAACTCTGCGGACCCTGATGTAAAGAGGAGCTCTGATGTAAGGAGAACTCTGCAGACCCTGATGTAAAGGGGAGCTCTGATGTAAGGAGAACTCTGCAGACCCTGATGTAAAGGGGAGCTCTGATGTAAGGAGAACTCTGCAGACCCTGATGTAAAGGGGAGCTCTGATTTGAGGGGGAACTCTGCGGACCCTGATGTAAAGGGGAGCTTTGTGGACCCTGATTTAAAGGGGAGTTTCTTATTGTAAGGGGAACTCTATAGACCCTGATGTAAAGGGGAGCTCTGATGTAAGGAGAACTCTGCGGACCCTGATGTAAAGGGAAGCTCTGATGTAAGGGGAACTCTGCGGACCCTGATGTAAAGGGGAGCTCTGATGTAAGGGGAACTCTGCGGACCCTGATGTAAAGGGGAGCTCTGATGTAAGGGGAACTCTGCGGACCCTGATGTAAAGGGGAGCTCTGATGTAAGGGGGAACTCTGCGGACCCTGATGTAAAGGGGAGCTCTGGTGTACAGGGAACTCTGTGGACCCTGATGTAAAGGGGAGCTCTGATGTAAGGAGAACTCTGCGGACCCTGATGTAAAGGGAAGCTCTGATGTAAGGGGAACTCTGCGGACCCTGATGTAAAGGGGAGCTCTGATGTAAGGGGAACTCTGCGGACCCTGATGTAAAGGGGAGCTCTGATGTAAGGAGAACTCTGCGGACCCTGATGTAAAGGGGAGCTCTGATGTAAGGTTAACTCTGCGGACCCTGATGTAAATAGGAGCTCTGATGTAAGGGTACCTCTGTGGACCCTAATGTAAAGGGGAGCTCTGATAAAAGGTGGAACTCTGCGGACTCTGATGTAAAGGGGAGTTCTGATGTAAGGGGAACTCTGTGGACCCTGATGTAAAAGGGAGTTTCTTATTGTAAGGGGAACTCTGTGGACCCTGATGTAAGGGGAGCTCTGATGTAAGGGGAACTCTTTAGACCCTGATGTAAAGGGGAGCTATGATGTAAGGGGGAACTCTGCGGACCCTGATGTAAGGGGAACTCTGCGGACCCTGATGTAAAAGGGGAGCTCTGATGTCAGCGGAACTCTGCAGATCCTGATTTAAGGGGAGCTCTGATTTGAGGGGGAACTCTGCGGACCCTGATGTAAAGGGGAGCTCTGATTTGAGGGGGAACTCTGCGGACCCTGATGTAAAGGGGAGCTCTGATAAAAGGTGGAACTCTGCAGACCATGACGTAAAGGGTAACTCTGCGGACCCTGATGTAAAGGGGAGTTTCTTATTGTAAGGGGAACTCTGTGGACCCTGATGTAAAGGGAGCTCTGATGTAAGGGGAACTCTGTAGACCCTGATGTAAAGGGGAGCTCTGGTGTACAAGGAAGTCTGCAGACCCTGATGTAAAGGGGATTTCTGATGTAAGGGGGAACTCTGTAGACCCTAATGTAAAGGGGAGCTCTGATGTAAGGGGGAACTCTGCGGACCCTGATGTAAAGGGGAGCTCTGATGTAAGGTGGAGCTCTGCAGACCCTGATGTAAAAGGGAGTTCTGATGTAAGGGGGAACTCTGTAGTCCCTGATGTAAAGGGGAGCTCTGATGTAAGGGGGAACTCTGTAGTCCCTGATGTAAAGGGGAGTTCTGATAAAAGGTGGAACTCTGCAGAACCCTGATGTAAAGGGGAGTTTCTTATTGTAAGGGGAACTCTGTGGACCCTGATGTAAAGGGGAGCTCTGATGTAAGGGGAACTCTGTGGACCCTGATCTAAAGGGGAGCTCTGATGTAAGGGGAACTCTGCGGACCCTGATGTAAAGGGGAGCTCTGATGTAAGGGGAACTCTGCGGACCCTGATGTAAAGGGGAGCTCTGATGTAAGGAGAACTCTGCAGACTCTGATGTAAAGGGGAGCTCTGATTTGAGGGGGAACTCTGCGGGCCCTGATGTAAAGGGGAGCTCTGATAAAAGGTGGAACTCTGCAGACCCTGATGTAAAGCGAACTCTGCAGACCCTGATGTAAAGGGGAACTCTGCAGACCCTGATGTAAAGGGGAACTCTGCAGACCCTGATGTAAAGGGGAACTCTGCAGACCCTGATGTAAAGGGGAACTCTGCAGACCCTGATGTAAAGGGGAACTCTGCAGACCCTGATGTAAAGGGGAACTCTGCAGACCCTGATGTAAAGGGGAACTCTGCAGACCCTGATGTAAAGGGGAACTCTGATGTAAGGGGAACTCTGTAGACCCTATCGTAAAGGGGAGCTCTGTTGTAAGGGGGAACTCTGCGGACCCTGATATAAAGGGGAGCTCTGATGTAAGGGGAACTCTGCGGACCCTGATGTAAAGGGGAGCTCTGATGTAAGGTGTAACTCTGCAGACCCTGATGTAAAGGGGAGCTCTGATGTAAGGTGTAACTCTGCAGACCCTGATGTAAAGGGGAGCTCTGATGTAAGGTGTAACTCTGCAGACCCTGATGTAAAGGGGAGCTCTGATGTAAGGTGTAACTCTGCAGACCCTGATGTAAAGGGGAGCTCTGATGTAAGGTGGAACTCTTCAGACCCTGATGTAAAGGGGAGCTCTGATGTAAGGTGGAACTCTTCAGACCCTGATGTAAAGGGGAGCTCTGATGTAAGGTGTAACTCTGCAGACCCTGATGTAAAGGGGAGCTCTGATGTAAGGTGGAACTCTTCAGACCCTGATGTAAGGGGAACTCTGCGGACCCTGATGTAAAGGGGAGCTCTGATGTAAGGAGAACTCTGCAGACTCTGATGTAAAGGGGAGCTCTGATTTGAGGGGGAACTCTGCGGGCCCTGATGTAAAGGGGAGCTCTGATAAAAGGTGGAACTCTGCAGACCCTGATGTAAAGCGAACTCTGCAGACCCTGATGTAAAGGGGAACTTTGCAGACCCTGATGTAAAGGGGAACTCTGCAGACCCTGATGTAAAGGGGAACTCTGCAGACCCTGATGTAAAGGGGAACTCTGCAGACCCTGATGTAAAGGGGAACTCTGATGTAAGGGGAACTCTGTAGACCCTATCGTAAAGGGGAGCTCTGTTGTAAGGGGGAACTCTGCGGACCCTGATATAAAGGGGAGCTCTGATGTAAGGGGAACTCTGCGGACCCTGATGTAAAGGGAAGCTCTGATGTAAGGTGTAACTCTGCAGACCCTGATGTAAAGGGGAGCTCTGATGTAAGGTGGAACTATTCAGACCCTGATGTAAAGGGGAGCTCTGATGTAAGGGGGAACTCTGTAGTCCCTGATGTAAAGGGGAACTCTGATGTAAGGGGGAACTCTGCGGACCCTGATGTAAAGGGGAGCTCTGATGTAAGGGGGAACTCAGCGGACCCTGATGTAAAGGGGAGCTCTGATTTGAGGGGGAACTCTGCGGACCCTGATGTAAAGGGGAGTTTCTTATTGTAAGGGGAACTCTGCGGCCCCTGATGTAAAGGGGAGCTGTGATGTAAGGGGAACTCTGCGGACCCTGATGTAAAGGGGAGCTCTGATGCAAGGGGAACTCTGCGGACCCTGATGTAAAGGGGAGCTCTGATTTGAGGGGGAACTCTGCGGACCCTGATGTAAAGGGGGGTTCTGATTTGAGGGGGAACTCTGCGGACCCTGATGTAAAGGGGAGCTCTGATGTAAGGGGGAACTCTGTAGTCCCTGATGTAAAGGGGAGCTCTGATTTGAGGGGGAACTCTGCAGACCCTGATGTAAAGAGGAGTTCTGATGTAAGGTGGAACTCTGTAGACCCTGATGTAAAGGGGAGCTCTGATTTGAGGGGGAACTCTGCGGACTCTGATGTAAAGGGGAGCTCTGATTTGAGGGGGAACTCTGCAGACCCTGATGTAAAGGGGAGCTCTGATAAAAGGTGGAACTCTGCAGACCCTGATATAAAGGGGAGCTCTGATTTGAGGGGGAACTCTGCGGACCCTGATGTAAAGGGGAACTCTGATTTGAGGGGGGATTTGAGGGGGAACTCTGCGGACCCTGATGTAAAGGGGAACTCTGATTTGAGGGGGGATTTGAGGGGGAACTCTGCGGACCCTGATGTAAAGGGGAGCTCTGATGTAAGGTGGAACTCTGTAGACCCTGATGTAAAGGGGAGCTCTGATAAAAGGTGGAACTCTGCAGACCATGATGTAAATAGATTCCAGTGGCGGCTGGTGCAGCAAACGAACGCCCCTTCCCCAATCCCCCCCGCGGGAGACAGACAGGAAGGCGGGGATCAGAGGCCGGGGGGCTGCTGCTCCTCACGCCAGTTTGTGAAGCTTGAGAAGAGCTGGGGCCATTGGTTCTCCTCCTGGCCAAACAGGAAGTGATTCCTGAGACCCCATTGGAGGAGAATCAGGAAGACCATAGCGAATATTAATTCACACAACTGGGAGGCCTCACTCACTCTTTTCCTGTGGCCTGGCTGGGTATGGGAGGGTGGCTGGGGGGTCCCATTGTGTCTTCATGCGCTCCCAGGTGTGGGGTGTCCCTATACACGGGGCGGGGAGTTCATGATCAGGATATGGAGGATTTCTGAGTCCTATGGCACCATATTGGTGGACCTCACACGGGTTATCATCCTCTGGTTTTATTATTCAGCACTTTTGTTCTATGTTGATGATTATATGTTGTACATCGCCTGGCTGTGGTGACGACATACCAATCACTCCGGGTTCAGGGGACCGGCGCTGCCATTTTACATTAAATTCACCAATATATTCAATCAATATAATTCATCAATATAATCCATCAATATAATCCATCAATATAATCCATCAATATAATCCATCAATATAATCCATCAATATAATCCATCAATATAATCCATCAATATAATCCATCAATATAATCCATCAATATAATCCATCAATATATCGGGGGAGGACAGCAGAACACAAAACATCCAAATACATGACCAATAGAAGAATGGTGCGCTATCCCTTTAAATCTATAAACCAATAATACAACCAAGAGAAATACAAAGTGAGGGCTCCATGAATGTGATTGGACAATGGAGAACTCAGGGAATCCCCAGAAGATCGCTCCTCCAATCAGCTTCCTGGGATCTCGGGGTAATAAGAGATTGAATTGGATCTCCCTTATGCGCTGTGAATTTGCATTGCGATTTTTTTCTCGCCATATGCGACTTCCATGCAAATTAGTGGGGGGAGTGGGCACATGGATTAGGGGAGTGGGCACATGGATTAGGGGAGTGGTCACATGGATTAGGGGAGAGGTCACATGGATTAGGGGAGTGGGCACATGGATTAGGGGGGTGGTCACATGGATTAGGGGGGTGGTCACATGGATTAGGGGGGTGGTCACATGGATTAGGGGAGTGGTCACATGGATTAGGGGAGAGGTCACATGGATTAGGGGAGAGGTCACATGGATTAGGGGAGAGGTCACATGGATTAGGGGAGTGGGCACATGGATTAGGGGGGTGGTCACATGGATTAGGGGGGTGGTCACATGGATTAGGGGGGTGGTCACATGGATTAGGGGGGTGGTCACATGGATTAGGGGAGTGGTCACATGGATTAGGGGGGTGGTCACATGGATTAGGGGGGTGGTCACATGGATTAGGGGAGTGGTCACATGGATTAGGGGGGTGGTCACATGGATTAGGGGGGTGGTCACATGGATTAGGGGGGTGGTCACATGGATTAGGGGGGTGGTCACATGGATTAGGGGGGTGGTCACATGGATTAGGGGAGTGGTCACATGGATTAGGGGGGTGGTCACATGGATTAGGGGGGTGGTCACATGGATTAGGGGGTGGTCACATGGATTAGGGGGGTGGTCACATGGATTAGGGGAGTGGTCACATGGATTAGGGGAGAGGTCACATGGATTAGGGGAGAGGTCACATGGATTAGGGGAGAGGTCACATGGATTAGGGGAGTGGTCACATGGATTAGGGGAGTGGGCACATGGATTAGGGGGGTGGTCACATGGATTAGGGGGGTGGTCACATGGATTAGGGGGGTGGTCACATGGATTAGGGGGGTGGTCACATGGATTAGGGGGGTGGTCACATGGATTAGGGGAGTGGTCACATGGATTAGGGGGGTGGTCACATGGATTAGGGGGGTGGTCACATGGATTAGGGGGGTGGTCACATGGATTAGGGGGGTGGTCACATGGATTAGGGGAGTGGTCACATGGATTAGGGGGGTGGTCACATGGATTAGGGGGGTGGTCACATGGATTAGGGGGGTGGTCACATGGATTAGGGGGTGGTCACATGGATTAGGGGGGTGGTCACATGGATTAGGGGAGTGGTCACATGGATTAGGGGAGAGGTCACATGGATTAGGGGAGAGGTCACATGGATTAGGGGAGAGGTCACATGGATTAGGGGAGTGGTCACATGGATTAGGGGAGTGGGCACATGGATTAGGGGAGTGGGCACATGGATTAGGGGGGTGGTCACATGGATTAGGGGGGTGGTCACATGGATTAGGGGGGTGGTCACATGGATTAGGGGAGTGGTCACATGGATTAGGGGGGTGGTCACATGGATTAGGGGGGTGGTCACATGGATTAGGGGAGTGGTCACATGGATTAGGGGGGTGGTCACATGGATTAGGGGGGTGGTCACATGGATTAGGGGGGTGGTCACATGGATTAGGGGGGTGGTCACATGGATTAGGGGGGTGGTCACATGGATTAGGGGGGTGGTCACATGGATTAGGGGAGTGGTCACATGGATTAGGGGAGAGGTCACATGGATTAGGGGAGAGGTCACATGGATTAGGGGAGAGGTCACATGGATTAGGGGAGAGGTCACATGGATTAGGGGAGAGGTCACATGGATTAGGGGGGTAGTCACATGGATTAGGGGGGTGGTCACATGGATTAGGGGAGTGGTCACATGGATTAGGGGGGTGGTCACATGGATTAGGGGGGTGGTCACATGGATTAGGGGAGAGGTCACATGGATTAGGGGGGTGGTCACATGGATTAGGGGAGTGGTCACATGGATTAGGGGAGAGGTCACATGGATTAGGGGGGTGGTCACATGGATTAGGGGGGTGGTCACATGGATTAGGGGAGAGGTCACATGGATTAGGGGAGAGGTCACATGGATTAGGGGGGTAGTCACATGGATTAGGGGGGTGGTCACATGGATTAGGGGAGTGGTCACATGGATTAGGGGGGTGGTCACATGGATTAGGGGGGTGGTCACATGGATTAGGGGAGAGGTCACATGGATTAGGGGGGTGGTCACATGGATTAGGGGAGTGGTCACATGGATTAGGGGAGAGGTCACATGGATTAGGGGGGTGGTCACATGGATTAGGGGGGTGGTCACATGGATTAGGGGAGTGGTCACATGGATTAGGGGAGTGGTCACATGGATTAGGGGAGAGGTCACATGGATTAGGGGGGTGGTCACATGGATTAGGGGAGAGGTCACATGGATTAGGGGGGTGGTCACATGGATTAGGGGGGTGGTCACATGGATTAGGGGGGTGGTCACATGGATTAGGGGGGTGGTTACATGGATTAGGGGGGTGGTCACATGGATTAGGGGGGTGGTCACATGGATTAGGGGGGTGGTCACATGGATTAGGGGGGTGGTCACATGGATTAGGGGAGTGGTCACATGGATTAGGGGGGTGGTCACATGGATTAGGGGGGTGGTCACATGGATTAGGGGGGTGGTCACATGGATTAGGGGAGTGGTCACATGGATTAGGGGGGTGGTCACATGGATTAGGGGGGTGGTCACATGGATTAGGGGGGTGGTCACATGGATTAGGGGAGTGGTCACATGGATTAGGGGAGTGGTCACATGGATTAGGAGAGTGGTCACATGGATTAGGGGAGTGGTCACATGGATTAGGAGAGTGGTCACATGGATTAGGGGAGTGGTCACATGGATTAGGAGAGTGGTCACATCTGCGATCTCCATCGGCTCCCATAGAAGTCTATAGAGCTGATATTCGCACTAAACTCGCCGGATCGTATATCTGGCCGTCATTGGTAGGAATGTTTTGTTGTGCCGCGTACAAACGATCGGTTTTGCCGTCGGACTAAACTCTGAAGGTTTCTCCAACAGAATTCCATTCCAGCGGTCTCGCCTACACACAATCAAACTAAAGTCCGACCGTCCAGAACGCGGTGACATCACATACCACGGGGATAGAAATAGGAAGTTGAGTAGCCAATCGCTTCCGTCTCGTTCATGGTTCGGAGCATGCGTTTTTGGTGCGTCAGACCAGCGTACAGACGATCGGATTTCCTGATAGGAATTGGTTCCGGCGGAAAGATTTAGAACATGTTCTATTTTTAGGTCTGTCAGAATTTTCGAATAAAAAAGTCCGATGAGGTCCCACACACGATCGGAATAGACGATGAAAAGATTCCGCCTGACTTTTTGTGTCGGACATTCCACTCGTGTGTACACCGCATGACATGACATGGGAATCTACGCTTTTCTGACCACATCTGATCCACGTAGAAGTCACATAAACATGAGCCAGACCTCCAAAGACTCTCCTCCTGACCACTTACAGCCCAGACCTCCAAAGACTCTCCTCCTGACCACTTACAGCCCAGACCTCCAAAGACTCTCCTCCTGACCACTTACAGCCCAGACCTCCAAAGACTCTCCTCCTGACCACTCACAGCCCAGACCTCCAAAGACTCTCCTCCTGACTACTCACAGCCCAGACCTCCAAAGACTCTCCTACTGACCACTCACAGCCCAGACCTCCAAAGACTCTCCTCCTGACCACTCACAGCCCAGACCTCCAAAGACTCTCCTCCTGACCACTCACAGCCCAGACCTCCAAAGACTCTCCTCCTGACCACTTACAGCCCAGACCTCCAAAGACTCTCCTCCTGACCACTCACAGCCCAGACCTCCAAAGACTCTCCTCCTGACCACTTACAGCCCAGACCTCCAAAGACTCTCCTCCTGACCACTCACAGCCCAGACCTCCAAAGACTCTCCTCCTGACTACTCACAGCCCAGACCTCCAAAGACTCTCCTACTGACCACTCACAGCCCAGACCTCCAAAGACCCTCCTACTGACCACACATAGCCCAGACCTCCAAAGACTCTCCTCCTGACCACACCCCCCACACACTGCTATCATTGTATTTGGGGGAGGGGGGGTAGATGACATTTTGTTGAGTTCTGGATATTAGACTTCTATAAGGAAGACTCCACAATCTACCGAACTCCCGTCATCATATTCCTCAAAATCCACTTTGTCTGCAAACCCAGATATTACCTTGTAAAACAGCTGTGACATCATCCTGGGCAAAGCTGTGGGAGGGGCCAGCAAGCTCCACCCACTCCAGGAGGGGGCGGAGACAAGACCAGTCCCCCGCACAAGGAGAGAGATCAGCAGTGGGCGGTCTTTATTATCGGAAGTCTCACACCGGATGACAGGACAGATCTGGGAGAAGATTCCGGAAGTCACATGACCGATGGATTTATTCCGCCCTCCACCCTTACAGGAGAGAATCCTCATTACAGGAATTCTCAGTCTGCTGTGACTGGAAGGAATCCTTTCCTCTGATGATGGAGGTGTCTCCATAGAGTGAGATGATTCACCCAGTGTATTCCTCACTACAAGACTCCTCCCACCCCAGGGACCGAATCTCCCATCATAGGGACTGAATGTCCCACAACAGGGACTGAATCTCCCACCCCAGGGACTGAATCTCCCATCATAGGGACTGAATCTCCCATCATAGGGACTGAATCTCCCACAACAGGGACTGAATCTCCCACCCCAGGGACTAAAACCTCCCACCCCAGGGACTGAATCTCCCATCATGGGGACTGAATCTCCCATCATAGGGACTGAATCTCCCACTCCAGGGACTGAATCTCCCACCCAGGGACTAAAACCTCCCACCCCAGGGACTGAATCTCCCATCATAGGGACTAAATCTCCAACTTCAGGGACTGAATCTCCCATCATAGGGACCGAATCTCCCATCATAGGGACTAAATCTCCCACCCCAGGGACTGAATCTCCCATCATAGGGACTGAATCTCCCACCCCAGGGACTGAATCTCCCACCCCAGGGACTGAATCTCCCACCCAGGGACTGAATCTCCCACCCCAGGGACTAAATCTCCCATCATAGGGACTAAATCTCCCATCATAGGGACTAAATCTCCAACTTCAGGGACTGAATCTCCCACCATAGGGACCGAATCTTCCATCATAGGGACTGAATCTCCCATCATAGGGACTGAATCTCCCACCCCAGGGACTGAATCTCCCACCCCAGGGACTGAATCTCCCACCCAGGGACTAAAACCTCCCACCCCAGGGACTGAATCTCCCATCATAGGGACTAAATCTCCAACTTCAGGGACTAAATCTCCCATCATAGGGACCGAATCTCCCATCATAGGGACCGAATCTCCCATTACAAGGACTGAATCTCCCATCATAGGGACCGAATCTCCCATCATAGGGACCGAATCTCCCATTACAAGAACTGAATCTCCATCCACAGAGACTGAATCTTCCATCATAGGGACTGAATCTCCCATCATAGGGACTGAATCTTCCATCATAGGGACTAAATCTCCCACCCCAGGGACTGAATCTCCCATCATAGGGACTGAATCTCCCACCCCAGGGACTGAATCTCCCATCTCAGGGACTGAATCTCCCATCTCAGGGACTGAATCTCCCACCCCAGGGACTGAATCTCCCACCCCAGGGACTGAATCTCCCATCTCAAGGACTGAATCTCCCACCCCAGTGATTAAATCTCCCACCCCAGGGACTGAATCTCCCACCCCAGGGACTGAATCTCCCACCCCAGGGACTGATTCTCCCACCATAGGGACTGATTCTCCCACCATAGGGACTAAATCGCCCATCATAGGGACTAAACCTCCCACCCCAGGGACTGAATCTCCCACCCCAGAGACTGTATATCCCATCCCAGGGACTGAATCTCCCACCCCAGGGACTGAATCTTCCATCTCAGGGACTGAATCTTCCATCTCAGGGACTGAATCTCCCACCATAGGGACTAATTCTCCAACCCCAGGAACTGAATCACCTATCATAGGGACTAAATCTCCCACCCAAGGATTAAATCTTCCACCCCAGGGACTGAAGCTCCCAACTCAGGGACTGAATATCCCACCATAGGGACTGAATCTCCCACCCCAGGGACTGAATCTCCCACCCCAGGGACTGAATCTTCCATCATATGGACTAAATTTCTCACCCAGGGACTGAATCTGCCACCATAGGGACTGAATCTTCCATCATAGGGACTGATTCTCCCACCATAGGGACTGAATCTCCCGCCCCAGGGACTAAATCTCCCACCCCAGGGACTAAATCACCCATCATAGGGACTGAATCTCCCACCCTAGGGACTGAATCCCCCATCATAGGGACTAAACTTCCCACCCCAGGGACTGAATCTCCCATCATAGGGACTGAATCTCCCACCATAGGGACTAATTCTCCCATCATAGGTACTAATTCTCCAACCCCAGAAACTGAATCTCCAACCCCAGGATCTGAATCTCCCATCATAGGGACTAAATCTCCCATCATAGGGACTGAATCACCCATCATAGGGACTGAATCACCCTTCATAGGGACTGAATCACCCTTCATAGGGACTGAATCACCCTTCATAGGGACTGAATCTCCCACCCCTGGGACTGAATCTCTAATCATAGGGACTAAATCTCTCACTCCAATGACTGGATCTCCCATCATAGGGACTAAATCTCCCACCCCAGGGACTGAATCTCCCACCATAGGGACTGAATCTCCCACCCCAGGGACTGAATCTTCCATTATAGGAACTAAATTTCTCACCCCAGGGAATGAATCTCCCACCCCAGGGACTGAATCTCTCATCATAGGGACTAAATCTCCCCCCGGGACTGAATCTCCCACCCCAGGGAATGAATCGCCCACCTCAGGGACTGAATCGCCCACCATAGTGACTGAATCTCCCATCATAGGGACTAAATCTTCCACCCCAGTGACTGAATCTCCCACCCCAGGGACTGAATTTCCCAACCCAGGGACTGAATTTCCCACCCCAGGGACTGAATTTCCCACCCCAGGGACTGAATCTCCCACCATAGGGACTGAATCTCCCACCCCAGGGACTGAATCTCCCATCATAAGGATTAAACCTCCCACCCCAGAGACTGAATCTCCCACCCCAGGGCCTGAATCTCCCATCATAGGGACTGAATCTCCCACCCTAGGGACTGAATCTCCCACCCCAGGGACTGAATCTCCCACCCCAGGGACTGAATCTCCCACCCCAAGGGACTGAATCTCCCACACCAGGCACTGAATCTCCCACACCAGGCATTTAATCTCCCACACCAGGGATTGAATCTCCCATCATAGGGACTGAATCTCCCACCATAGGGACTGCATCTCCCACCCCAGGGACTGAATCTCACATCATAGGGACTGAATCTCACATCATATGGACTGAATCTCACACCCCAGGGACTGCATTTTTCATCATAGGCACCCCAGGAACTGAATCTTCCATCATAGGGACTGAATCTCCCACCCCAGGGGCTGAATCTCTTATCATAGGGACCATATCTTCAATCATAGGGACTAAATCTCTCACACCAATGACTGAATCTCCCACCTCAGGGACTGAATCTCCCATCATAGGGACTGAATCTTCCTTCATAGGGACTAAATCTCTCACTCCAGGGACTGTATCTTCCCATCATAAGGACTAAACCTCCAACCCCAGGGACTGAATCTCCCATCCCAGGGACTGAATCTCCCATCATAGGATCTAAATCTCCCACCCCAGGGACTAAATCACTCATCATAGGGACTAAATCTCCCACCCCAGGGACTGAATCTCCTATCATAGGGGACTGAATCTCCCATCATAGGGACTCATTCTCTCACTCCAAGGACTGAATCTCCCACCATAGGGACCAAATCTTCCATCATAGGGACTGAATCTCCCATCATAGGGACTGAATCTCCCACCCCAGGGACTGAATCTCCCACCCAGGGACTAAAACCTCCCACCCCAGGGACTGAATCTCCCATCATAGGGACTAAATCTCCAACTTCAGGGACTAAATCTCCCATCATAGGGACCGAATCTCCCATCATAGGGACCGAATCTCCCATTACAAGGACTGAATCTCCCATCATAGGGACCGAATCTCCCATCATAGGGACCGAATCTCCCATTACAAGGACTGAATCTCCATCCACAGAGACTGAATCTTCCATCATAGGGACTGAATCTCCCATCATAGGGACTGAATCTTCCATCATAGGGACTAAATCTCCCACCCCAGGGACTGAATCTCCCATCATAGGGACTGAATCTCCCACCCCAGGGACTGAATCTCCCATCTCAGGGACTGAATCTCCCATCTCAGGGACTGAATCTCCCACCCCAGGGACTGAATCTCCCATCTCAAGGACTGAATCTCCCACCCCAGTGATTAAATCTCCCACCCCAGGGACTGAATCTCCCACCCCAGGGACTGAATCTCCCACCCCAGGGACTGAATCTCCCACCCCAGGGACTGATTCTCCCACCATAGGGACTGATTCTCCCACCATAGGGACTAAATCGCCCATCATAGGGACTAAATCTCCCACCCCAGGGACTGAATCTCCCACCCCAGGGACTGAATCTCCCACCCCAGGGACTAAATCGCCCATCATAGGGACTAAACCTCCCACCGCAGGGACTGAATCTCCCACCCCAGAGACTGTATATCCCATCCCAGGGACTGAATCTCCCACCCCAGGGACTGAATCTTCCATCTCAGGGACTGAATCTTCCATCTCAGGGACTGAATCTTCCATCTCAGGGACTGAATCTCCCACCATAGGGACTAATTCTCCAACCCCAGGAACTGAATCACCTATCATAGGGACTAAATCTCCCACCCCAGGGACTAAATCTCCCACCCAAGGATTAAATCTTCCACCCCAGGGACTGAATCTCCCACCCCAGGGACTGAATCTTCCATCATATGGACTAAATTTATCACCCAGGGACTGAATCTGCCACCATAGGGACTGAATCTTCCATCATAGGGACTGATTCTCCCACCATAGGGACTGAATCTCCCGCCCCAGGGACTAAATCTCTTTCATCATATGGACTAAATCTCCCACCCCAGGGACTAAATCACCCATCATAGGGACTGAATCTCCCACCCTAGGGACTGAATCCCCCATCATAGGGACTAAACCTCCCACCCCAGGGACTGAATCTCCCATCATAGGGACTGAATCTCCCACCATAGGGACTAATTCTCCCATCATAGGTACTAATTCTCCAACCCCAGAAACTGAATCTCCAACCCCAGGATCTGAATCTCCCATCATAGGGACTAAATCTCCCATCATAGGGACTGAATCACCCATCATAGGGACTGAATCACCCTTCATAGGGACTGAATCACCCTTCATAGGGACTGAATCTCCCACCCCTGGGACTGAATCTCTAATCATAGGGACTAAATCTCTCACTCCAATGACTGGATCTCCCATCCCAGGGACTAAATCTTTAACCCCGGGGACTGAATCTCCCACCCCGGGATTAAATTTTCCATCAAAGGGACTATATCTCCCACCCCAGGGACTGAATCTCCAACCCCAGGATCTGAATCTCCCATCATAGGGACTAAATCACCCATCATAGGGACGGAATCACCCATTATAGGGACTGAATCACCCATCATAGGGACTGAATCACCCTTCATAGGGACTGAATCACCCTTCATTAGGGACTGAATCTCCCACCCCTGGGACTGAATCTCTAATCATAGGGACTAAATCTCTCACTCCAATGACTGGATCTCCCATCATAGGGACTAAATCTCCCACCCCAGGGACTGAATCTCCCACCCCAGGGACTGAATCTCCCACCCCAGGGACTGAATCTCCCACCCCAGGGACTGAATCTCCCACCATAGGGACTGAATCTCCCACCCCAGGGACTGAATCTTCCATTATAGGAACTAAATTTCTCACCCCAGGGAATGAATCTCCCACCCCAGGGACTGAATCTCTCATCATAGGGACTAAATCTCCCCCCGGGACTGAATCTCCCACCCCAGGGAATGAATCGCCCACCTCAGGGACTGAATCGCCCACCATAGTGACTGAATCTCCCATCATAGGGACTAAATCTTCCACCCCAGTGACTGAATCTCCCACCCCAGGGACTGAATTTCCCAACCCAGGGACTGAATTTCCCACCCCAGGGACTGAATTTCCCACCCCAGGGACTGAATCTCCCACCATAGGGACTGAATCTCCCACCCCAGGGACTGAATCTCCCATCATAAGGATTAAACCTCCCACCCCAGAGACTGAATCTCCCACCCCAGGGCCTGAATCTCCCATCATAGGGACTGAATCTCCCACCCTAGGGACTGAATCTCCCACCCCAGGGACTGAATCTCCCACCCCAGGGACTGAATCTCCCACCCCAGGCACTGAATCTCCCACACCAGGCATTTAATCTCCCACACCAGGGATTGAATCTCCCATCATAGGGACTGAATCTCCCACCATAGGGACTGAATCTCCCACTCCAGTGACTGAATCTTGCATCATAGCGACTGCATCTCCCACCCCAGGGACTGAATCTCACATCATAGGGACTGAATCTCACATCATAGGGACTGAATCTCACACCCCAGGGACTGCATTTTTCATCATAGGCACCCCAGGAACTGAATCTTCCATCATAGGGACTGAATCTCCCACCCCAGGGGCTGAATCTCTTATCATAGGGACCATATCTTCAATCATAGGGACTAAATCTCTCACACCAATGACTGAATCTCCCACCTCAGGGACTGAATCTCCCATCATAGGGACTGAATCTTCCTTCATAGGGACTAAATCTCTCACTCCAGGGACTGTATCTTCCCATCATAAGGACTAAACCTCCAACCCCAGGGACTGAATCTCCCATCCCAGGGACTGAATCTCCCATCATAGGATCTAAATCTCCCACCCCAGGGACTAAATCACTCATCATAGGGACTAAATCTCCCACCCCAGGGACTGAATCTCCTATCATAGGGGACTGAATCTCCCATCATAGGGACTCATTCTCTCACTCCAAGGACTGAATCTCCCACCATAGGGACCAAATCTTCCATCATAGGGACTGAATCTCCCATCATAGGGACTGAATCTCCCATCATAGGGACTGAATCTCCCACCCCAGGGACTGAATCTCCCACCCAGGGACTAAAACCTCCCACCCCAGGGACTGAATCTCCCATCATAGGGACTAAATCTCCAACTTCAGGGACTAAATCTCCCATCATAGGGACCGAATCTCCCATCATAGGGACCGAATCTCCCATTACAAGGACTGAATCTCCCATCATAGGGACCGAATCTCCCATCATAGGGACCGAATCTCCCATTACAAGGACTGAATCTCCATCCACAGAGACTGAATCTTCCATCATAGGGACTGAATCTCCCATCATAGGGACTGAATCTTCCATCATAGGGACTAAATCTCCCACCCCAGGGACTGAATCTCCCATCATAGGGACTGAATCTCCCACCCCAGGGACTGAATCTCCCATCTCAGGGACTGAATCTCCCATCTCAGGGACTGAATCTCCCACCCCAGGGACTGAATCTCCCATCTCAAGGACTGAATCTCCCACCCCAGTGATTAAATCTCCCACCCCAGGGACTGAATCTCCCACCCCAGGGACTGAATCTCCCACCCCAGGGACTGAATCTCCCACCCCAGGGACTGATTCTCCCACCATAGGGACTGATTCTCCCACCATAGGGACTAAATCGCCCATCATAGGGACTAAATCTCCCACCCCAGGGACTGAATCTCCCACCCCAGGGACTGAATCTCCCACCCCAGGGACTGAATCTCCCACCCCAGGGACTAAATCGCCCATCATAGGGACTAAACCTCCCACCGCAGGGACTGAATCTCCCACCCCAGAGACTGTATATCCCATCCCAGGGACTGAATCTCCCACCCCAGGGACTGAATCTTCCATCTCAGGGACTGAATCTTCCATCTCAGGGACTGAATCTCCCACCATAGGGACTAATTCTCCAACCCCAGGAACTGAATCACCTATCATAGGGACTAAATCTCCCACCCCAGGGACTAAATCTCCCACCCAAGGATTAAATCTTCCACCCCAGGGACTGAATCTCCCACCCCAGGGACTGAATCTTCCATCATATGGACTAAATTTCTCACCCAGGGACTGAATCTGCCACCATAGGGACTGAATCTTCCATCATAGGGACTGATTCTCCCACCATAGGGACTGAATCTCCCGCCCCAGGGACTAAATCTCTTTCATCATATGGACTAAATCTCCCACCCCAGGGACTAAATCACCCATCATAGGGACTGAATCTCCCACCCTAGGGACTGAATCCCCCATCATAGGGACTAAACCTCCCACCCCAGGGACTGAATCTCCCATCATAGGGACTGAATCTCCCACCATAGGGACTAATTCTCCCATCATAGGTACTAATTCTCCAACCCCAGAAACTGAATCTCCAACCCCAGGATCTGAATCTCCCATCATAGGGACTAAATCTCCCATCATAGGGACTGAATCACCCATCATAGGGACTGAATCACCCTTCATAGGGACTGAATCACCCTTCATAGGGACTGAATCTCCCACCCCTGGGACTGAATCTCTAATCATAGGGACTAAATCTCTCACTCCAATGACTGGATCTCCCATCCCAGGGACTAAATCTTTAACCCCGGGGACTGAATCTCCCACCCCGGGATTAAATCTTCCATCAAAGGGACTATATCTCCCACCCCAGGGACTGAATCTCCAACCCCAGGATCTGAATCTCCCATCATAGGGACTAAATCACCCATCATAGGGACGGAATCACCCATTATAGGGACTGAATCACCCATCATAGGGACTGAATCACCCTTCATAGGGACTGAATCACCCTTCATTAGGGACTGAATCTCCCACCCCTGGGACTGAATCTCTAATCATAGGGACTAAAACTCTCACTCCAATGACTGGATCTCCCATCATAGGGACTAAATCTCCCACCCCAGGGACTGAATCTCCCACCCCAGGGACTGAATCTCCCACCCCAGGGACTGAATCTCCCACCCCAGGGACTGAATCTCCCATCTCAAGGACTGAATCTCCCACCCCAGTGATTAAATCTCCCACCCCAGGGACTGAATCTCCCACCCCAGGGACTAAATATCCCACCCCAGGGACTGAATCTCCCACCCCAGGGACTGAATCTCCCACCCCAGGGACTGAATCTCCCACCCCAGGGACTGAATCTCCCACCATAGGGACTAAATCGCCCATCATAGGGACTAAACCTCCCACCCCAGGGACTGAATCTCCCACCCCAGAGACTGTATATCCCATCCCAGGGACTGAATCTCCCACCCCAGGGACTGAATCTTCCATCTCAGGGACTGAATCTTCCATCTCAGGGACTGAATCTTCCATCTCAGGGACTGAATCTCCCACCATAGGGACTAATTCTCCAACCCCAGGAACTGAATCACCTATCATAGGGACTAAATCTCCCACCCAAGGATTAAATCTTCCACCCCAGGGACTGAAGCTCCCAACTCAGGGACTGAATATCCCACCATAGGGACTGAATCTCCCACCCCAGGGACTGAATCTCCCACCCCAGGGACTGAATCTTCCATCATATGGACTAAATTTCTCACCCAGGGACTGAATCTGCCACCATAGGGACTGAATCTTCCATCATAGGGACTGATTCTCCCACCATAGGGACTGAATCTCCCGCCCCAGGGACTAAATCTCCCACCCCAGGGACTAAAAAACCCATCATAGGGACTGAATCTCCCACCCTAGGGACTGAATCCCCCATAATAGGGACTAAACTTCCCACCCCAGGGACTGAATCTCCCATCATAGGGACTGAATCTCCCACCATAGGGACTAATTCTCCCATCATAGGTACTAATTCTCCAACCCCAGAAACTGAATCTCCAACCCCAGGATCTGAATCTCCCATCATAGGGACTAAATCTCCCATCATAGGGACTGAATCACCCATCATAGGGACTGAATCACCCTTCATAGGGACTGAATCACCCTTCATAGGGACTGAATCTCCCACCCCTGGGACTGAATCTCTAATCATAGGGACTAAATCTCTCACTCCAATGGCTGGATCTCCCATCCCAGGGACTAAATCTTTAACCCCGGGGACTGAATCTCCCACCCCGGGATTAAATCTTCCATCAAAGGGACTATATCTCCCACCCCAGGGACTGAATCTCCAACCCCAGGATCTGAATCTCCCATCATAGGGACTAAATCACCCATCATAGGGACGGAATCACCCATTATAGGGACTGAATCACCCATCATAGGGACTGAATCACCCTTCATAGGGACTGAATCACCCTTCATTAGGGACTGAATCTCCCACCCCTGGGACTGAATCTCTAATCATAGGGACTAAATCTCTCACTCCAATGACTGGATCTCCCATCATAGGGACTAAATCTCCCACCCCAGGGACTGAATCTCCCACCTCATGGACTGAATCTCCCACCCCAGGGACTGAATCTCCCACCATAGGGACTGAATCTCCCACCCCAGGGACTGAATCTTCCATTATAGGAACTAAATTTCTCACCCCAGGGAATGAATCTCTCACCCCAGGGACTGAATCTCTCATCATAGGGACTAAATCTCCCCCAGGGACTGAATCTCCCACCCCAGGGAATGAATCGCCCACCTCAGGGACTGAATCTCCCATCATAGGGACTAAATCTTCCACCCCAGTGACTGAATCTCCCACCCCAGGGACTGAATTTCCCAACCCAAGGACTGAATTTCCCACCCCAGGGACTGAATTTCCCACCCCAGGGACTGAATCTCCCACCATAGGGACTGAATCTCCCACCCCAGGGACTGAATCTCCCATCATAAGGATTAAACCTCCCACCCCAGAGACTGAATCTCCCACCCCAGGGCCTGAATCTCCCATCATAGGGACTGAATCTCCCACCCTAGGGACTGAATCTCCCACCCCAGGGACTGAATCTCCCACCCCAGGGACTGAATCTCCCACACCAGGCACTGAATCTCCCACACCAGGGATTGAATCTCCCATCATAGGGACTGAATCTCCCACCATAGGGACTGAATCTCCCACTCCAGTGACTGAATCTTGCATCATAGCGACTGCATCTCCCACCCCAGGGACTGAATCTCACATCATAGGGACTGAATCTCACATCATAGGGACTGAATCTCACACCCCAGGGACTGCATTTTTCATCATAGGCACCCCAGGAACTGAATCTTCCATCATAGGGACTGAATCTCCCACCCCAGGGGCTGAATCTCTTATCATAGGGACCATATCTTCAATCATAGGGACTAAATCTCTCACACCAATGACTGAATCTCCCACCTCAGGGACTGAATCTCCCATCATAGGGACTGAATCTTCCTTCATAGGGACTAAATCTCTCACTCCAGGGACTGTATCTTCCCATCATAAGGACTAAACCTCCAACCCCAGGGACTGAATCTCCCATCCCAGGGACTGAATCTCCCATCATAGGATCTAAATCTCCCACCCCAGGGACTAAATCACTCATCATAGGGACTAAATCTCCCACCCCAGGGACTGAATCTCCTATCATAGGGGACTGAATCTCCCATCATAGGGACTCATTCTCTCACTCCAAGGACTGGATCTTCCATCCCAGGGACTGAATCTCCCACCCCAGGGACTGAATCTCCCACCATAGGGACTAAATCTCCCACCATAGGGACTAAATCTCCCACCCAGGGACTAAATACCCCACCCCAGGGACTAAATACCCCACCCCAGGGACTGAATCTTCCATCATAGGGACTACATTTCCCACCCCAGGGACTGAATCTCCCATCATAGGGACTAAATCTCCCAACCCAGTGACTGAATCTCTCATCATAGGGACTAAATCTCCCATCATAGGGACTAAATCTCCCACCCAGGGACTGAATCTCCCATCATAGGGACTGAATCTCCCATCATAGGGACTGAATTTCCCACCCCAGGGACTGAATCTACCACCCCAGGGACTGAATCTCCCATCATAGGGACTGAATCACCCATCACAAGGACTAAACCTCCCACCCCAGGGACTGAATCTCTCGCTCCATGGACTGAATCTCTCACTCCAGGGACTGAATCTCTCACTCCAGGGACTGAATCTCTAATCATAAGGACTAAACCTCCCACCCCAGGGACTGAATCTCCCGTCATAGGAACTAATTCTCCCATCCCAGGGACTGAATCTCCCACCCCAGGGACTGAATCTCCCATCGTAGGGACTAAACCTCCCACCCCAGGGACTGAATCTCACTCCAGGGACTGAATCTCCAACCATAAGGACTAAACCTCCCACCCCAGGGACTGAATCTCCCGTCATGGGAACTAATTCTCCCATCCCAGGGACTGAATCTCCCACCCCAGGTACTGCATCTCCCATCATAGGGACTAAATATCCCACCCCAGGGACTGAATCTCCCACCCCAGGGACTAAATCTCCCATCCCAGGGACTGAATCTCCCACCCTAGGGACTGAATCTCCCATCATAGGGACTGAATCTCCCACCCCAGGGACTGATTCTCCCACCCCAGAGACTGAATCTCCCATCATAGGGACTAAATCTCCCATCATAGGGACTAAATCTCCCACCCCAGGGACTGAATCTCCCACCCCAGGGACTGAATCTCCCACCCCAGGGACTAAATCCCCCACCCCAGGGACTGAATCTCCCATCCCAGGGACTGAATCTCCCATCCCAGGGACTGAATCTCCCATCCCAGGGACTGAATCTCCCACCCCAGGGACTGAATCTCCCACCCCAGGGACTGCATCTCCCATCATAGGGACTAAATATCCCACCCCAGGGACTGAATCTCCCACCCCAGGGACTGAATCTCCCATAATAGGGACTGAATCTCCCACCCCAGGGACTAAATCCCCCACCCCAGGGACTAAATCTCCCATCCCAGGGACTGAATCTCCCACCCTAGGGACTGAATCTCCCATCATAGGGACTGAATCTCCCACCCCAGGGACTGATTCTCCCACCCCAGAGACTGAATCTCCCATCATAGGGACTAAATCTCCCATCATAGGGACTAAATCTCCCACCCCAGGGACTGAATCTCCCATAATAGGGACTGAATCTCCCACCCCAGGGACTAAATCCCCCACCCCAGGGACTGAATCTCCCATCCCAGGGACTGAATCTCCCATCCCAGGGACTGAATCTCCCACCCCAGGGACTGAATCTCCCATAATAGGGACTAAATCTCCCACCCCAGGGACTAAACCTCTCACCCCAGAGCCTGAATCTTCCACCCCAGGGACTGAATCTCCCATCATAGGGACTACATCTCCCACCCCAGGGACTGAATCCCCATCATAGGGACTGAATCTCCCACCCCAGGGACTGAATCTTCCATCATAGGGACTGAATCTCCCACCCCAGGGACTGAATCTCCCATAATAGGGACTGAATCTCCCACCCCAGGAACTAAATCCCCCATCCCAGGGACTGAATCTCCCATCCCAGGGACTGAATCTCCCATCCCAGGGACTGAATCTCCCATAATAGGGACTAAATCTCCCACCCCAGGGACTAAACCTCCCACCCCAGAGCCTGAATCTTCCACCCCAGGGACTGAATCTCCCATCATAGGGACTACATCTCCCACCCCAGGGACTGAATCTCATCATAGGGACTGAATCTTCCATCATAGGGACTGAATCTCCCACCCCAGGGACTGAATCTCCCATCATAGGGACCGGATCTTCTATCATAGGGACTAAATCTCTCACTCTAGGGACTGAATCTCTCATCATAGGGACTGAATCTCCCATCATAGGGACTGAATCTCCCATCATAGGGACTGAATCTTTTGTACACAGGAAGAAGACATGTCAGCCATCACTTCTATCTCGTTGCGGTTCTCACATCTGACTATAACACACAATGCAGGATGACAGACAACAGACATTATTCTGTGGGGGTGGAGCTACGATTCCTCACGTTTTTTGAAGAAATCCTCAGGGGTGGGGCCAAATTCACTCCTGATTTCATTATTTCTGTAAATATGCGACCTTGGTGGGTGTGGCTACTGTCTTCATGAAGAGGTGCTGTTCAATCTTATATATGAACTGGACAGTGAGGAGCCATTCCTGAGAGGAGCCGGGCCCCGGGCACAACAGTAATACAGCAAAAGGAGAGGAGCCGGGCCCCAGGCACAACAGTAATACAGCAAAAGGAGAGGAGCCGGGCCCCGGGCACAGCAGTAATACAGCAAAAGGAGAGGAGCCGGGCCCCGGGCACAGCAGTAATACAGCAAAAGGAGAGGAGCCGGGCCCCGGGCACAAGAGTAATACAGCAAAATGAGGGGAGCCGGGCCCCAGGCACAACAATACAGCAAAAGTAGAGGAGCCGGGCCCCAGGCACAACAGTAATACAGCAAAAGGAGAGGAGCCGGGCCCCAGGCACAACAATACAGCAAAAGTAGAGGAGCCGGGCCCCAGGCACAACAGTAATACAGCAAAAGGAGAGGAGCCGGGCCCCAGGCACAACAATACAGCAAAAGGAGAGGAGCCGGGCCCCAGGCACAACAGTAATACAGCAAAAGGAGAGGAGCCTGGCCCCAGGCACAACAGTAATACAGCAAAAGGAGAGGAGCCGGGCCCCAGGCACAACAATACAGCAAAAATAGAGGGGCCGGGCCCCGGGCACAACAGTAATACAGCAAAAGTAGAGGAGCCGGGCCCCGGGCACAACAGTAATACAGCAAAAGGAGAGGAGCCGGTCCCCAGGCACAACAGTAATACAGCAAAAGGAGAGGAGCCGGGCCCCAGGTACAACAGTAATACAGCAAAAGGAGAGGAGCCGGGCCCCAGGCACAACAGTAATACAGCAAAATGAGAGGAGCCGGGCCCCAGGCACAACAGTAATACAGCAAAAGGAGAGGAGCCGGGCCCCGGGCACAACAGTAATACAGCAAAATGAGAGGAGCCGGGCCCCAGGCACAACAGTAATACAGCAAAAGGAGAGGAGCCGGGCCCCAGGCACAGCAGTAATACAGCAAAAGGAGAGGAGCCGGGCACCAGGCACAACAGTAATACAGCAAAAGGAGAGGAGCCGGGCCCTAGGCACAACAATACAGCATCCACAGTGGCTGATATCGAACCTTCATATTGGGGGGCTTATTGACACCAACTGTGAAATAAACAGATTCCTATAAGCAGGGTGCTCAGGGGTGGTGTTTAGGTGTGGTGCTCAGGGGCGGAGCTATAGGAAAACATTGTTTCATCCACAAACACAATAAATAAAATATTTCTCTGTGGGGCGGGAATATAAATATAATATAGAATGTATGGGAGCTGCAGTCATTCAGTACATGTGTATACAGTACAGCGCTACATCATTTAGGATGGGGGCAAATGTTGGAGGGGTATCAGCAGTGGGGGGGGGGCATTATCAGGTGGGTTTCAGGTGTTTTAGTAATAGGGGCATTACCTGCTCTCCAGGATGTGGGGATAGGGGAGGGTACTGGTGGAATATCAGATATAAGGGGCATTACCCACTGTGTATGTGAGGGGGGGTTATAGGGGCATTACCTGTTCTCTGAGTAGGGGTGCTGGAGTTGTATTATCAATGGTAATAGGGACATGCTTCATGGGGGGGGGGGGGGCACAATTTGAGTGATATTAGAAACGGGGGGCATTGGCAGGAGGGGAAGTAGGGAAGTCAGCAATGGGGGCATTAGTGGAAGACTGGAGAGGTATCAGCATTGGGGACATTAGTGGAAGACTAGAGAGGTATCAGCATTGGGGACATTAGTGGAAGACTAGAGAGGTATCAGTAATGGGGGCATTAGTGGAAGATTGGAGAGGTATCAGCATTGGGGACATTAGTGGAAGACTAGCGAGGTATCAGCATTGGGGACATTAGTGGAAGGTTGAGGAGGTATCAGCATTGGGGACATTAGTGGAAGGTTGAGGAGGTATCAGCATTGGGGACATTAGTGGAAGACTGGAGAGGTATCAGCATTGGGGGCATTAGTGGAAGGTTGAGGAGGTATCAGCATTGGGGACATTAGTGGAAGACTGGAGAGGTATCAGCATTGGGGGCATTAGTGGAAGACTAGAGAGGTATCAGCATTGGGGACATTAGTGGAAGACTGGAGAGGTATCAGCATTGGGGGCATTAGTGGAAGGCTGGAGAGGTATCAGCATTGGGGGCATTAGTGGAAGGCTGGAGAGGTATCAGCATTGGGGACATTAGTGGAAAGCTGGAGAGGTATCAGCATTGGGGGCATTAGTGGAAGACTAGAGAGGTATCAGCATTGGGGGCATTAGTGGAAGACAAGAGAGGTATCAGCATTGGGGGCATTAGTGGAAGGCTGGAGAGGTATCCGTAATGGGGACATTAGTGGAAGACTAGAGAGGTATCAGCATTGGGGACATTAGTGGAAGACTAGAGAGGTATCAGCAATGGGGACATTAGTGGAAGAATAGAGAGGTATCAGCATTGGGGACATTAGTGGAAGACTGGAGAGGTATCAGCAATGGGGACATTAGTGGAAGAATGGAGAGGTATCAGCATTGGGGACATTAGTGGAAGACTAGAGAGGTATCAGCAATGGGGACATTAGTGGAAGGCTGGAGAGGTATCAGCATTGGGGACATTAGTGGAAGACTAGAGCGGTATCAGCAATGGGGACATTAGTGGAAGACTAGAGAGGTATCAGCAATGGGGACATTAGTGGAAGACTAGAGAGGTATCAGCAATGGGGACATTAGTGGAAGGCTGGAGAGGTATCAGCATTGGGGACATTAGTGGAAGACTAGAGAGGTATCAGCATTGGGGACATTAGTGGAAGACTAGAGAGATATCAGCATTGGTGACATTAGTGGAAGACTAGAGAGGTATCAGCATTGGGGACATTAGTGGAAGACTAGAGAGGTATCAGCATTGGGGACATTAGTGGAAGACTAGAGAGGTATCAGCATTGGGGGCATTAGTGAAAGACTAGAGAGGTATCAGCAATGGGGACATTAGTGGAAGGCTGGAGAGGTATCAGCAATCGGGACATTAGTGGAAGACTAGAGAGGTATCAGCATTGGGGGCATTAGTGGAAGATTGGAGAGGTATCAGCATTGGGGGCATTAGTGGAAGACTAGAGAGGTATCAGCAATGGGGGCATTAGTGGAAGGTTGGAGAGGTATCAGCATTGGGGGCATTAGTGGAAGGTTGGAGAGGTATCAGCATTGGGGGCATTAGTGGAAGGTTGGAGAGGTATCAGCGATGGGGGCATTAGTGGAAGACTAGAGAAGTATCAGCAATGGGGGCATTAGTGGAAAACTGGAGAGGTATCAGCATTGGGGGCATTAGTGGAAGACTAGAGAGGTATCAGCAATGGGGACATTAGTGGAAGGCTGGAAAGTTATCAGCCATGGGGGCATTAGTGGAAGACTGGAGAGGTATCAGCATTAGGGGCATTAGTTGAAGACTAGAGAGGTATCAGCATTGGGGGCATTAGTGGAAGACTAGAGAGGTATCAGCATTGGGAGCATTAGTGGAAGACTGGAGAGGTATCAGCATTGGGGGCATTAGTGGAAGGTTGGAGAGGTATCAGCATTGGGGGCATTAGTGGAAGACTGGAGAGGTATCAGCATTGGGGGCATTAGTGGAAGACTAGAGAGGTATCAGCAATGGGGGCATTAGTGGAAGACTAGGGAGGTATCAGCATTGGGGGGCATTAGTGGAAGACTAGAGAGGTATCAGCATTGGGGACATTAGTGGAAGACTAGAGAGGTATCAGCAATGGGGACATTAGTGGAAGGCTGGAGAGGTATCAGCAATGGGGACATTAGTGGAAGACTAGAGAGGGATCAGCATTGGGGGCATTAGTGGAAGACTAGAGAGGTATCAGCATTGGGGACATTAGTGGAAGACTAGAGAGGTATCAGCAATGGGGACATTAGTGGAAGACTAGAGAGGTATCTGCAATGGGGGCATTAGTGGAAGACTGGAGAGGTATCAACATTGGGGGCATTAGTGGAAGACTGGAGAGGTATCAGCAATGGGGGCATTAGTGGAAGACTAGAGAGGTATCAGCAATGGGGGCATTAGTGGAAGGTTGGAGAGGTATCAGCATTGGGGGCATTAGTGGAAGGTTGCAGAGGTATCAGCATTGGGGGCATTAGTGGAAGGCTGGAGAGGTATCAGCATTGGGGGCATTAGTGGAAGGTTGGAGAGGTATCAGCATTGGGGGCATTAGTCGAAGGCTGGAGGGGTATCAGCATTGAGGGCATTAGTTGAAGACTGGAGAGGTATCAGCATTGGGGGCATTAGTGGAAGACTAGAGAGGTATCAGCATTGGGGGCATTAGTGGAAGACTAGAGAGGTATCAGCAATGGGGGCATTAGTGGAAGGTTGGAGAGGTATCAGCATTGGGGGCATTAGTGGAAGGTTGGAGAGGTATCAGCATTGGGGGCATTAGTGGAAGGTTGGAGAGGTATCAGCAATGGGGGCATTAGTGGAAGACTGGAGAGGTATCAGCATTGGGGGCATTAGTGGAAGACTAGAGAGATATCAGCATTAGGGGCATTAGTGGAAGGCTGGAGAGGTATCAGCATTGGGGGGGGGGGGCATTAGTGGAAGACTGGAGAGGTATTAGCATTGGGGGCATTAGTGGAAGACTAGAGAGATATCAGCATTAGGGGCATTAGTGGAAGGCTGGAGAGGTATCAGCATTGGGGGGGGGGGGGCATTAGTGGAAGACTGGAGAGGTATCAGCAATGGGGGCATTAGTGGAAGACTGGAGAGGTATCAGCAATGGGGGCATTAGTGGAAGACTGGAGAGGTATCAGCATTGGGGGCATTAGTGGAAGACTAGAGAGATATCAGCATTAGGGGCATTAGTGGAAGGCTGGAGAGGTATCAGCATTGGGGGGGGGGGGGGGGCATTAGTGGAAGACTGGAGAGGTATTAGCATTGGGGGCATTGGCAAGTGAGAAGGAGGGGTATCAGGAATGAGAAGAGTCATTGGATTGGCAAGTGGGATGGAGGGGTATCAGCATTGGGGACATTAGTGGAAGGCTGGAGAGGTATCAGCAATGGGGGCATTAGTGGAAGACTAGAGAGGTATCAGCATTGGGGGCATTAGTGGAAGAATGGAGAGGTATCAGCATTGGGGGGGGGGGTGGAGTAGTGGAAGACTGGAGAGGTGTCAGCATTGGGGGGAATAGGCAAGTGGGATGGAGGGGTATCAGCTTTGGGGGGCATTAGTGGAAGGCTGGAGAGGTATCAGCTTTGGGGGGCATTAATGGAAGGCTGGAGAGGTATCAGCATTGGGGGGCATTGGCAAGTGAGAAGGAGGGGTATCAGGAATGAGAAGAGTCATTGGATTGGCAAGTGGGATGGAGGGGTATCAGGAATGGGAAGAGTCGTTGGATTGGCAACAGGTGTGTTGAGGGGTATCAGTGATGGGGGGTCTTCAGCAGGTGGGTTGGAGAGGTATCAGTGATAGGAGTCTTAGATGGGTGGGTTGGAGGGATATTAGTGACGGGGGAGGGGTCATTTGTAGGTGGATTAACAGAGTATTGGTGATAGGAATCTTCAGTAGGTCGGCTGGGGAATATCAGTGGTGGGGTCTTTGTCAGGTGGGTTGGGGGTATTGGTAATGGGTGTCTTTATGGGTAGGTTAAGGGGTATCAGTAATGGGACGGTCTTTGGAGGGTATGGGTATGGTGGGGTCTTTGGTTGGTAGGTTAGGGGATATTGGCAATAGGGGTCTTTGGTGGGTAGGGTATGAGTGATGGAAGGATTTGGTAGGTAAGTTGGAGGGTATCGATGATGGGGGTCTTTGGCGGGCAGGTTGGGGGTATCGGTGATGGGGGTCTTTGTTTGGTAGGTTGGGGATATCAGTGCTGGGGGGGCCATTGTCGGGTAGGTTGGGGTGATCAGTGATGAAAGTTTTCCTTGGATAGGTTGGGGGTGTCGGTGGTGGAGGGTCTTAGGTGTTGGGGGGTATCGGTGAAGGGGGGTTTAGCAAGAGGGTTGGGGGTATTGGTGGTGGGGGTCTTTATCAGGTAAGTTGAGGGGCAATGGTGATGGTGGGTGGGTTGAGAGGTATTGGTGATGGTTTTCTTTTTTTTTTTTTTATAATCAAAATTTTTTTATTTTCTGTTATACTTTTCACAATTCACAATTAAACATCCTTAATTTCATATTTTACAATAATTACGCAGGATTAACATATTAAACATTAATAAGAAAACAATTGGTAACATCGTTCTCTTACAACTGACCCTATCCCCTGGTGGTGATGGTTTTCTTTATCAGATAGAATGGGGTATTGAAGGACCTTTATCAGGTAGGTTGGGGGGCATCGATGATGGGGGTCTTGGGCAGGTAGGTTGGGGGGGTATCTGCGCAGGGGGGTCTTTGATGGGCAGGTTGGGTGTATCAGTGATGGGGGGGGGTCTTTGTCAGGTAGGTTGGGGGGTATTGGTGATAGGGGTTTTTGTGGGTCGGTATTGGTGATGGGGGCTTTGGTAGGTAGGTTGGAGAGCATCAGCGATATGGGGGCTTTTGTGGGCAGGTTAGGCGGTATCGTACTAGGGGGTCTCTGGTGGGTAGGTTGGGCAGGTATCTGTGGTGGGGGTTTAGGTTGGTAGGTTGGGGAGGTATCGGTGATGGGGGTTTTTTGTCAAGTAGGTTGGGGGTATTGGTGATGGGTGTCTTTGTTGGGTAGGTTGGATGGTATTGGTGATGGGTGTCTTTGTCAGATAAGTTGGGGGGCTCTGTGATGGGTGTCTTTTTGGGTAGGTTGGGGGGCCTCATGATGGGGTCTTTGGCGGGTAGTTTAGGAGGTATCGGTGATGGGGTCTTTGTTGGGTAAGTCAGGGGGCCTCGTGATTGGGGATATTAGTGATGGGTAGATGGGTTGGTATTGGTGATGGGTGTCTATGTCGGGTAGGTTGAGGGGCCTTGGTGATGGGGTCTTTGGCGAGGAGGTTAGGAGGTATTGGTGATGGGGGGTCTTTGTTTGGTAGGTGGGGAGGTATCAGTGATGGGGGGTGTTTGGCGGGTAGGTTGGGGAATATAAGTAATGGTGGGGTATTTGGTGGGTAGGGGGAGGTATCAGTTATTGGGGTCTTTGTCGGGTAGGTTGGGAGATAACGGTGATGGGGGGGTATTTGATGGGTAGGTCTCGGTGATGGGGGTGTTTGTCAGGTAGGTTGGAGGATATCGGTGATGGGGGGTATTTGGTGGGTAGGTTGGGGGATATCGGTGATGGGGGTGTTTGGCAGGTAGGTTGGGGGATATCGGTGATGGGGGTGTTTGGCGGGTAGGTTGGGGGATATCGATGATGGGGGTGTTTGGCGGGTAGGTCTCGGTGATGGGGATGTTTGTCGGGTAGGTTGGGGGATATCGGTGATGGGGGAGTATTTGGTGGGTAGGTCTCGGTGATGGGGGTGTTTGTCGGGTAGGTTGGGGGATATCGGTGATGGGGGAGTATTTGGTGGGTAGGTCTCGGTGATGGGGGGTATTTGGTGGGTAGGTCTCGGTGATGGGGGGATTTGTCGGGTAGGTTGGGGGATATCGGTGATGGGGGAGTATTTGGTGGGTAGGACTCGGTGATGGGGGGTATTTGGTGGGTAGGTCTCGGTGATGGGGGGATTTGTCGGGTAGGTTGGGGGATATCGGTGATGGGGGTATTTGGTAGGTAGGTCTCTGTGATGGGGGTGTTTGGCGAGTAGGTTGGGGGATAATGGTGATCGGGGGGTTTGGCGGGTAGGTTGGGGGATATCGGTGATGGGGGTGTTTGGCGGGTAGGTTGGGGGATATCGGTGATGGGGGTGTTTGGCGGGTAGGTTGGGGGATATCGGTGATGGGGGGTGTATTTGGTGGGTAGGTCTCGGTGATGGGGGTGTATTTGGTGGGTAGGTGGGGGATATCGGTGATGGGGGTGTTTGGCGGGTAGGTTGGGGGATATCGGTGATGGGGGTGTTTGGCGGGTAGGTTGGGGGATATCGGTGATGGGGGGTGTATTTGGTGGGTAGGTCTCGGTGATGGGGGTGTATTTGGTGGGTAGGTGGGGGATATTGGTGATGGGGGTGTTTGGTGGGTAGGTTGGGGGATATCAGTGATGGGGGTGTTTGGCGGGTAGGTTGGGGGTTATCGGTGATGGGGATGTTTGGCGGGTAGGTTGGGGGATATCGGTGATGGGGATGTTTGGCGGGTAGGTTGGGGGATATTGGTGATGGGGGGTATTTGGCGGGTAGGTTGGGGGATATCGGTGATGGGGGTATTTGGCGGGTGGGTTGGGGGATATTGGTGATGGGGGTGTTTGGCGGGTAGGTTGGGGGATATTGGTGATGGGGGTGTTTAGCGGGTAGGTTGGGGGATATTGGTGATGGGGGTGTTTAGCGGGTAGGTTGGGGGATATTGGTGATGGGGGTGTTTAGCAGGTAGGTTGGGGGATATCGGTGATGCGGGTTATTTGGTGGGTAGGTCTCGGTGATGGGGGTGTGTGGTGGGTAGGTCTCATTGATGGGGGTGTTTGGCAGGTAGATTGGGGGATATCGGTGATGGGGGTGTATTTGGTGGGTAGGTGGGGATATTGGTGATGGGGGTGTTTGGCGGTAAGGTTGGGGGATATCGGTGATGGGGGGTATTTGGTGGGTAGGTCTCGTGATGGGGGTGTTTGTCGGGTAGGTTGGGGGATATCGGTGATGGGGGTGTTTGGCGGGTAGGTCTCGTGATGGGGGTGTTTGGAGGGTGGGTTGAGGGATATCGATGATGGGGGGTGTTTGGTGGGTATATCGGTGATGGGGGTATATTTGGCGGGTGGGTTGGGGGATATCGGTGATGGGGGTATTTGGCGGGTGGGTTGGGGGATATTGGTGATGGGGGTGTTTGGCGGGTAGGTTGGGGGATATTGGTGATGGGGGTGTTTGTCGGGTAGGTTGAGGGATATCGGTGATGGGGGTATTTGGCGGGTGGGTTGGGGGATATTGGTGATCGGGGTGTTTGGTGGGTAGGTTGGGGGTTATCGGTGATGGGGATGTTTGGCGGGTAGGTTGGGGGATATTGGTGATCGGGGTGTTTGGTGGGTAGGTTGGGGGATATTGGTGATCGGGGTGTTTGGCGGGTAGGTTGGGGGATATTGGTGATCGGGGTGTTTGGCGGGTAGGTTGGGGGATATCGGTGATGGGGATGTTTGGCGGGTAGGTTGGGGGATATTGGTGATGGGGGTATTTGGCGGGTAGGTTGGGGGATATTGGTAATGGGGGTGTTTGGCGAGTAGGTCTCGGTGATGGGGGGTATTTGGCGGGTAGGTTGGGGGATATCGGTGATGGGGGTATTTGGTGGGTAGGTCTCGGTGATGGCGGGTATTTGGTGGGTAGGTCTCGGTGATGGGGGGTATTTGGTGGGTAGGTCTCGGTGATGGGGGTGTTTGGCGGGTAGGTCTCGGTGATGGGGGTGTTTGGCGGGTAGGTCTCGGTGATGGGGGTGTTTGGCGGGTAGGTCTCGGTGATGGGGGTGTTTGGCGGGTAGGTCTCGGTGATGGGGGGGTGTTTGGTGGGTAGGTCTCGGGGGTAGGTCTCGGTGATGGGGGGGGTGTTTGGCGGGTAGGTCTCGGTGATGGGGGGTATTTAGCGGGTAGGTCTCGGTGATGGGGGGGGTATTTGGCGGGTAGGTTAACATACAAATGTTGCAGATGAATGAGAGACATTTATCCAAGCTGCCATTTAAGCTTGTCCTTAATCGTTCTTTAATGAGAATAATAGGAGGAGCGACCGCACCTGGAATCACTATAAAGGAGAGGTGAGGATCAACCCTCAGAACGTCCAGAAGAAGCTACGTAACTTACCTTGTTGCGAAACGCGTCGACGTTAACAGCAGGCAGGGCAGCCATGTGAAGTGACCCCTGCACTAATGCCGGGTAGCGGAGGAGCGGTGTAGCAGGGTCCTGCTACATATAGGATACCAACAAAAGAAGAGCTTATAGCAAGCCCATTTGGAGTAGAAATTAAAACGGAAGTACAGCGGAAGCTGGGAGCAACTAAAATCGTCCATCGGATCGGTGTATGTATGACCATCTATACAGGGATACAAGGCAATTTACGATCTAACAGCAAGGATCTAAAATCCATCAACAGATGCCTCACCACTGAAGAGCAAGTAGCTGGAAAAACATCCAGAAAAGTGACAGAAGAGCGGCTAATAACTAGGAGATCTTTTGATTTACCTGCAAATTACCAGTTATCTTGAATAGCGGGACAAGTGAAGACCTGATCTCAGGGACCTGACACACATCAGTAGCTGTTTTACAACTCAAACACAAACAGCAAGGAGAGATAAGAGGTTCACTTCACAGAAGTCCACACAAGAAAAGAAACTGGTAAAGTAACCACAATATCTTTTTCATTTAACCCACAGTATCCCGTGTTTCATTTATATGACAGACATTTACCCACCGATACTCTGCTTTATTCTTAGATTGTGTTAATACCTATATGATCAGAGAAATAGGGGACTAACAATTTAATGCCCCTCTCACTATTGTTGAACAGTCACATAGAGGAAACACATCTATTTTATACAATCAGCGAGTCAAAGTGAATTAAGTTCTTATACAATCACCTGCATTTATTCACGGATGGGTTTTCAATGAACTTTCCAGGGAATCCTTCAGTAACTAGCAACAGTTAAGGCAATTTCAGCCTCACCCCCACCTGTTCAATATTGGAATTACAGCACTCTGCTCTCATAATGATAATAACCAACTACGGCAATAACAGAGATTAAAGAGGATCGGAACTTAGAGCAATCCCTTACATACCTATACTCATTTTTTTCCCTTTATGGATCAGCTCAAAGAGGACTCCCCATTGTAACCTAGAGGACCCAGCACGAACTAAGACAATTTAGCAATACAATTGTTTTGTTACCGCCCCAATTACCGCCCCCCACCCTTCCCACTAAAACCCCGGCCAACTTAGTGAACTCAAACTATATTCCCCGAGGACCACTACTGCTCGACACCCCCATAACTAACTAAGTAATAGGATTTGATCCAATAATAATTATTTATAATTAAAACATAGAGGCGATTGGCCCACTGGGATTGCCGATTAGTAGTGGTAAACTTCAGGCGCCTGCATTTTATGTTTTTTGTTGATTGTTTTTTGTGAGTATTGTTTGTCGGATGTCAGTCACTTGCAACATAGTTAAAGTGTCAGCATAGTTTTGAATAACATATTGTTAGAAGACACTATTGTATCAGCTTTTAAGGAAGCAACCTGACTGTCTTTTAAATCAACAATTCGGGTGTATATCACCATAATAAAATGTGTTACTAAACTTTTTATATAAGTGTGTAGAGTGCCCTTTCTGACCAGAAGTAGCTGTCTATCCTGTCCCTGGGAGGCCTATTCCATAGACCACCCCAGGGATAGAATTTTCATTATATATGGGGGATATTGGTGATCGGGGTGTTTGGTGGGTAGGTTGGGGAATATTGGTGATCGGGGTGTTTGGTGGGTAGGTTGGGGGATATTGGTGATCGGGGTGTTTGGTGGGTAGGTTGGGGGTTATCGGTGATGGGGATGTTTGGCGGGTAGGTTGGGGGATATCGGTGATGGGGATGTTTGGCGGGTAGGTTGGGGGATATCGGTGATGGGGATGTTTAGCGGGTAGGTCTCGGTGATGGGGGTGTTTGGTGGGTAGGTCTCGGTGATGGGGGGGGTATTTGGCGGGTAGGTCTCGGTGATGGGGGGGGTGTTTGGCGGGTAGGTCTCGGTGATGGGGGGGGTATTTGGCGGGTAGGTCTCGGTGATGGGGGGGGGTGTTTGGCGGGTAGGTCTTGGTGATGGGGGGGGTATTTGGCGGGTAGGTCTCGGTGATGGGGGGTGTTTGGCGGGTAGGTCTCGGTGATGGGGGGTGTTTGGCGGGTAGGTCTCGGTGATGGTGGGTATTTGGTGGGTAGGTCTCGGTGATGGGGGGGATGTTTGGCGGGTAGGTCTCGGTGAAGGGGGTGTTTGGCGGGTAGGTCTCGGTGATGGGGGTGTTTGGCGGGTAGGTTGGGGGATATCGGTGATGGGGGTGTTTGGCGGGTAGGTCTCGGTGATGGGGGGTATTTGGTGGGTAGGTCTCGGTGATGGGGGGTGTTTGGCGGGTAGGTCTCGGTGATGGGGGTATTTAGCGGGTAGGTCTCGGTGATGGGGGGGGGTGTTTGGCGGGTAGGTCTCGGTGATGGGGGGGGTGTTTGGCGGGTAGGTCTCGGTGATGGGGGGTGTTTGGCGGGTAGGTCTCGGTGATGGGGGGGTGTTTGGCGGGTAGGTCTCGGTGATGGGGGGGGTATTTGGCGGGTAGGTCTCGGTGATGGGGGGGTATTTGGTGGGTAGGTCTCGGTGATGGGGGGTGTTTGGCGGGTAGGTCTCGGTGATGGGGGGTATTTAGCGGGTAGGTCTCGGTGATGGGGGGTGTTTGGCGGGTAGGTCTCGGTGATGGGGGGGTGTTTGGCGGGTAGGTCTCGGTGATGGGGGGGGGGGTGTTTGGCGGGTAGGTCTCGGTGATGGGGGGGTGTTTGGCGGGTAGGTCTCGGTGATGGGGGGGTATTTGGCAGGTAGGTCTTGGTGATGGGGGGGTATTTGGCGGGTAGGTCTCGGTGATGGGGGGGTGTTTGGCGGGTAGGTCTCGGTGATAGGGGGGTATTTGGTGGGTAGGTCTCGGTGATGGGGGGTATTTAGCGGGTAGGTCTCGGTGATGGGGGGGTGTTTGGCGGGTAGGTCTCGGTGATGGGGGGGTATTTGGTGGGTAGGTCTCGGTGATGGGGGGTATTTGGCGGGTAGGTCTCGGTGATGGGGGGGTATTTGGCGGGTAGGTCTCGGTGATGGGGGTATTTGGTGGGTAGGTCTCCGTGATGGGGGTATTTAGCGGGTAAGTCTCGGTGATGGGGGGGGTGTTTGGCGGGTAGGTCTTGGTGATGGGGGGGGGTATTTGGCGGGTAGGTCTCGGTGATGGGGGGGTATTTGGCAGGTAGGTCTCGGTGATGGGGGGGTGTTTGGCGGGTAGGTCTCGGTGATGGGGGGGGGGGTGTTTGGCGGGTAGGTCTCGGTGATGGGGGGGGTGTTTGGCGGGTAGGTCTCGGTGATGGGGGGGGTATTTGCCGGGTAGGTCTCGGTGATGGGGGGGGTGTTTGGCGGGTAGGTCTCGGTGATGGGGGGGGTATTTAGCGGGTAGGTCTCGGTGATGGGGGGTGTTTGGCGGGTAGGTCTCGGTGATCGGGGGGTATTTGGCGGGTAGGTCTCGGTGATGGGGGGGGTGTTTGGCGGGTAGGTCTCGGTGATGGGGGGGTATTTGGTGGGTAGGTCTCGGTGACGGGGGGGGGTATTTGGTGGGTAGGTCTCGGTGATGGGGGGGGTATTTGGCGGGTAGGTCTCGGTGATGGGGGGGGGTATTTGGCGGGTAGGTCTCGGTGATGGGTGGGGGTGTTTGGCGGGTAGGTCTCGGTGATGGGGGGGGGTATTTAGCGGGTAGGTCTTGGTGATGGGGGGGTGTTTGGCGGGTAGGTCTCGGTGATGGGGGGTATTTGGCGGGTAGGTCTCGGTGATGGGGGGTATTTGGCGGGTAGGTCTCGGTGATGGGGGGTATTTAGCGGGTAGGTCTCGGTGATGGGGGGGGTGTTTGGCGGGTAGGTCTCGGTGTTGGGGGGGGGTGTTTGGCGGGTAGGTCTCGGTGATGGGGGGGTGTTTGGCGGGTAGGTCTCGGTGATGGCGGGTATTTAGCGGGTAGGTCTCGGTGATGGGGGGTATTTGGCGGGTAGGTCTCGGTGATGGGGGGGTATTTGGCGGGTAGGTCTCGGTGATGGGGGGGGTATTTGGCGGGTAGGTCTCGGTGATGGGTGGGGTATTTGGCGGGTAGGTCTCGGTGATGGGGGGTATTTAGCGGGTAGGTCTCGGTGATGGGGGGGGGTATTTGGCGGGTAGGTCTCGGTGATGGGGGGGTATTTGGCGGGTAGGTCTCGGTGATGGGGGGGTGTTTGGCGGGTAGGTCTCGGTGATGGGGGGTATTTGGCGGGTAGGTCTCGGTGATGGGGGGGTGTTTGGCGGGTAGGTCTCGGTGATGGGGGTGTTTGGCGGGTAGGTCTCGGTGATGGGGGGGGTGTTTGGCGGGTAGGTCTCGGTGATGGGGGGTATTTGGCGGGTAGGTCTCGGTGATGGGGGGGGTGTTTGGCGGGTAGGTCTCGGTGATGGGGGGGGTATTTAGCGGGTAGGTCTCGTGATGGGGGGTGTTTGGCGGGTAGGTCTCGGTGATGGGGGGGTATTTGGCGGGTAGGTCTCGGTGAAGGGGGGGTGTTTGGCGGGTAGGTCTCGGTGATGGGGGGGTATTTGGTGGGTAGGTCTCGGTGATGGGGGGGTATTTGGCGGGTAGGTCTCGGTGATGGGGGGGTATTTGGCGGGTAGGTCTCGGTGATGGGGGGGTATTTAGCGGGTAGGTCTCGGTGATGGGGGGGGTATTTAGCGGGTAGGTCTCGGTGATGGGGGGGGGGTGTTTGGCGGGTAGGTCTCGGTGATGGGGGGGGGGTGTTTGGCGGGTAGGTCTCGGTGATGGGGGGGGTGTTTGGTGGGTAGGTCTCGGTGATGGGGGGGGGGTGTTTGGCGGGTAGGTCTCGGTGATGGGTAGGGGGGTATTTGGCGGGTAGGTCTCGGTGATGGGTAGGGGGGTATTTAGCGGGTAGGTCTCGGTGATGGGGGGGTGTTTGGCGGGTAGGTCTCGGTGATGGGTTGGGGGGTATTTAGCGGGTAGGTATCGGTGATGGGGGGTATTTAGCGGGTAGGTATCGGTGATGGGGGGTATTTGGCGGGTAGGTCTCGGTGATGGGGGGGGGTGTTTGGCGGGTAGGTCTCGGTGATGGGTTGGGGGGTATTTAGCGAGTAGGTCTCGGTGATGGGGGGGTGTTTGGCGGGTAGGTCTCGGTGATGGGGGGGGTATTTGGCGGGTAGGTCTCGGTGATGGGGGGGTGTTTGGCGGGTAGGTCTCGGTGATGGGGGGTATTTGGCGGGTAGGTCTCGGTGATGGGGGGGTGTTTGGCGGGTAGGTCTCGGTGATGGGGGTGTTTGGCGGGTAGGTCTCGGTGATGGGGGGGGTGTTTGGGGGGTAGGTCTCGGTGATGGGGGGGGTATTTGGCGGGTAGGTCTCGGTGATGGGGGTATTTGGCGGGTAGGTCTCGGTGATGGGGGGGATGTTTGGCGGGTAGGTCTCGGTGATGGGGGGTGTTTGGCGGGTAGGTCTCGGTGATGGGGGTGTTTGGCGGGTAGGTTGGGGGATATCGGTGATGGGGGTGTTTGGCGGGTAGGTCTCGGTGATGGGGGGTATTTGGTGGGTAGGTCTCGGTGATGGGGGGTGTTTGGCGGGTATGTCTCGGTGATGGGGGGGGGTGTTTGGCGGGTAGGTCTCGGTGATGGGGGGGGTGTTTGGCAGGTAGGTCTCGTGATGGGGGGGGTGTTTGGCGGGTAGGTCTCGTGATGGGGGGGGTGTTTGGCGGGTAGGTCTCGGTGATGGGGGGGGGATATTTTTGGCGGGTAGGTCTCGGTGATGGGGGGGTATTTGGTGGGTAGGTCTCGGTGATGGGGGTGTTTGGCGGGTAGGTCTCGGTGATGGGGGGTGTTTGGCGGGTAGGTCTCGGTGATGGGGGGTATTTAGCGGGTAGGTCTCGGTGATGGGGGGTGTTTGGCGGGTAGGTCTCGGTGATGGGGGGGTGTTTGGCGGGTAGGTCTCGGTGATGGGGGGGTGTTTGGCGGGTAGGTCTCGGTGATGGGGGGGTATTTGGCGGGTAGGTCTCGGTGATGGGGGGGTGTTTGGCGGGTAGGTCTCGGTGATGGGGGGGGGTATTTGGCAGGTAGGTCTTGGTGATGGGGGGATATTTGGCGGGTAGGTCTCGGTGATGGGGGGGTGTTTGGTGGGTAGGTCTCGGTGATAGGGGGGTATTTGGTGGGTAGGTCTCGGTGATGGGGGGTATTTAGCGGGTAGGTCTCGGTGATGGGGGGTGTTTGGCGGGTAGGTCTCGGTGATGGGGGGGTATTTGGTGGGTAGGTCTCGGTGATGGGGGGTATTTGGCGGGTAGGTCTCGGTGATGGGGGGGTATTTGGCGGGTAGGTCTCGGTGATGGGGGGTATTTAGCGGGTAGGTCTCGGTGATGGGGGGTGTTTGGCGGGTAGGTCTCGGTGATGGGGGGGGTGTTTGGCGGGTAGGTCTCGGTGATGGGGGGGTGTTTGGCGGGTAGGTCTCGGTGATGGGGGGGTATTTGGCGGGTAGGTCTCGGTGATGGGGGGGTGTTTGGCGGGTAGGTCTCGGTGATGGGGGGGGTATTTGGCAGGTAGGTCTTGGTGATGGGGGGGTATTTGGCGGGTAGGTCTCGGTGATGGTGGGGTGTTTGGCGGGTAGGTCTCGGTATTAGGGGGTTATTTGGTTGGTAGGTCTCGGTGATGGGGGGTATTTAGCGGGTAGGTCTCGGTGATGGGGGGGTGTTTGGCGGGTAGGTCTCGGTGATGGGGGGGTATTTGGTGGGTAGGTCTCGGTGATGGGGGGTATTTGGCGGGTAGGTCTCGGTGATGGGGGGGTATTTGGCGGGTAGGTCTCGGTGATGGGGGGTATTTGGTGGGTAGGTCTCCGTGATGGGGGTATTTAGCGGGTAAGTCTCGGTGATGGGGGGGTGTTTGGCGGGTAGGTCTTGGTGATGGGGGGGGTATTTGGCGGGTAGGTCTCGGTGATGGGGGGGTGTTTGGATGGTAGGTCTCGGTGTTGGGGGGGGTGTTTGGCGGGTAGGTCTCGGTGATGGGGGGGTGTTTGGCGGGTAGGTCTCGGTGATGGGGGGTATTTAGCGGGTAGGTCTCGGTGATGGGGGGTATTTGGCGGGTAGGTCTCGGTGATGGGGGGTATTTGGCGGGTAGGTCTCGGTGATGGGGGGTATTTGGCGGGTAGGTCTCGGTGATGGGGGGGGTATTTGGCGGGTAGGTCTCGGTGATGGGGGGGTATTTGGCGGGTAGGTCTCGGTGATGGGGGGGTGTTTGGTGGGTAGGTCTCGGTGATGGGGGGTATTTGGCGGGTAGGTCTCGGTGATGGGGGGGTGTTTGGCGGGTAGGTCTCGGTGATGGGGGTGTTTGGCGGGTAGGTCTCGGTGATGGGGGGGGTGTTTGGCGGGTAGGTCTCGGGGATGGGGGGGTGTTTGGCGGGTAGGTCTCGGTGATGGGGGTATTTGGCGGGTAGGTCTCGGGGATGGGGGGGTGTTTGGCGGGTAGGTCTCGGTGATGGGGGTATTTGGCGGGTAGGTCTCGGTGATGGGGGGTATTTGGCGGGTAGGTCTCGGTGATGGGGGGGTGTTTGGTGGGTAGGTCTCGGTGATGGGGGGGTGGTTGGCGGGTAGGTCTCAGTGATGGGGGGGGTGTTTGGTGGGTAGGTCTCGGTGATGGGGGGGGTATTTAGCGGGTAGGTCTCGGTGATGGGGGGTGTTTGGCGGGTAGGTCTCGGTGATGGGTGGTGTTTGGCGGGTAGGTCTCGGTGATGGGGGGTATTTGGCGGGTAGGTATCAGTGATGGGGGTGTTTGGCGGGTAGGTTGGGGGATATCGGTGATGGGGGTATTTGGCGGGTAGGTCTCGGTGATGGGGGGGGTGTTTGGCGGGTAGGTCTCGGTGATGGGTAGGGGGGTATTTGGTGGGTAGGTCTCGGTGATGGGGGGGGTGTTTGGCGGGTAGGTCTCGGTGATGGGGGGGGTGTTTGGCGGGTAGGTCTCGGTGATGGGGGGGTGTTTGGTGGGTAGGTCTCGGTGATGGGGGGGTGTTTGGTGGGTAGGTCTCGGTGATGGGTAGGGGGGTGTTTGGCGGGTAGGTCTCGGTGATGGGGGGGGTGTTTGGCGGGTAGGTCTCGTGATGGGTAGGGGAGTATTTGGTGGGTAGGTCTCGGTGATGGGGGGGTGTTTGGCGGGTAGGTCTCGGTGATGGGGGGGGTGTTTGGCGGGTAGGTCTCGGTGATGGGTAGGGGGGTGTTTGGCGGGTAGGTCTCGGTGATGGGTAGGGTGTTTGGCGGGTAGGTCTCGGTGATGGGTAGGGGGGTGTTTGGCGGGTAGGTCTCGGTGATGGGGGGGATGTTTGGCGGGTAGGTCTCGGTGACGGGGGTGTTTGGCGGGTAGGTCTCGGTGATGGGGGGGATGTTTGGCGGGTAGGTCTCGGTGATGGGGGGTATTTGGCGGGTAGGTCTCGGTGATGGGGGGGATGTTTGGCGGGTAGGTCTCGGTGATGGGGGGGATGTTTGGCGGGTAGGTCTCGGTGATGGGGGGGTATTTGGCGGGTAGGTCTCGGTGATGGGGGGTATTTAGCGGGTAGGTCTCGGTGATGGGGGGTATTTGGCGGGTAGGTCTCGGTGATGGGGGGTGTTTGGCGGGTAGGTCTCGGTGATGGGGGGTATTTAGCGGGTAGGTCTCGGTGATGGGGGGTATTTAGCGGGTAGGTCTCGGTGATGGGGGGTATTTAGCGGGTAGGTCTCGGTGATGGGGGGGTATTTGGCGGGTAGGTCTCGGTGATGGGTAGGGGGGTATTTGGCGGGTAGGTCTTGGTGATGGGGGGTATTTAGCGGGTAGGTCTCGGTGATGGGGGGTATTTAGCGGGTAGGTCTCGGTGATGGGGGGGTATTTGGCGGGTAGGTCTCGGTGATGGGTAGGGGGGGTATTTGGCGGGTAGGTCTCGGTGATGGGTAGGGGGGTATTTGGCGGGTAGGTCTCGGTGATGGGGGGTATTTAGCGGGTAGGTCTCGGTGATGGGGGGGGTATTTGGCGGGTAGGTCTCGGTGATGGGGGGTATTTAGCGGGTAGGTCTCGGTGATGGGGGGGTATTTGGCGGGTAGGTCTCGGTGATGGGGGGTATTTAGCGGGTAGGTCTCGGTGATGGGGGGGGTGTTTGGCGGGTAGGTCTCGGTGAGGGGGGGTATTTAGCGGGTAGGTCTCGGTGATGGGTAGGGGGGTATTTGGCGGGTAGGTCTCGGTGATGGGTAGGGGGGTATTTGGCGGGTAGGTCTCGGTGATGGGGGGTATTTAGCGGGTAGGTCTCGGTGATGGGGGGGTATTTGGCGGGTAGGTCTCGGTGATGGGGGGTATTTAGCGGGTAGGTCTCAGTGATGGGGGGGGGGTATTTGGCGAGTAGGTCTCGGTGATGGGGGGTATTTAGCGGGTAGGTCTCGGTGATGGGGGGGGGTGTTTGGCGGGTAGGTCTCGGTGATGGGGGGTATTTAGCGGGTAGGTCTCGGTGATGGGGGGGGTATTTAGCGGGTAGGTCTCGGTGATGGGAGGGGTATTTGGCGGGTAGGTCTCGGTGATGGGGGATGTTTGGCAGGTAGGTCTCGTGATGGGGGGTGTTTGGCGGGTAGGTCTCGGTGATGGGGGGTATTTGGCGGGTAGGTCTCGGTGATGGGGGGGGTGTTTGGCGGGTAGGTCTCGGTGATGGGGGGTATTTAGCGGGTAGGTCTCGGTGATGGGGGGGTATTTAGCGGGTAGGTCTCGGTGATGGGGGGGTATTTGGCGGGTAGGTCTCGGTGATGGGGGGGTGTTTGGCGGGTAGGTCTCGGTGATGGGGGTATTTAGCGGGTAGGTCTCGGTGATGGGGGGGGTATTTGGCGGGTAGGTCTCGGTGATGGGGGGTATTTAGCGGGTAGGTCTCGGTGATGGGGGGTATTTGGCGGGTAGGTCTCGGTGATGGGGGGGTATTTGGCGGGTAGGTCTCGGTGATGGGGGGGTGTTTGGCGGGTAGGTCTCGGTGATGGGGGTATTTAGCGGGTAGGTCTCGGTGATGGGGGGGGTATTTGGCGGGTAGGTCTCGGTGATGGGGGGTATTTAGCGGGTAGGTCTCGGTGATGGGGGGGTGTTTGGCGGGTAGGTCTCGGTGATGGGGGGGATGTTTGGCGGGTAGGTCTCGGTGATGGGGGGATGTTTGGCGGGTAGGTCTCGGTGATGGGGGGGGTGTTTGGCGGGTAGGTCTCGGTGATGGGGGGGGTGTTTGGCGGGTAGGTTTTGGTGATGGGGGGTATTTAGCGGGTAGGTCTCGGTGATGGGGGGGTGTTTGGCGGGTAGGTCTCGGTGATGGGGGGGGTATTTGGCGGGTAGGTCTCGGTGATGGGGGGTATTTAGCGGGTAGGTCTCGGTGATGGGGGGGTATTTGGCGGGTAGGTCTCGGTGATGGGGGGGATGTTTGGCGGGTAGGTTTCGGTGATGGGGGGGATGTTTGGCGGGTAGGTCTCGGTGATGGGGGGGGTGTTTGGTGGGTAGGTCTCGGTGATGGGGGGGGTATTTGGCGGGTAGGTCTCGGTGATGGGGGGGTGTTTGGCGGGTAGGTCTCGGTGATGGGGGGTATTTGGCGGGTAGGTCTCGGTGATGGGGGGGGTGTTTGGCGGGTAGGTCTCGGTGATGGGGGGTATTTAGCGGGTAGGTCTCGGTGATGGGGGGGTATTTAGCGGGTAGGTCTCGGTGATGGGGGGGGTATTTGGCGGGTAGGTCTCGGTGATGGGGGGGTGTTTGGCGGGTAGGTCTCGGTGATGGGGGGTATTTAGCGGGTAGGTCTCGGTGATGGGGGGGGTATTTGGCGGGTAGGTCTCGGTGATGGGGGGTATTTAGCGGGTAGGTCTCGGTGATGGGGGGGTGTTTGGCGGGTAGGTCTCGGTGATGGGGGGGATGTTTGGCGGGTAGGTCTCGGTGATGGGGGGGGGTGTTTGGCGGGTAGGTCTCGGTGATGGGGGAGGTATTTGGCGGGTAGGTCTCGGTGATGGGGGGTATTTAGCGGTTAGGTCTCGGTGATGGGGGGGTGTTTGGCGGGTAGGTCTCTGTGATGGGGGGGGTATTTGGCGGGTAGGTCTCGGTGATGGGGGGTATTTAGCGGGTAGGTCTCGGTGATGGGGGTGTTTGGTGGGTAGGTCTCGGTGATGGGGGGTGTTTGGTGGGTAGGTCTCGGTGATGGGGGGGGGTGTTTGGCGGGTAGGTCTCGGTGATGGGGGGGGTATTTGGCGGGTAGGTCTCGGTGATGGGGGTGTTTGGTGGGTAGGTCTCGGTGATGGGGGGTGTTTGGCGGGTAGGTCTCGGTGATGGGGGGTATTTAGCGGGTAGGTCTCGGTGATGGGTAGGGGGGTATTTAGCGGGTAGGTCTCGGTGATGGGGGGGGTATTTGGCGGGTAGGTCTCGGTGATGGGGGTGATGTTTGGCGGGTAGGTTTCGGTGATGGGGGGGGTGTTTGGTGGGTAGGTCTCGGTGATGGGGGGGTGTTTGGTGGGTAGGTCTCGGTGATGGGGGGGTGTTTGGTGGGTAGGTCTCGGTGATGGGGGGGTGTTTGGTGGGTAGGTCTCGGTGATGGGGGGGGTGTTTGGCGGGTAGGTCTCGGTGATGGGGGGGTATTTGGCGGGTAGGTCTCGGTGATGGGGGGGGTGTTTGGCGGGTAGGTCTCGGTGATGGGGGGGTATTTGGCGGGTAGGTCTCGGTGATGGGGGGGTATTTGGCGGGTAGGTCTCGGTGATGGGGGGGATGTTTGGCGGGTAGGTCTCGGTGATGGGGGGGGGTGTTTGGTGGGTAGGTCTCGGTGATGGGGGGTATTTGGCGGGTAGGTCTCGGTGATGGGGGGGGTGTTTGGTGGGTAGGTCTCGGTGATGGGGGGGGTGTTTGGCGGGTAGGTCTCGGTGATGGGGGGGGGGTGTTTGGCGGGTAGGTCTCGGTGATGGGGGGGGTGTTTGGCGGGTAGGTCTCGGTGATGGGGGGGGGGTGTTTGGCGGGTAGGTCTCGGTGATGGGGGGGGTGTTTGGCGGGTAGGTCTCGGTGATGGGGGGGTGTTTGGCGGGTAGGTCTCGGTGATGGGGGGGTGTTTGGCGGGTAGGTCTCGGTGATGGGGGGGGGTATTTGGCGGGTAGGTCTCGGTGATGGGGGGGTATTTGGCAGGTAGGTCTCGGTGATGGGGGAGTGTTTGGCGGGTAGGTCTCGGTGATGGGGGGGGGGTGTTTGGCGGGTAGGTCTCGGTGATGGGGGGGGGTGTTTGGCGGGTAGGTCTCGGTGATGGGGGGGTGTTTGGCGGGTAGGTCTCGGTGATGGGTAGGGGGGTATTTAGCGGGTAGGTCTCGGTGATGGGGGGTATTTGGCGGGTAGGTCTCAGTGATGGGGGGGATGTTTGGCGGGTAGGTCTCGGTGATGGGGGGGTATTTGGCGGGTAGGTCTCAGTGATGGGGGGGGTGTTTGGCGGGTAGGTCTCAGTGATGGAGGGGATGTTTGGCGGGTAGGTCTCGGTGATGGGTAGGGGGGTATTTAGCGGGTAGGTCTCGGTGATGGGGGGTATTTGGCGGGTAGGTCTCAGTGATGGGGGGGATGTTTGGCGGGTAGGTCTCGGTGATGGGGGGGTATTTGGCGGGTAGGTCTCGGTGATGGGGGGGATGTTTGGCGGGTAGGTCTCGGTGATGGGGGGGGGTGTTTGGCGGGTAGGTCTCAGTGATGGGGGGGATGTTTGGCGGGTAGGTCTCGGTGATGGGGGGGTATTTGGCGGGTAGGTCTCGGTGATGGGTAGGGGGGTATTTAGCGGGTAGGTCTCGGTGATGGGGGGTATTTGGCGGGTAGGTCTCAGTGATGGGGGGGATGTTTGGCGGGTAGGTCTCGGTGATGGGGGGGTATTTGGCGGGTAGGTCTCAGTGATGGGGGGGGGGTGTTTTGCGGGTAGGTCTCAGTGATGGAGGGGATGTTTGGCGGGTAGGTCTCGGTGATGGGTAGGGGGGTATTTAGCGGGTAGGTCTCGGTGATGGGGGGTATTTGGCGGGTAGGTCTCAGTGATGGGGGGGATGTTTGGCGGGTAGGTCTCGGTGATGGGGGGGTATTTGGCGGGTAGGTCTCGGTGATGGGGGGGTATTTGGCGGGTAGGTCTCAGTGATGGGGGGGATGTTTGGCGGGTAGGTCTCGGTGATGGGGGGTATTTGGCGGGTAGGTCTCAGTGATGGGGGGGATGTTTGGCGGGTAGGTCTCGGTGATGGGGGGGTATTTGGCGGGTAGGTCTCGGTGATGGGGGGGTATTTGGCGGGTAGGTCTCGGTGATGGGTAGGGGGGTATTACCTGCTCTGCAGGGGGGGTGGCCCTGTTGATGGTCGGTTGCTCCTTCATGGCTGTCATTGTGCGGAGGAGAAGGTTGCTGCGTTCTCAGGATCGGTGCGTCACATTCATCCCCCTGGAGGGGCAATCAGTCTATCCTGGGGGGCTGGGGGGGGGGCAGGGTGGTGCGGCTCCAGTGGTCAGGTACCAGAAGGGGCAGCTCTGCCAGTCATGTCCACCATCCTGCAGAATGTCACCAACAGCAGAGCATCTCATCCACAGCCAACAGATCTCCTCCCCCTCCTATGTCTGTTCCCCCCTCCCATCCCCCTCCACCGCCTGACGTCTACTGAGCCCTCCCCCACCGCCAATACTCCTCTATACCCCCCTATACATTAACCCCTGTGTGTCCAACACCCTGTGTACCCCAATATTACCTCCCCCCCAGCTAATACTTCTCTATACCCCCCACCCTATACATTAACCCCTGTGTGTCCAACACCTTGTGTACCTGTAACAAGCCCCTGATCGCTCTATTCCACTCTCCCGACACACTGAGTTCCCGGGTCTGTACACCCGCTGTGCCCATTATGAGGGGTTCCCCCCATCCCTGTGCTGAGTTCCCGGGTCTGTACACCCGCTGTGCCCATTATGAGGGGTTCTCACCAACCCTGTGCTGAGTTCCCGGGTCTGTACACCCGCTGTGCCCATTATGAGGGGTTCCCACCATCCCTGTGCTGAATTCCCGGGTCTGTACACCCGCTGTGCCCATTATGAGGGGTTCTCACCATCCCTGTGCTGAGTTCCCAGGTCTGTACACCCGCTGTGCCCATTATGAGGGGTTCCCACCATCCCTGTGCTGAGTTCCCAGGTCTGTACATCTGCTGTGCCCATTATGAGGGGTTCTCACCATCTCTATGCTGAGTTCCCGTGTCTGTACACCCGCTGTGCCCATTATGAGGGGTTCCCACCATCCCTGTACCGAGTTCCCGGGTCTGTACACCCGCTGTGCCCATTATGAGGGGTTCTCACCATCCCTGTGCTGAGTTCCCGGGTCTGTACACTGGCTGTGCCCATTATGAGGGGTTCCCACCATCCCTGTGCTGAGTTCCCAGGTCTGTACATCTGCTGTGCCCATTATGAGGGGTTCCCACCATCCCTGTGCTGAGTTCCCGGGTCTGTACACCCACTGTGCCCATTATGAGGGGCTCTCACCATCCCTGTGCTGAGTTCCCAGGTCTGTACATCTGCTGTGCCCATTATGAGGGGTTCTCACCATCCCTGTGCTGAGTTCCCGGGTCTGTACACCCACTGTGCCCATTATGAGGGGTTTTCACCATCCCTGTGCTGAGTTCCCGGGTCTGTACACCCGCTGTGCCCATTATGAGGGGTTCTCACCATCCCTGTGCTGAGTTCCCAGGTCTGTACATCTGCTGTGCCCATTATGAGGGGTTCCCACCATCCCTGTGCTGAGTTCCCGGGTCTGTACACCCACTGTGCCCATTATGAGGGGTTCTCACCATCTCTATGCTGAGTTCCCGTGTCTGTACACCCGCTGTGCCCATTATGAGGGGTTCCCACCATCCCTGTACCGAGTTCCCGGGTCTGTACACCCGCTGTGCCCATTATGAGGGGTTCTCACCATCCCTGTGCTGAGTTCCCGGGTCTGTACACTGGCTGTGCCCATTATGAGGGGTTCTCACCATCCCTGTGCTGAGTTCCCGGGTCTGTACACCCGCTGTGCCCATTATGAGGGGTTCTCACCATCCCTGTGCTGAGTTCCCGGGTCTGTACACCCGCTGTGCCCATTATGAGAGGTTCCCACCATCCCTGTGCTGAGTTCCCGGGTCTGTACACCCGCTGTGCCCATTATGAGGGGTTCTCACCATCCCTGTGCTGAGTTCCCGGGTCTGTACACCCGCTGTGCCCATTATGAGGGGTTAATTTTGTTTATTGAAAAATCTTACAAACAACAACTTATATACAATAAAACCATAATAAATAAATAAAACATATTTACAAAATAATTGAATTTGATAATACAAAACAAGAACATTATAAATGGTACAAACCAAATTGCACACAACACAATCCCTACAGGAGAGCCAGACTAAGGAACATCACCGTCACCATGCATGGAGCCTTTTATCAAAAATATATTTCATCTTGAAAATCTAGGGGAGTGAATCAAGAATACAAAGAAAAGCCGCACACCCCGAGATCAACAGGCAGCAGCTACAGAGTCCTGATATTCCTCCACGCCCTTATCCAGGCCTCCTGCTGCCACCTGCCTTTCTCAAGACCCCGAATCTTCCCAACCTCACCCAGAATGTCCTGCACCACCACTTCGACAGGGAGGATTTTACCCCGTAAGGATACCTGACACCGTGCACTCCACGTGAAATAACGGACTACCAGACTAACTAAAAAAAGTGTTTCCAAATCATAATCCCGACGAGTCTGGAATGCCCCATACACCCACTCTGCATAACTCATATGGGGGAGGAAGGGTATACTCAGAGCCCTCCCAACCCTCTTGTAAACCTCTATATTAAAAAGGTATTGAAGTAGAAAGTGATCCATGGACTCCACCACTCCTCCACACTCCACTCTCGGGCAGCCCCGATCACTCATGGAAAGAAACTTCAAGTTGCCCTTCACATATAGTTTTCCATGAAAGGCAAGCCAAGCCTAAAACCCTAAACTTCATTGGGATTCTCTCCAAATTAATCAATCGCAAACCCACCCCCAAAACCAGGCTTGGGCAATCCCTCAAGGCCAGTGGCTCGCAAAAAGCAGAGCTCATGATCCGCTTCTCAAGAAGTTTCCTTGGAAGAGATCTGACTTCTCCTGCTGTTACTTGCCACTGCCGAAGCATTTTCAAACATGGGGCAACATAAGCCGGGAGCTGTTCATGCCTGACCCTCAGGCTTTTCACTGGCCCACCATTTTCCCAGTGTCGCAGAAAGGGCCTAAACCAGGACTGGAAAATACCAACCCACCCAGGCGGTCTCTCTGCCAACATGTTACCAAGATTGTACTTCACAAACATCAGAGAGAAAAAGACTACAGGGTTGACCATCCCTAGACCACCCTCCCGCCTAGGAAGGTAAGTCACATTCCTTTTGACAAGGTTTATTCTGTTCCCCCATAACAGCTGGAAGAAACAACTATAGATCCTGGTATAGAGAGAAACTGGCAAAATGCAAACAAAACTGACATACAGAAAAATCGGAATCAGGTAAGTCTTGATCAGATCAACCTTTTCCCTCAAGGAAAGCTGCCAACCTTTCCAGCTTGCCACCTTGGCATCGGCATTCTCCAGCCTGTTCACCCAATTTGCATGACCATAGTCACCTGGGCCGAATTCAATGCCTAGAACTCGAATTTTTTGTTGGGGCTCCGGGAAGTCATCCGGGAGAACAAAGCTCTCACCTTCCACGCCCATCCAGAAAGCTTCACACTTGTCCTGGTTGACCTTTGAACCTGATGCCTCTGCATACTGCCCTATCACTGAGACCACCTCCTGCACCTCCGCAGTCCCAGAGATAAAAACAGAAACATCATCAGCATAGGCCACAACCTTCAAGGGAGGCTCACCAGCGATGCCCAAAGGTACCCCACACAATGATCCACTCTCTAGCCTTCTAATGAAGGGGTCGATTGCAAACACATATAGCAGAGGACCCAATGGACACCCCTGACGCACACCCGAGCCGACCGCAAAGGGCTGCCCGACCCAACCATTAACCAGAGGAAAGCTTTCAGCCCCTTTGTACAAAATCTTGAGCCAATCAATGAAACCCCCCTCCCCTCCAGGCCATATTTGTCAAGAAGGAGCCACAAGTACTCATGATTAACCCGATCAAAGGCCTTAGCCTGATCCAATGTCAGCAAAAATTTACCCCAACCAGCAGCCCTACAACGCTCCAAGGCCTCCCGGACAGCTAACACCGCTGAGAAAGTGCTTCTACCTTGGACCGAACAGTGCTGGTGGCAGGATAACAAACTGCCTGCAACTGGTGATAATCGCCAGAAGAAAATCTTTGCCAGTATCTTTCTATCGACATTAAGAAGGCTAATGGGGCGCCAATTCCCAATCATGGAAGGATCTTTACCCTTTGACAGAAGGATCACTGCAGATTGCCTCATGGAGGGAGGGAGAGAACCCTCATTCAAACAGCCATTAAAAACCTTTGCAAGGTAGGGAGCCAGGATCGTCTTAAAACATTTATAGAACTCGGCTGTCAGACCATCTGGCCCTGGCGTTTTCTTGATGGCTAGTTTATCAATAGCCTGGATTACCTCATCTGCAGTGATTTCATCTGTCAAATTCATCAAAGGAACATTACTTTCCAGTCCTGGTGTAGAGTCCAAAAAACCCAACATCCTTGTCCGATCAAGGTTCCTTCCTCCCAGGAGATCGGCATAGTATGACCTGACAATCTCCAGGATCCCTGACCTAGACTTCGTCAGAGAGCCCGTACTGTCCCTCAGGCCATTGACCGTCTTAACTGCTACGCTCTGTTTACAGTTCTGGTAAGGGTCAGGCGAATGGTATTTCCCGTATTCCCTCTACTGAAACAAAGAGGCGTGCCGGTCATATTGATGTCTCCTAAGGAGGAGCTTCACCTCAGAGATCGCCCCAGAATCTCCGCCATTCGAAACAAGGCGGTCAAGTTTCCTCCGCAAACGCTGGTAGGTGATATACTTTTTTTGCTGCTTCTTTCTTCCTATGGCCTTGAAAAGCCCAACAGTCCGCTGTTTAACAAGCTCCCACCATTCTGACTTGCTGTTGCAAAAGTCTAGGATCGTTACCTGTGCTTGAAAAAAATCCTCAAAGGATTGTCTTACTCTCTCATCTTCCAGGAGGGCCGAATTCAATCTCCAGATACCCCTCCCCCTAGGTGGCATGTCTGGGGCATTCAGAGTCACAGATAGAATACAGTGATCAGAAAACTCCACTGCCCGACACACAGGTGCCGAAAAAGCGGAGTCTCCCTTTAAAAAAAAAACTATCTATCCTAGTCTGACTACTACCTCGCTGAAATGTGAACCCTGTGCTATCTGGGCAGCACTTAATGTGCACATCTACCAGACCTGCTTCCCTAACTATCGCATTAAGAAAAAGGGTGTCATAGCCCAGCTTATCTCTGAAACCTCTCCTGTCTTTAGACCTAGTAATGGTGTTGAAATCACCTCCAAAGATAACCTGCTGGGCCGTAAAAAGAAAAGGCTTAATCTTTGTAAAGAGGCATTTCCTGTCCCACTTCGTCTGGGGACCATAGATGTTAATCAGGCGCAAGTCCTGCCCCTTCACAGAGACGTCTAAGACCATGCATCTCCCTATCTCTACCTCAATTTACCAGACCACGATCCTCAATAGAAACCCTGCAGCGTCGGGGGAGGGGGGCTGCCACTACACCTGACGCACCTGCCTCAGCACCTCTTGCTGCCTCTGCAATTTTAGAAGAAACAGACACAGAAGGATTGGACACATTTTTGGCAACTGATACCTTACCTACAGAAGACACGGGCACACTAGGTAAACGCACAGACTGGGGAGACACAGACACATTAGGTATTGGCACAGACTGGGGCACCACAGACTGGGGAGACACATTAGGTATTGGCACAGACTGGGGCACCACAGACTGGGGAGACACATTAGGTATTGGCACAGACTCAGATGGAATCACAGGCTCCCCAGCTGCTGAGCTCAGAGCATCCTCCATGTCCAGGCAGAAGAACTCTCTCATGAGCTCAGGATTGTTGTGCATTGCCTCAGGACACTGACTGTAAGGATGTCCCACCGCATTGCACAGATTGCACCTGATAATATTACAATCCTTCGCCAAATGTCCTATACCCTGACACAGAGAGCACTTCATCACTGGACAGGAGGATGCAAGATGCCCTTTGTCTCCACACTTATTGCAGAGCTTTGGCTGGCCTGGATAGAAGATGGTCAGCCTGTCCCTCCCCAGGAAAGCTGAGGATGGCAGATGCTGGACGACATTGTCAACAACCTTTAATTTTAGCTGCACAGACCATCCCCCCGTCCATATTCCCCGATCGTCCACAATCTTTTTTAGGGGGCTCAGGACGTCTCCATACCTCCTCAACCATACAGATAAATCCCCTTGTGGTATGGACTCATTGCGGACCAAAATTGTGACCGTTTTAATGAGGGGCTGGCGTGATACAAGCTTTGGGATGAGCCCTTTCCAGTCCGGCAGGCCCCTACACACGTGTTCATACTTCTCCCAAAATATGTCCAAAGACTCCGGACGGATAAAGGACAAATCATATTCATAGGAACCTGCCGGACTGATCAGGGCGAAGATATCTGTGGGTGTAAACCCCATCTGTAGAATCTTATCCACCACTGTCCTCCTATGTGGGGGGATTCCACCGCCTTCCCATTTTAACTGCACAACATTCCTCCTTTTAAACAGGGAGGAAGATAAACCATTTTCATGCTCCCTCCCTGCTTGTTGTCCCTTCCCAGATCCTGTAGCAGCAACACCAGCATAAGTTTTTCTTACACCAGCAGCATTTGCAGTCTTGTCCTTAGACACAATCAAACCTGCTGGCAGAGAGTCTGAATCAGCTGGGATAGCAGTCTTCTGATTAGCAGAGGCAGGACCCTCCCCCTCCTCTGAACACACAGTTTCTTTTCTGGGATCAATCACAGTCATGGCTGCTGCAGACTCCTGGAAAGTTGTAGCACTACTGCACCCAGCATCTCCTCCACCATTCACAGGAACAGCCACTGTGCCTGGTCCAGGCAAAGTCTCTGTATTGTCCATGGACCTCTCTGCAGACTGAAGCTGACAGTTATTATCAGACTGCATTGCATGTTGTACATTGTCTATGGGTCTGGGCTGACTGCCTGCAGCACTACAACCCTTAGCAAGCCCATTGTCATTAAAGTTCACACCATTCATCCTGCACACACACTGTACCTGCACCTGCTTGCTGTGTTGTGACCTCTGCGATATCATGGCTGATGGTGGGGTCAGATTTCTTCCCAGTTGTTGCAGACTTAATGGTGGATCTTGGTCTCTCCACAGGTCTTTCTTCCACAGGGCTAGTGTCCATATTATCATATATATATATATTATATTATCATCATCATCCGCGGAAGCCGCATCCGGAGGGGATTCCAGCTTGGTGATGAATTCCAGCATGCCAGAACCTTCAACCTCCTGCTCAGATGTTCCACATTGCTGGGGAGTGAAGAAGACAGAGGCCTCCACCATTGAGGACTCAGCAGATGTCTGAGGTGTTGAAGAGCTGGGCACATCCTCCGGGCCCACTTTCTCACTCTCTGCTGTCTGTACCGGCATCTCCTCACTGGTCTCCTCACCCTCCATGCAGGAATCGGCTCCTCTTCTCATTTGGCTGAATCTTTCTTCATTCTTATATTTTTCTTTAAATGCTCCACTATTCTCCTTCAGAGAACTCACCAGTTCTTTCTGCTTCCGCAGAGCTTGTTCCAGGTCTTTCAGCTCAGGCCTCAGAGCCGCTCTTTTCTTGCTGAACACTTTGGCACAAATCTGCATTTTTTTTTTTTAAACTAATTTTTCAAAGCTACCAACTTCTCTTCCTTCTCAATCCGCTTCAGCGTTTCAATAACCCTCCGTCTAAAGGCAGACAGGGACTCATCTTTCCTTGGGCCAGGCCCAGTGTCGTCCACAGGCTGAGGCCTATCCAGGGGGCCTCCACCAGGATCCTCCCCAGGATCCTGCATCACTCCTGGGGCAGAGGAGCAACTCTAGTCCCTGGTCTCTGGAAGCACAGGAACCAGCAACCTCACACCTCGCTGTCAAGGAGAGGAATGGCAGTTTCCCACCATCCCTGTGCTGAGTTCCCGGGTCTGTACACCCGCTGTGCCCATTATGAGGGGTTCCCACCATCCCTGTGCTGAGTTCCTGGGTCTGTACACCCGCTGTGCCCATTATGAGGGGTTCCCACCATCCTTGTGCTGAGTTCCCGGGTCTGTACACCCGCTGTGCCCATTATGAGGGGTTCTCACCATCCCTGTGCTGAGTTCCTGTTATGTTATGGTGCTTCATTGCACCCTGGCACTCATCATCCATAGAGGATGATGAACTCAACGAGTCACGTTCATCATCATCATCTGACAGGACTTATTTGCCAAAGGCAAAACCTTAGGACTTAAGGTAACTGTACTTCTTTCTTTCTTTTGCCCCTCCTCCTTTTATCCTCCAACCACTCCATATCATCCTTGGACAAACCAGAATCGATAGCCTCACCACACCTATCCTCCCCCCACTCTCCCTTCCCTTATCCACCACCAGGCCAGCCTCTTCACTATCCTCCCCACTCCTTTGCACCCCATGATCCTTACCAGAAACCCTGCAGCGTCGAGGGAGGGGGACTGGCACTGCACTTGATGCACCTGCCTCAGCACCTCTTGCTGCCTCTGCAATTTTAGAAGACACAGACACAGAAGGATTGGACACATTCTCAGTAACTGAAACCTTACCTACAGACTGGGAAGACACGGGCACACTAGGCAAACGCACAGACTGGGGCACTACAGACTGGGAAGACACAGACATATTGGGTATTGGCACAGACTCAGATGGACTCACAGGCACCCCAGCTGCTGAGCTCTGAGCATCCTCCATGTCCAGGCGAAAGAACTGTCACATACAGTGGGGACGGAAAGTATTCAGACCCCCTTAAATTTTTCACTCTTTGTTATATTGCAGCCATTTGCTAAAATCATTTAAGTTGATTTTTTTCCTCATTAATGTACACACAGCACCCCATATTGTACACACAGCACCCCATATTGTACACACAACCCCCCATATTGTACACACAGCACCCCATATTGTACACACAGCTCCCCATATTGTACACACAGCCCCCCATATTGTACACACAGCCCCCCATATTGTACACATAGCACCCCATATTGTACACACAGCACCCCATATTGTACACACAGCTCCCCATATTGTACACAGCACCCCATATTGTACACACAGCACCCCATATTGTACACACAGCCCCCCATATTGTACACACAGCACCCCATATTGTACGCACATCACCCCATATTGTACACACAGCACCTCATATTGTACACACAGCACCCCATATTGTACACACAGCACCCCATATTGTACACACAGCACCTCATATTGTACACACAGCACCCCATATTGTACACACAGCACCCCATATTGTACACACAGCCCCCCATATTGTACACACAGCACCCCATATTGTACACACAGCACCCCATATTGTACACACAGCACCTCATATTGTACACACAGCACCCCATATTGTACACACAACACCCCATATTGTACACACAGCACCCCATATTGTACACACAGCACCCCATATTGTACACACAGCCCCCCATATTGTACACACAACACCCCATATTGTACACACAGCACCCCATATTGTACACACAGCACCTCATATTGTACACACAGCACCTCATATTGTACACACAGCACCCCATATTGACAGAAAAACACAGAATTGTTGACATTTTTGCAGATTTATTAAAAAAGAAAACCTGAAATATCACATGCTCCTAAGTATTCAGACCCTTTGCTTAGTATTTAGTAGAAGCCCCTTTTGATGAGTCTTTTTGGGAAAGATACAACAAGTTTTTCACACCTGGATTTGGGGATCCACTGCCATTCCTCCTTGCAGATCCTCTCCAGTTCTGTCAGGGGGGATGGTAAACGTTGGTGGACGGCCATTTTTAGGTCTCTCCAGAGATGCTCAATTGGGTTTAAGTCAGGGCTCTGGCTGGGCCATTCAAGAACAGTCATGGAGTTTTTGTGAAACCACTCCTTCGTTATTTTAGCTGTGTGCTTATGGTCATTGTCTTGTTGGAAGGTAAACCTTCGGCCCAGTCTGAGGTCCTGAGCACTCTGGAGAAGGTTTTCGTCCAGGATATCCCTGTACTTGGCCACATTCATCTTTCCCTCAATTGCAACCAGTCATCCTGTCCCTGCAGCTGAAAAACACCCCCACAGCATGATGCTGCCACCACCATGCTTCACTGTTGGGACTGTATTGGACAGGTGATGAGCAGTGCCTGGTTTTCTCCACACATACCGCTTAGAATTAAGGCCAAAAAGTTCTATCTTGGTCTCATCAGACCAGAGAATCTTATTTCTCACCATCTTGGAGTCCTTCAGGTGTTTTTTAGCAAACTCCATGCGGCTTTCATGTGTCTTGCACTGAGGAAAGGCTTCCGTTGGGCCACTCTGCCATAAAGCCCCGACTGGTGGAGGGCTGCAGTAATGGTTGACTCTCTACAACTTTCTCCCATTTCCCGACTGCATCTCTGGAGCTCAGCCACAGTGATCTTTGGGTTCTTCTTTACCTCTCTCACCAAGGCTCTTCTCCCCCGATAGCTCAGTTTGGCCGGACGGCCAGCTCTAGGAAGGGTTCTGGTCGTCCCAAACGTCTTCCATTTAAGGATTATGGAGGCCACTGTGCTCTTAGGAACCTTAAGTGCAGCAGAAATGTTTTTGTAACCTTGGCCAGATCTGTGCCTTGCCACAATTCTGTCTCTGCGCTCTTAAGGCAGTTCCTTTGACCTCATGATTCTCATTTGCTCTGACATGCACTGTGAGCTGTAAGGTCTTATATAAACAGGTGTGTGGCTTTCCTAATCAAGTCCAATCAGTATAATCAAACACAGCTGGACTCAAATGAAGGTGTAGAACCATCTCAAGGATGATCAGAAGAAATGGACAGCACCTGAGTTATATATATGAGTGTCACAGCAAAGGGTCTGAATACTTAGGAGCATGTGATATTTCAGTTTTTCTTTTTTAATAAATCTGCAAAAATGTCAACAATTCTGTGTTTTTCTGTCAATATGGGGTGCTGTGTGTACAATATGGGGTGCTGTGTGTACAATATGGGGTGCTGTATGTACAATATGGGGTGCTGTGTGTATAATATTGGGTGCTGTGTGTATAATATGGGGTGCTGTGTGTAAAATAATGAGGAAAAAATTAACTTCAATGATTTTAGCAAATAGCTGCAATATAACAAAGAGTGAAAAATTTAAGGGGGTCTGAATACTTTCCGTCCCCACTGTACCTGGGCGTATTTAAAACAGGATGTTCCTGGACCCATGGTGGCAGTCTTACTTGTTGTGCCACAGAGGACCTCTGAAGTTACAGCTATGTTCTCTTAGTTTGGTGCATTACCTTGGACTCACTGGTCTCACCTGCTGCCAGCTGTGGACAATCTACAATCAAAGCAGCCCATAAATAGCAGCACTTCCTACCTCTCAGTGCCCGTTTGTTTGGACGAGCTTCCTGGGTGTTTTGACTGCTTTTTGATTCTGAATTCCGTATTTGAGCTTCTGTCTGAATTCCTGATTTTGTACTTCACCGCCAGCTCATGTATGACCTTTGCCTGCCTGACCAATCTCTGGATTTCGATCGTGTACCGCTTTGCCTGATCTGTTGATGTCCTGATCTGCCTGACTGAGTTTTTGCCTGAATCCTCAGCACACAAGCTCTACTTCCGACACTACCTATCACAGGTAATTTACATTACAAACAGGCCACAATGGCAGTGGACCCTGCTGAGATTGTTAAGGCGATTTCACGTCAGGGACAATTGATTGGAGCTCATGAACAGCATCTTTCTTCCCTGGACGCCAAGTTAGATGAACTTTGTACTATGCTTAAATCTTGCTTGCCTGGTCCTTCTGCAATGGTCCAGACTCCTGCTCAAATCCAAGCTACCTCTTTTGTACCACCCAAGCTTCCCCTGCCTGAAAAATTTGGTGGTGATACTGAGGACTGCAGAGGCTTTTTAAATGTTTGCCGTTTGCATTTCCACAACAACCCTGGGACTTTTAACACTTTGTCTGCTAAAGTGACTTTCGTAATTTCCTTGTTAAAGGGGAAGGCGCTGGCCTGGGTCTCTCCTTACCTGGAATGCAATGATCCTGTGCTGCTAGACACTGACAAATTTCTGGCTTCTCTCCAGACTGTATTTGGCAAGCCAGATAGAGTTTCTGCAGCAGAGTACTCACTTTTGGACATACAAGTTACCAGGTCTGTGGCACAATATGCTATTGAGTTCCATACCCTGGCTGCTGAGACTAATTGGGACTCTAGGGCATTATGTGCAGCCTTCCGAAAAGGTCTTACAGATCGCATCAAGGACAAATTAGTCTATAAGGATTCCCCAGAAGACCTTGAGAAATCCATAGAGCTGTGTGTTCGTCTGGATGTCTGGTATCATGAAAGGTGCCAAGAGAGACTTAGAACTCGCAAGTTCCCTAGGCCAGTTTACCGTTTGGCCCCTAACTTCCAAGCACCACCTCAACCAGAACCTGAAATCTCAGTTGAACCCCAGGAACCCATGGAAGTAAGCCGTCTCCATCTAACTGAGTCAGAGAAACAAAGGAGGCGTGCTTGGGCCTATGCCTGAAATGTGGACTTAAAGGACATTTGTTATCTGTCTGCCCTTCCCGTCCAGTAAAAGGCAGGAACTAACCAGTGTTGGAGAAGCTGGGTTAGACCTTACAGGTATATCCTTCAAGACCAAGATTACCGTTCCCGCAATTATCCATTTACCCTCTAAACTTGTCTCCTGTGAGGCTTTTGTAGATTCTGGAGCCGCTGGCATATTCTTGGACTATACTTTTGCTAAAGAAAATAAAATCCCATTTGTTCCAAAATCTAGACCCCTGAACATCACCACCCTGAATAGACAAGCCTTGGGAGATGGCATTGTAAAATTTGAGACTATCACCCTTCAGGTAGGCGTACTCCACAAAGAGGAAGTTGTCTCTAATTCCCCACTTCTGCCCGTTATCCTTGGTTACCCATGGTTACAACAACATAACCCTTCTTTTGATTGGGAAAATGGAGAACTAACCTCTTGGGGATCGTTCTGTCATCTAAACTGTTTGTCTCAACCCAAAAGACTTTCTGGTTGTCTGTTGGCTTCCGTGGCCATCCCACCTATCTTGCCTCGTGAATACCATGAGTTTGCAGATGTATTTTGCTAGCAAAAGGCAGAGGTTTTACCTCCACATCGTTCTTTTGATTGCGCAATTAATTTGATTCCTGGAGCACCTCTTCCCAAAGGAAGGACCTATCCCCTGTCTTTGCCTGAACAAAAATCCATGGAGGAATATGTGAAAGACAACTTGGAAAGAGGTTTTATCCGACCCTCTTCTTCTCCAGTAGGGGCAGGTTTTTTCTTTGTTGAAAAAAAAGATGGGGGTCTTCGACCATGCATAGATTATCGGGGGTTAAATCAAATCACTGTAAAAGACTCCTACCCTTTGCCTCTCATTCTTGAACTGTTTGATATACTTAAGGGAGCCGTTCTCTTCTCTAAGCTGGACCTATGAGGGGCTTATAATCTGATTCTAATTAAAGACGGGGACGAGTGGAAGACAGCATTCAACACTTGTAATGGGCATTTTGAATATCTGATTATGCCATTTTGGTTGTGTAACGCCCCTGCTGTCTTCCAACGTTTCATGAATGACATTTTTCACGATTTCAGCAACAGTTTTGTGATCATATACTTGGGCGACATTTTAATCTTTTTCAAGACTCATCTAGAGCACATCTCACATGTAAAGCAGGTATTACAACGACTGAGAGAAAACCATCTTTACGCGAAGATTGAGAAATGCAGTTTCCATCAAAGCCGTATTCCTTTCCTTGAATACATTATAAGTGCTGTCGGTTTCCAAATGGACCCTCAAAAACGTTCTGCTATCTAGCAATGGCCCAAACCGACCACTTTAAGAGGGCTCCAAAATTTTCTAGAGTTTGCAAATTACTACAGATGCTTCATCAAAGGTTTTGCCTCCATTGCGGCCCCTCTTACTGCTATGACTAAGAAAGGTACAAATTGCAAGGTGTGGTCCTCAGAAGCAGATTCCGTTCCTGGGTCCCAGCCAAAGATTTGCATTCTCCTGCTCTTATTCGAGACTTCCATGCTTCCTTTCCCACTAAACCCGCTAGGCCCCCAGAGGGGTCCACTGGGGAGGGGGCCCTGTCATGTACCTGGATGTTCCTGGTCCCAAAGCTGCAGTCTTACTTGTTGTGTCACAGAGGAGCTCTAGAGTTATAGCTATGTTCTCTTAGTTTGATGCATTACCTTGGACTCACTAGCCCCACCTGCTGCCAGCTTTGGACAATCTACAATCAAAGCAGCCCATAAATAGCAGCACTTCCTATCTATCAGTAGCCGTTTGTTTGGACGAGCTTCCTGGGTGGTTTGACTGCTTTTTGACTCTGAATACCTTATTTGAAGTTCTGCCTGAATTCCTGACTATTCTCTAGCCTGGTGATTTTGTACTTCACCGCCAGCTCGTGTATGACCTTTGCCTGACCAATCTCTGGATTTCGATTGTGTACCGCTTTGCCTGATCATTTGCCGTCCTGATCTGCCTGACTAAGTTTTCGCCTGAATCCTCAGCACACAAGCTCCACTTTGGACACTACCTATCACAGGTACCTTACAAGAACTCTCTCATGAGCTCAGAATTGTTGTGCATTGCCTCAGGACACTGACTATAAGGATGTCCAACCGCATTGCACAGATTACACCTTATAATATTACAATCCTTCACCAAATGTCCTATACCCTGACACAGAGAGCACTTCATCACTGGACAGGAGGATGCAAGATGCCCTTTATCACCACACTTATTGCATAGCTTTGGCTGGCCTGGATAGAAGATGGTCAGCCTGTCCCTCCCCAGGAAAGCTGAGGATGGCAGATGCTGGACAACATTGTCAATGACTTTTAACTTTAACTGCACAGACCCCCCCCCCCCCCCCCCTGTACAGTTAAACCCTCTTGTGGTATGGACTCATTGCAGACAAAAATTGTCACCATTTTAATGAGGGGTTGGCGTGATATAAGCTTGGGGATGAGCCCTTTCCAGTCCGGCAGGCCCCTACACACGTGTTCATACTTCTCCCAAAATATGTCCAAACACTTGTCAAGGACAAATCATACTCGTAGGAATCTGCCGGACTGATCAGGGCGAAGATATCTGCAGGCCTAAACCCCATCTCCAGAATCTTATCCACCACTGCCCTCCTATGTGGGGGGATTCCTCCACCCTCCCATCAGAGTTGAACAACATTCCTCCTTTTAAACAGGGAGGAAGATAATATCTCCATTCTCCTTCTCTGCCTGCTCCCTCCTCCCAAATCCCGTAGCAGCAACACCAGCATAAGTTTTCCACACAGACACACCAATTGCAGTCTTGTCCTTAGACACAATCATACCAGCTGGCAGAGAGTCTGATTCAGCTGGGATCGGAGTCATTGAATCAACAGAGGTGAGACCTGCCTTCTCCCTCTGCTCTGTACACTTAGCTTCTCTCCTGGGTTAAATCACAGTCTTGGTTACTGCAGACTCCTGGATAGTTGTAGCACTACTGCACCCAGCATCTCCTCCACCATTCACAGGAACAGCCACTGTGTCTGGTTCAGGCAAAGTCTCTGTATTGTCCATGGAGCTCCTCTCTGCAGACTCTCCCCCCAGAAGCTGACAATTATGCTCACCAGTTTCATTTAAATCTGAGGTTTTGTCTCCAGCAGGTAAATCAGACTGTACATTGTCTATGGGTCTGGGCACTGTAGCACTACAACCCTCAGCAAGCCCATTGTCACTAATAAAGTCCACATCACCATCCTGCACACACACTGTACCTGCTTGCTGTGCTGTTACCTCTGCAATGTCATGGCTGAAGGTGGGATGAGACTTCCTCCTAGTTGTTGCAGACTCCATGGTGGATCTTGCTTTCTCCCCAGGTCTCTCCTTCACAGGGCTAGGAACGGTGTCCATCTCCTCATCATCATCTGGGGAAGCCGCATCCAGAGGGGATTCCAGCCTAGTGATGAACTCCAGCATGCCAGTACCTCCCTCAACCTCCTTCTCAGATGTTCCATATTTCTGTGGAGGGAGGGGGACAGAGGCCTCCGTCATTGAGGGCTCAGCAGATGTCTGAGGTGTTGAAGAGCTGGGCTCATCCTCCGGGCCCACTTTCTCACTCTCTGCTGACTCTGTCGGTACCTGCATCTCCTCACTGGTTGGGTCACCTTCCATGCAGGAAGCGGCTCCTCTCCTCATGCGGTGGAATCGTTCCTCATTTCTATATTTTTCTTTTAATATTCCGCTATTCTCTTTTAGAGAACTCACCAGTTCCTTCTGCTTCCTTACAGCTTGTTCCAAGTCCTTCAACTCAGGCCTCAGAGCCGGTCTCTTCTTGCTGTATAGTTTGGCACAAATCTGTTTTTTCTTCCTGAATTCAGCCATCAAAACTACCAATTTCTCCTCTTCTTTCTCAATTAGTTTTAGCTTACCGACAATCCTCTGTCTAAAGGCAGACAGGGACTCATCTCTCCTTGGGCCAGGCCCAGTGTCGTCCACAGGCTGAGGCCTATCCAGGGGGCCTCCACCAGGGTCCTCCCCAGGATCCTGCATCACTCCTGGGGCAGAGGAGCAACTCTAGTCCCTGGTCTCTGGAAGCACAGGAGCAAAGGAACCAGCAACCTCGCTGTCAGGGAGCAGAATGGCAGTTTCCCACCATCCCTGTGCTGAGTTCCCGGGTCTGTACACCCACTGTGCCCATTATGAGGGGTTCCCACCATCCCTGTGCTGAGTTCCTGGGTCTGTACACCCGCTGTGCCCATTATGAGGGGTTCCCACCATCCCTGTGCTGAGTTCCCGGGTCTGTACACCCGCTGTGCCCATTATGAGGGGTTCTCACCATCTCTATGCTGAGTTCCCGGGTCTGTACACCCGCTGTGCCCATTATGAGGGGTTCTCACCATTCCTGTGCTGAGTTCCTGGGTCTGTACACCCGCTGTGCCCATTATGAGGGGTTCTCACCATCCCTGTGCTGAGTTCCCGGGTCTGTACACCCGCTGTGCCCATTATGAGGGGTTCCCACCATCCCTGTGCTGAGTTCCCGGGTCTGTACACCCGCTGTGCCCATTATGAGGGGTTCCCACCATCCCTGTGCTGAGTTCCCGGGTCTGTACACCCGCTGTGCCCATTATGAGGGGTTCCCACCATCCCGCTGTGCCCATTATGAGGGGTTCCCACCATCCCGCTGTGCCCATTATGAGGGGTTCCCACCATCCCGCTGTGCCCATTATGAGGGGTTCCCACCATCCCAGAGCACAAAGCAAGGTCCATAAAGACATGGATGAGGGAGTTTGGGGTGGAGGAACTTGACTGGCCTGCACAGAGTCCTGACCTCAACCCCATAGAACACCTTTGGGGTGAAGTAGAGCGGAGACTGTGAGCCAGGCCTTCTCGTCCAACATCAGTGCCTGGCCTCACAGATCCGCTTCTGGAAGAATGGTCAAACATTCCCATAGACACACTCCTAAACCTTGTGGACGGCCTTCCCTGAAGAGGTGAAGCTGTTATAGCTGCAAAGGGGAGGAGCCAACTCAATATTGAACCCTCCGGACCAAGACTGGGAGGTCATTAAAGGTCATGTGTGTGTAAAGGGGGGGGGGGACCAATACTTTTGGGAATATAGTGTATGTCTGTGTGATAGGAGGATATTGGAGGAGATGAATGGTGGGATTCCAGGCTGGGAAATGATTGGATACAGTGAACCCCCAGACACACAATGAGGGGGAGGGGCTGTCAGTCATACTCCTCTCCTATCTATGTTCCCATCCCTGCACATAGAAAGTGATACTGACAGTTTACTGCTATCACAAGGTTGCCCTCTGCTGGCGCTCTGTGTGTATGGCACTCTGGGGGATCTTTGCTTGCTGTGGTAAAAGTCTAGATAAAGAGTCCAAGCAGATCAGCCAATGGAAGGAAGAAATAAACAGCCAAGCTCCTCCTCCTCCTCCGGGACTCCTCCTTCTCTGATATCCCAAAAATATATTTTGTCCCTGTTACACTTTTTTTGCAGAGCACATTGAAGAGGTTGGAGTACAATAACTCCCAACATTGGTGTCAGTGGATGTAATAATAACCCCCAACATTGGTGTCAGTGGATGCGACAATAACCCCCAACATTGGTGTCAGTGGATGCGATAATAACCCCCAACATTGGTGTCAGTGGATGTAATAATAACCCCCAACATTGGTGTCAGTGGATGTAATAATAACCCCCAACATTGGTGTCAGTGGATGTAATAATAACCCCCAGCATTGGTGTCAGTGGATGTAATAATAACCCCCAACATTGGTGTCAGTGGATGTAATAATAACCCCCAGCATTGGTGTCAGTGGATGTAATAATAACCCCCAACATTGGTGTCAGTGGATGCGATAATAACCCCCAACATTGGTGTCAGTGGATGTAATAATAACCCCCAACATTGGTGTCAGTGGCAGTAATAATAAACCCCAACATTGGTGTCACTGGATGCGATAATAACCCCCAACATTGGTATCAGTGGAAGTAATAATAACCCCCAACATTGGTGTCAGTGGATGTAATAATAACCCCCAACATTGGTGTCAGTGGATGCGATAATAACCCCCAACATTGGTGTCAGTGGATGCGACAATAACCCCCAACATTGGTGTCAGTGGATGCGATAATAACCCCCAACATTGGTGTCAGTGGATGCGACAATAACCCCCAACATTGGTGTCAGTGGATGCGATAATAACCCCCAACATTGGTGTCAGTGGATGCGATAATAACCCCCAACATTGGTGTCAGTGGATGTAATAATAACCCCCAACATTGGTGTCAGTGGATGTAATAATAACCCCCAGCATTGGTGTCAGTGGATGTAATAATAACCCCCAACATTGGTGTCAGTGGATGTAATAATAACCCCCAGCATTGGTGTCAGTGGATGTAATAATAACCCCCAACATTGGTGTCAGTGGATGTAATAATAACCCCCAGCATTGGTGTCAGTGGATGTAATAATAACCCCCAACATTGGTGTCAGTGGCAGTAATAATAAACCCCAACATTGGTGTCACTGGATGCGATAATAACCCCCAACATTGGTATCAGTGGAAGTAATAATAACCCCCAACATTGGTGTCAGTGGATGTAATAATAACCCCCAACATTGGTGTCAGTGGATGTAATAATAACCCCCAACATTGGTGTCAGTGGATGCGATAATAACCCCCAACATTGGTGTCAGTGGATGTAATAATAACCCCCAACATTGGTGTCAGTGGATGTAATAATAACCCCCAGCATTGGTGTCAGTGGATGTAATAATAACCCCCAACATTGGTGTCAGTGGATGTAATAATAACCCCCAACATTGGTGTCAGTGGATGTAATAATAACCCCGAACATTGGTGTCAGTGGATGTAATAATAACCCCCAACATTGGTGTCACTGGATGCGATAATAACCCCCAACATTGGTATCAGTGGAAGTAATAATAACCCCCAACATTGGTGTCAGTGGATGTAATAATAACCCCCAACATTGGTGTCAGTGGATGTAATAATAACCCCGAACATTGGTGTCAGTGGATGTAATAATAACCCCCAACATTGGTGTCAGTGGATGTAATAATAACCCCCAACATTGGTGTCAGTGGATGCAATAATAACCCCCAACATTGGTGTCAGTGGATGTAATAATAACCCCCAACATTGGTGTCAGTGGCAGTAATAATAACCCCCAACATTGGTGTCACTGGATGTAATAATAACCCCCAACATTGGTGTCAGTGGATGCAATAATAACCCCCAACATTGGTGTCAGTGGATGTAATAATAACCCCCAACATTGGTGTCAGTGGATGTAATAATAACCCCCAACATTGGTGTCAGTGGATGTAATAATAACCCCCAACATTGGTGTCAGTGGATGTAATAATAACCCCCAACATTGGTGTCAGTGGAAGTAATAATAACCCCCAACATTGGTGTCAGTGGATGTAATAATAACCCCCAACATTGGTGCAGTGGCAGTAATAATAACCCCCAACATTGGTGTCAGTGGAAGTAATAATAACCCCCAACATTGGTGTCAGTGGAAGTAATAATAACCCCCAACATTGGTGTCAGTGGAAGTAATAATAACCCCCAATATTGGTGTCAGTGGCAGTAATAATAACCCCCAATATTGGTGTCAGTGGATGCAATAATAACCCCCAACATTGGTGTCAGTGGATGCAATAATAACCCCCAACATTGGTGTCAGTGGATGCAATAATAACCCCCAACATTGGTGTCAGTGGAAGTAATAATAACCCCCAACATTGGTGTCAGTGGATGTAATAACCCCCAGCATTTGTGTCAGTGGATGCGATAATAACCCCCAACATTGGTGTCAGTGGCAGTAATAATAACCCCCAACATTGGTGTCAGTGGATGTAATAATAACCCCCAACATTGGTGTCAGTGGCAGTAATAATAAACCCCAACATTGGTGTCACTGGATGTAATAATAACCCCCAACATTGGTGTCACTGGATGCGATAATAACCCCCAACATTGGTATCAGTGGAAGTAATAATAACCCCCAACATTGGTGTCAGTGGATGTAATAATAACCCCCAACATTGGTGTCAGTGGATGCGATAATAACCCCCAACATTGGTGTCAGTGGATGCGATAATAACCCCCAACATTGGTGTCAGTGGATGTAATAATAACCCCCAACATTGGTGTCAGTGGATGTAATAATAACCCCCAACATTGGTGTCAGTGGCAGTAATAATAAACCCCAACATTGGTGTCACTGGATGCGATAATAACCCCCAACATTGGTATCAGTGGAAGTAATAATAACCCCCAACATTGGTGTCAGTGGATGTAATAATAACCCCCAACATTGGTGTCAGTGGATGTAATAATAACCCCCAACATTGGTGTCAGTGGATGCGATAATAACCCCCAACATTGGTGTCAGTGGATGTAATAATAACCCCCAACATTGGTGTCAGTGGATGTAATAATAACCCCCAGCATTGGTGTCAGTGGATGTAATAATAACCCCCAACATTGGTGTCAGTGGATGTAATAATAACCCCCAACATTGGTGTCAGTGGATGTAATAATAACCCCGAACATTGGTGTCAGTGGATGTAATAATAACCCCCAACATTGGTGTCACTGGATGCGATAATAACCCCCAACATTGGTATCAGTGGAAGTAATAATAACCCCCAACATTGGTGTCAGTGGATGTAATAATAACCCCCAACATTGGTGTCAGTGGATGTAATAATAACCCCGAACATTGGTGTCAGTGGATGTAATAATAACCCCCAACATTGGTGTCAGTGGATGTAATAATAACCCCCAACATTGGTGTCAGTGGATGCAATAATAACCCCCAACATTGGTGTCAGTGGATGTAATAATAACCCCCAACATTGGTGTCAGTGGCAGTAATAATAACCCCCAACATTGGTGTCACTGGATGTAATAATAACCCCCAACATTGGTGTCAGTGGATGCAATAATAACCCCCAACATTGGTGTCAGTGGATGTAATAATAACCCCCAACATTGGTGTCAGTGGATGTAATAATAACCCCCAACATTGGTGTCAGTGGATGTAATAATAACCCCCAACATTGGTGTCAGTGGATGTAATAATAACCCCCAACATTGGTGTCAGTGGAAGTAATAATAACCCCCAACATTGGTGTCAGTGGATGTAATAATAACCCCCAACATTGGTGCAGTGGCAGTAATAATAACCCCCAACATTGGTGTCAGTGGAAGTAATAATAACCCCCAACATTGGTGTCAGTGGAAGTAATAATAACCCCCAACATTGGTGTCAGTGGAAGTAATAATAACCCCCAATATTGGTGTCAGTGGCAGTAATAATAACCCCCAATATTGGTGTCAGTGGATGCAATAATAACCCCCAACATTGGTGTCAGTGGATGCAATAATAACCCCCAACATTGGTGTCAGTGGATGCAATAATAACCCCCAACATTGGTGTCAGTGGAAGTAATAATAACCCCCAACATTGGTGTCAGTGGATGTAATAACCCCCAGCATTTGTGTCAGTGGATGCGATAATAACCCCCAACATTGGTGTCAGTGGCAGTAATAATAACCCCCAACATTGGTGTCAGTGGATGTAATAATAACCCCCAACATTGGTGTCAGTGGCAGTAATAATAAACCCCAACATTGGTGTCACTGGATGTAATAATAACCCCCAACATTGGTGTCACTGGATGCGATAATAACCCCCAACATTGGTATCAGTGGAAGTAATAATAACCCCCAACATTGGTGTCAGTGGATGTAATAATAACCCCCAACATTGGTGTCAGTGGATGCGATAATAACCCCCAACATTGGTGTCAGTGGATGTAATAATAACCCCCAACATTGGTGTCAGTGGATGTAATAATAACCCCCAACATTGGTGTCAGTGGATGTAATAATAACCCCCAACATTGGTGTCAGTGGCAGTAATAATAACCCCCAACATTGGTGTCACTGGATGTAATAATAACCCCCAACATTGGTGTCACTGGATGCGATAATAACCCCCAACATTGGTATCAGTGGAAGTAATAATAACCCCCAACATTGGTGTCAGTGGATGTAATAATAACCCCCAACATTGGTGTCAGTGGATGCGATAATAACCCCCCAACATTGGTGTCAGTGGATGTAATAATAACCCCCAACATTGGTGTCAGTGGATGTAATAATAACCCCCAACATTGGTGTCAGTGGATGTAATAATAACCCCCAACATTGGTGTCAGTGGATGTAATAATAACCCCCAACATTGGTGTCAGTGGCAGTAATAATAACCCCCAACATTGGTGTCAGTGGCAGTAATAATAACCCCCAACATTGGTGTCAGTGGAAGTAATAATAACCCCCAACATTGGTGTCAGTGGAAGTAATAATAACCCCCAACATTGGTGTCAGTGGAAGTAATAATAACCCCCAACATTGGTGTCAGTGGAAGTAATAATAACCCCCAGCATTGGTGTCAGTGGATGCGATAATAACCCCCAACATTGGTGTCAGTGGCAGTAATAATAACCCCCAACATTGGTGTCAGTGGATGCAATAATAACCCCCAACATTGGTGTCAGTGGATGCAATAATAACCCCCAACATTGGTGTCAGTGGATGCAATAATAACCCCCAACATTGGTGTCACTGGATGTAATAATAACCCCCAACATTGGTGTCAGTGGATGCAATAATAACCCACAGCATTGGTGTCAGTGGATGCGATAATAACCCCCAACATTGGTGTCACTGGATGTAATAATAACCCCCAACATTGGTGTCACTGGATGTAATAATAACCCCCAACATTGGTGTCACTGGATGTAATAATAACCCCCAACATTGGTGTCAGTGGATGCAATAATAACCCCCAACATTGGTGTCAGTGGATGCAATAATAACCCCCAACATTGGTGTCAGTGGCAGTAATAATAACCCCCAACATTGGTGTCAGTGGATGGAATAATAACCCCCGACATTGGTGTCAGTGGATGTAATAATAACCCCCAACATTGGTGTCAGTGGCAGTAATAATAACCCCCAACATTGGTGTCAGTGGATTGAATAATAACCCCCAACATTGGTGTCAGTGGATGGAATAATAACCCCCGACATTGGTGTCAGTGGATGTAATAATAACCCCCAACATTGGTGTCAGTGGATGTAATAATAACCCCCAACATTGGTGTCAGTGGCAGTAATAATAACCCCCAACATTGGTGTCACTGGATGTAATAATAACCCCCAGCATTGGTGTCAGTGGATGCGATAATAACCCCCAACATTGGTGTCAGTGGAAGTAATAATAACCCCCAACATTGGTGTCAGTGGATGCAATAATAACCCACAACATTGGTGTCAGTGGCAGTAATAATAACCCCCAACATTGGTGTCAGTGGATGCAATAATAACCCCCAACATTGGTGTCAGTGGATGCAATAATAACCCCCAACATTGGTGTCAGTGGATGCAATAATAACCCCCAACATTGGTGTCAGTGGATGTAATAATAACCCCCAACATTGGTGTCAGTGGATGTAATAATAACCCCCAACATTGGTGTCAGTGGCAGTAATAATAACCCCCAACATTGGTGTCAGTGGCAGTAATAATAACCCCCAACATTGGTGTCAGTGGCAGTAATAATAACCCCCAACATTGGTGTCAGTGGATGCGATAATAACCCCCAACATTGGTGTCAGTGGAAGTAATAATAACCCCCAACATTGGTGTCACTGGATGTAATAATAACCTCCAACATTGGTGTCAGTGGCAGTAATAATAACCCCCAATATTGGTGTCAGTGGATGCAATAATAACCCCCAGCATTGGTGTCAGTGGATGCGATAATAACCCCCAACATTGGTGTCAGTGGCAGTAATAATAACCCCCAACATTGGTGTCAGTGGAAGTAATAATAACCCCCAACATTGGTGTCAGTGGATGCAATAATAACCCCCAACATTGGTGTCAGTGGCAGTAATAATAACCCCCAACATTGGTGTCAGTGGATGCAATAATAACCCCCAACATTGGTGTCAGTGGATGCAATAATAACCCCCAACATTGGTGTCAGTGGATGCAATAATAACCCCCAACATTGGTGTCACTGGATGTAATAATAACCCCCAACATTGGTGTCAGTGGATGCAATAATAACCCCCAGCATTGGTGTCAGTGGATGCGATAATAACCCCCAACATTGGTGTCACTGGATGTAATAATAACCCTCAACATTGGTGTCACTGGATGTAATAATAACCCCCAACATTGGTGTCAGTGGCAGTAATAATAACCCCCAACATTGGTGTCAGTGGATGCAATAATAACCCCCAACATTGGTGTCAGTTGATGCGATAATAACCCCCAACATTGGTGTCAGTGGCAGTAATAATAACCCCCAACATTGGTGTCAGTGGATGCAATAATAACCCCCAACATTGGTGTCACTGGATGTAATAATAACCCCCAACATTGGTGTCAGTGGATGCAATAATAACCCCCAACATTGGTGTCACTGGATGTAATAATAACCCCCAACATTGGTGTCAGTGGATGCAATAATAACCCCCAACATTGGTGTCAGTGGCAGTAATAATAACCCCCAATATTGGTGTCAGTGGATTGAATAATAACCCCCAACATTGGTGTCAGTGGATGCAATAATAACCCCCAACATTGGTGTCAGTGGATGGAATAATGTAATGTCTGTACACGGCTGGTAAGGATCAGAAGACACACCCCCGGTAATTGGGATGATTTTATACAGAAGATTTCAGAGCCAATAAAATATACGGAACGGACAATTCTTATTTTTTCTTTAAAGTAGAACTACAAACAATGTTTTTTTTTATTTTGGACGGAGTAATGGAGGGTTATCACCCCAGTCAAGTGTCCATAGGGAAGATTTCCCTTCACTTCCTGTCTCATAGCTGAAAAAGGACGTGAGAGGAAATCCCTCCAAAGTGAGGGAATCCAGGGGTGTCACCAGAACTAGTGTCCCCATTGGAGGATTCCCTCTCTATTCCTGGGAGGAACCTGAAATTTGGGATTTTGCTTTCAGTGATAATGGTCATTGGGACATATTGAGGGGGTGACTCTTCCTAACGGGGACACAGACAACCCTGACTGGGGTCCTCATCCCTCTTCACCCCAACCACAACTAAAGAAGAAGTTTTGCCCTCAGTGATACTTTCTGTGCCGTTACCGGGAAAGATAGAGTTGTGATGTCCGGTAGATACGAAGATCGGCTCATGGTGACACCCGGGAACCAGGTGAAGGTTATCACAAGAACCAGTTGCATCCATCCATGCAACCACCCACCCTTCTCCACCATTCACTCCCCCAGATCCTTCTCCACCATTCACTCCCCCATATCCTTCTCCACCATTCACTCCCCCAGATCCTTCTCCACAATGGACTACCCCCGACCCTTCTCCACCATTCACTCCCCCAGATCCTTCTCCACCATTCACTCCCCCCGACCCTTCTCCACCATTCACTCCCCCAGATCCTTCTCCACCATTCACTCCCCCAGATCCTTCTCCACCATTCACTCCCCCAGATCCTTCTCCACCATTGATTCCCCCAGATCCTTCTCCACCATTCACTCCCCCAGATCCTTCTCCACCATTCACCCCCCCAGATCATTCTCCACCATTCACTTCTCCAGATCCTTCTCCACCATTCACTCCCCCAGATCCTTCTCCACCATTCACTCCCCCAGATCCTTCTCCACCATTCACTCCCCCAGATCCTTCTCCACCATTCACTCCTCCCAGATCCTTCTCCACCATTCACTCCCCCAGATCCTTCTCCACCATTCACTCCCCCAGATCCTTCTCCTCCATTCACTCCTCCCAGATCCTTCTCCACCATTCACTCCCCCAGATCCTTCTCCACCATTGATTCCCCCAGATCCTTCTCCACCATTCACTCCCCCAGATCCTTCTCCACCATTGATTCCCCCAGATCCTTCTCCACCATTCACTCCCCCAGATCCTTCTCCACCATTCACCCCCCCAGATCATTCTCCACCATTCACTCCTCCAGATCCTTCTCCACCATTCACTCCCCCAGATCCTTCTCCACCATTCACTCCCCCAGATCCTTCTCCACCATTCACTCCCCCAGATCCTTCTCCACCATTCACTCCCCCAGATCCTTCTCCACCATTCACTCCTCCAGATCCTTCTCCCCCAGACCCTTCTCCACCATTCACTCCCCCAGATCCTTCTCCACCATTCACTCCCCCAGATCCTTCTCCACCATTCACTCCCCCAGATCCTTCTCCACCATTCACTCCCCCAGATCCTTCTCCACCATTCACCCCCCCAGATCATTCTCCACCATTCACTCCTCCAGATCCTTCTCCACCATTCACTCCCCCAGATCCTTCTCCACCATTCACCCCCCCAGATCCTTCTCCACCATTCACTCCCCCAGATCCTTCTCCACCATGGACTCCCCCAGATCCTTCTCCACCATGGACTCCCCCAGATCCTTCTCCACCATGGACTCCCCTAGATCCTTCTCCACCATGGACTCCCCCAGATCATTCTCCACCATTCACTCCTCCAGATCCTTCTCCACCATTCACTCCTCCAGATCCTTCTCCACCATTCACTCCCCCAGATCATTCTCCACCATTCACTCCCCCAGATCCTTCTCCACCATTCACTCCTCCCAGATCCTTCTCCCCCAGATCCTTCTCCACCATTCACTCCCCCAGATCCTTCTCCACCATTCACTCCCCCAGATCCTTCTCCACTATTCACTCCCCCAGATCCTTCTCCACCATTCACTCCCCCAGATCCTTCTCCACCATTCACTCCCCCAGATCCTCCTCCACCATTCACTCCCCCAGATCCTTCTCAACCATTCACTCCACCAGATCCTTCTCCACCATTCACTCCCCCAGATCCTTATCCACCATTCACTCCCCCAGATCCTTCTCCACCATTCAATCCCCCAGATCCTTCTCCACCATTCACTCCCCCAGATCCTTCTCCACCATTCACTCCCCCAGATCCTTCTCCACCATTCACTCCCCCAGATCCTTCTCCACCATTCACTCCTCCAGATCCTTCTCCCCCAGACCCTTCTCCACCATTCACTCCCCCAGATCCTTCTCCACCATTCACTACCCCAGATCCTTCTCCACCATTCACTCCCCCAGATCCTTCTCCACCATTCACTCCCCCAGATCCTTCTCCCCCATTCACTCCCCCAGATCATTCTCCACCATTCACTCCTCCAGATCCTTCTCCACCATTCACTCCCCCAGATCCTTCTCCACCATTCACTCCCCCAGATCCTTCTCCACCATTCACTCCCCCAGATCCTTCTCCACCATTCACTCCCCCAGATCCTTCTCCACCATGGACTCCCCCAGATCCTTCTCCACCATGGACTCCCCTAGATCCTTCTCCACCATGGACTCCCCCAGATCCTTCTCCACCATGGACTCCCCTAGATCCTTCTCCACCATGGACTCCCCCAGATCATTCTCCACCATTCACTCCTCCAGATCCTTCTCCACCATTCACTCCTCCAGATCCTTCTCCACCATTCACTCCCCCAGATCATTCTCCACCATTCACTCCCCCAGATCCTTCTCCACCATTCACTCCTCCCAGATCCTTCTCCCCCAGATCCTTCTCCACCATTCACTCCCCCAGATCCTTCTCCACCATTCACTCCCCCAGATCCTTCTCCACCATTCACTCCCCCAGATCCTTCTCCACCATTCACTCCCCCAGATCCTTCTCCACCATTCACTCCCCCAGATCCTCCTCCACCATTCACTCCCCCAGATCCTTCTCAACCATTCACTCCACCAGATCCTTCTCCACCATTCACTCCCCCAGATCCTTCTCCACCATTCACTCCCCCAGATCCTTCTCCACCATTCAATCCCCCAGATCCTTCTCCACCATTCACTCCCCCAGATCCTTCTCCACCATTCACTCCCCCAGATCCTTCTCCACCATTCACTCCCCCAGATCCTTCTCCACCATTCACTCCTCCAGATCCTTCTCCCCCAGACCCTTCTCCACCATTCACTCCCCCAGATCCTTCTCCACCATTCACTACCCCAGATCCTTCTCCACCATTCACTCCCCCAGATCCTTCTCCACCATTCACTCCCCCAGATCCTTCTCCCCCATTCACTCCCCCAGATCATTCTCCACCATTCACTCCTCCAGATCCTTCTCCACCATTCACTCCCCCAGATCCTTCTCCACCATTCACTCCCCCAGATCCTTCTCCACCATTCACTCCCCCAGATCCTTCTCCACCATTCACTCCCCCAGATCCTTCTCCACCATGGACTCCCCCAGATCCTTCTCCACCATGGACTCCCCTAGATCCTTCTCCACCATGGACTCCCCCAGATCCTTCTCCACCATGGACTCCCCTAGATCCTTCTCCACCATGGACTCCCCCAGATCATTCTCCACCATTCACTCCTCCAGATCCTTCTCCACCATTCACTCCTCCAGATCCTTCTCCACCATTCACTCCCCCAGATCATTCTCCACCATTCACTCCCCCAGATCCTTCTCCACCATTCACTCCTCCCAGATCCTTCTCCCCCAGATCCTTCTCCACCATTCACTCCCCCAGATCCTTCTCCACCATTCACTCCCCCAGATCCTTCTCCACCATTCACTCCCCCAGATCCTTCTCCACCATTCACTCCCCCAGATCCTTCACCACCATTCACTCCCCCAGATCCTTCTCCACCATTCACTCCTCCAGATCCTTCTCCCCCAGACCCTTCTCCACCATTCACTCCCCCAGATCCTTCTCCACCATTCACTACCCCAGATCCTTCTCCACCATTCACTCCCCCAGATCCTTCTCCACCATTCACTCCCCCAGATCCTTCTCCCCCATTCACTCCCCCAGATCATTCTCCACCATTCACTCCTCCAGATCCTTCTCCACCATTCACTCCCCCAGATCCTTCTCCACCATTCACTCCCCCAGATCCTTCTCCACCATTCACTCCCCCAGATCCTTCTCCACCATTCACTCCCCCAGATCCTTCTCCACCATGGACTCCCCCAGATCCTTCTCCACCATGGACTCCCCTAGATCCTTCTCCACCATGGACTCCCCCAGATCCTTCTCCACCATGGACTCCCCTAGATCCTTCTCCACCATGGACTCCCCCAGATCATTCTCCACCATTCACTCCTCCAGATCCTTCTCCACCATTCACTCCTCCAGATCCTTCTCCACCATTCACTCCCCCAGATCATTCTCCACCATTCACTCCCCCAGATCCTTCTCCACCATTCACTCCTCCCAGATCATTCTCCCCCAGATCCTTCTCCACCATTCAATCCCCCAGATCCTTCTCCACCATTCACTCCCCCAGATCCTTCTCCACCATTCACTCCCCCAGATCCTTCTCCACCATTCACTCCCCCAGATCCTCCTCCACCATTCACTCCCCCAGATCCTTCTCAACCATTCACTCCACCAGATCCTTCTCCACCATTCACTCCCCCAGATCCTTCTCCACCATTCACTCCCCCAGATCCTTCTCCACCATTCAATCCCCCAGATCCTTCTCCACCATTCACTCCCCCAGATCCTTCTCCACCATTCACTCCCCCAGATCCTTCTCCACCATTCACTCCCCCAGATCCTTCTCCACCATTCACTCCTCCAGATCCTTCTCCCCCAGACCCTTCTCCACCATTCACTCCCCCAGATCCTTCTCCACCATTCACTACCCCAGATCCTTCTCCACCATTCACTCCCCCAGATCCTTCTCCACCATTCACTCCCCCAGATCCTTCTCCCCCATTCACTCCCCCAGATCATTCTCCACCATTCACTCCTCCAGATCCTTCTCCACCATTCACTCCCCCAGATCCTTCTCCACCATTCACTCCCCCAGATCCTTCTCCACCATTCACTCCCCCAGATCCTTCTCCACCATTCACTCCCCCAGATCCTTCTCCACCATGGACTCCCCCAGATCCTTCTCCACCATGGACTCCCCTAGATCCTTCTCCACCATGGACTCCCCCAGATCCTTCTCCACCATGGACTCCCCTAGATCCTTCTCCACCATGGATCTCCCAGATCATTCTCCACCATTCACTCCTCCAGATCCTTCTCCACCATTCACTCCTCCAGATCCTTCTCCACCATTCACTCCCCCAGATCATTCTCCACCATTCACTCCCCCAGATCCTTCTCCACCATTCACTCCCCCAGATCCTTCTCCACCATTCACTCCCCCAGATCCTTCACCACCATTCACTCCTCCCAGATCCTTCTCCCCCAGATCCTTCTCCACCATTCACTCCCCCAGATCCTTCTCCACCATTCACTCCCCCAGATCCTTCTCCACCATTCACTCCCCCAGATCCTTCTCCACCATTCACTCCCCCAGATCCTTCACCACCATTCACTCCCCCAGATTCTTCTCCACCATTCATTCCCCCAGATCCTTCTCCACCATTCACTCCCCCAGATCCTTCTCCACCATTTACTCCCCCAGATCCTTCTCCCCCAGATCCTTCTCCACCATTCACTCCCCCAGATCCTTCTCCACCATTCACTCCCCCAGATCCTTCTCCACCATTCACTCCCCCAGATCCTTCTCCACCATTCATTCCCCCAGATCCTTCTCCACCATTCACTCCCCCAGATCCTTCTTCACCATTCACTCCCCCAGATCCTTCTCCACCATTCACTCCCCCAGATCCTTCTCCACCATTCACTCCCCCAGATCCTTCTCCACCATTCACTCCCCCAGATCCTTCTCCACCATTCACTCCCCCAGATCCTTCTCCACCATTCACTCCCCCAGATCCTTCTCCACCATTCATTCCCCCAGATCCTTCTCCACCATTCACTCCCCCAGATCCTTCTCCACCATTCACTCCCCCAGATCCTTCTCCACCATTCACTCCCCCAGATCCTTCTCCACCATTCACTCCCCCAGATCCTTCTCCACCATTCACTCCCCCAGATCCTTCTCCACCATTCATTCCCCCAGATCCTTCTCCACCATTTACTCCCCCAGATCCTTCTCCACCATTCACTCCCCCAGATCCTTCTCCACCATTCATTCCCCCAGATCCTTCTCCACCATTCACTCCCCCAGATCCTTCTCCACCATTTACTCCCCCAGATCCTTCTCCCCCAGATCCTTCTCCACCATTCACTCCCCCAGATCCTTCTCCACCATTCACTCCCCCAGATCCTTCTCCACCATTCATTCCCCCAGATCCTTCTCCACCATTTACTCCCCCAGATCCTTCTCCACCATTTACTCCCCCAGATCCTTCTCCACCATTCACTCCCCCAGATCCTTCTCCACCATTCACTCCCCCAGATCCTTCTCCACCATTCACTCCCCCAGATCCTTCTCCACCATTCACTCCTCCCAGATACTTCCCCACCATTTACTCCCCCAGATCTTTCTCAACCAGATCCTTCTCCACCATTCACTCCCCCAGATCCTTCTCCACCATTCACTCCTCCCAGATCCTTCTCCCCCAGATCCTTCTCCACCATTCACTCCCCCAGATCCTTCTCCATCATTCACTCCCCCAGATCCTTCTCCACCATTCACTCCCCCAGATCCTTCTCCACCATTTACTCCCCCAGATCCTTCTCCGCCATTCACTCCCCCAGATCCTTCTCCATCATTCACTCCCCCAGATCCTTCTCCACCATTCATTCCTCCTAGATCCTTCTCCACCATTCACTCATCCCAGATCCTTCTCCACCATTCACTCCCCCAGATCCTTCTCCACCATTTACTCCCCCAGATCCTTCTCCACCAGATCCTTCTCCACCATTCACTCCACCAGATCCTTCTCCACCATTCACTCCCCCAGATCCTTCTCCACCATTCACTCCTCCCAGATCCTTCTCCACCATTCACTCCCCCAGATCCTTCTCCACCATTCACTCCTCCCAGATCCTTCTCCCCCAGATCCTTCTCCACCATTCACTCCCCCAGATCCTTCTCCACCATTCATTCCCCCAGATCCTTCTCCACCATTCACTCCCCCAGATCCTTCTCCACCATTCACTCCCCCAGATTCTTCTCCACCATTCACTCCCCCAGATCCTACTCCACCATTCACTCCCCCAGATCCTTCTCCACCATTCACTCCCACAGATCCTTCTCCACCATTCATTCCCCCACATCCTTCTCCACCATTCACTCCTCCCAGATCCTTCTCCACCATTTACTCCCCCAGATCCTTCTCCACCATTTACTCCCCCAGATCCTTCTCCACCATTTACTCCCCCAGATCCTTCTCCCCCATTCACTCCCCCAGATCCTTCTCCACCAGATTCTTCTCCACCATTCACTCCCCCAGATCCTTCTCCACCATTCACTCCCCCAGATCCTTCTCCACCAGATCCTTCTCCACCATTTACTCTTCCCAGATCCTTCTCCACCATTTACTCCCCCAGATCCTTCTCCACCAGATCCTTCTCCACCATTCACTCCCCAAGATCCTTCTCCACCATTCACTCCCCCAGATCCTTCTCCACCATTCACTCCTCCCAGATCCTTCTCCACCATTCACTCCTCCCAGATCCTTCTCCACCATTCACTCCCCCAGATCCTTCTCCACCATTCACTCCCCCAGATCCTTCTCCACCATTCACTCCCCCAGATCCTTCTCCACCATTCACTCCCCCAGATCCTTCTCCACCATTCACTCCCCCAGATTCTTCTCCACCATGCACTCCCCCAGATCCTTCTCCACCATTCACTCCCCCAGATCCTTCTCCACCATTCACTCCCCCAGATCCTTCTCCACCATTCATTCCCCCAGATCCTTCTCCACCATTTACTCCCCCAGATCCTTCTCCACCATTTACTCCCCCAGATCCTTCTCCACCATTCACTCCCCCAGATCCTTCTCCACCATTCACTCCCCCAGATCCTTCTCCACCATTCACTCCCCCAGATCCTTCTCCACCATTCACTCCTCCCAGATACTTCCCCACCATTTACTCCCCCAGATCTTTCTCAACCAGATCCTTCTCCACCATTCACTCCCCCAGATCCTTCTCCACCATTCACTCCTCCCAGATCCTTCTCCCCCAGATCCTTCTCCACCATTCACTCCCCCAGATCCTACTCCATCATTCACTCCCCCAGATCCTTCTCCACCATTCACTCCCCCAGATCCTTCTCCACCATTTACTCCCCCAGATCCTTCTCCGCCATTCACTCCCCCAGATCCTTCTCCATCATTCACTCCCCCAGATGCTTCTCCACCATTCATTCCTCCTAGATCCTTCTCCACCATTCACTCATCCCAGATCCTTCTCCACCATTCACTCCCCCAGATCCTTCTCCACCATTTACTCCCCCAGATCCTTCTCCACCAGATCCTTCTCCACCATTCACTCCACCAGATCCTTCTCCACCATTCACTCCCCCAGATCCTTCTCCACCATTCACTCCTCCCAGATCCTTCTCCACCATTCACTCCCCCAGATCCTTCTCCACCATTCACTCCTCCCAGATCCTTCTCCCCCAGATCCTTCTCCACCATTCACTCCCCCAGATCCTTCTCCACCATTCATTCCCCCAGATCCTTCTCCACCATTCACTCCCCCAGATCCTTCTCCACCATTCACTCCCCCAGATTCTTCTCCACCATTCACTCCCCCAGATCCTTCTCCACCATTCACTCCCCCAGATCCTTCTCCACCATTCACTCCCACAGATCCTTCTCCACCATTCATTCCCCCACATCCTTCTCCACCATTCACTCCTCCCAGATCCTTCTCCACCATTTACTCCCCCAGATCCTTCTCCACCATTTACTCCCCCAGATCCTTCTCCACCATTTACTCCCCCAGATCCTTCTCCCCCATTCACTCCCCCAGATCCTTCTCCACCAGATCCTTCTCCACCATTTACTCTTCCCAGATCCTTCTCCGCCATTTACTCCCCCAGATCCTTCTCCACCAGATCCTTCTCCACCATTCACTCCCCAAGATCCTTCTCCACCATTCACTCCCCCAGATCCTTCTCCACCATTCACTCCTCCCAGATCCTTCTCCACCATTCACTCCTCCCAGATCCTTCTCCACCATTCACTCCCCCAGATCCTTCTCCACCATTCACTCCCCCAGATCCTTCTCCACCATTCACTCCCCCAGATCCTTCTCCACCATTCACTCCCCCAGATTCTTCTCCACCATGCACTCCCCCAGATCCTTCTCCACCATTCACTCCCCCAGATCCTTCTCCACCATTCACTCCCCCAGATCCTTCTCCACCATTCATTCCCCCAGATCCTTCTCCACCATTTACTCCCCCAGATCCTTCTCCACCATTTACTCCCCCAGATCCTTCTCCACCATTCACTCCCCCAGATCCTTCTCCACCATTCACTCCCCCAGATCCTTCTCCACCATTCACTCCCCCAGATCCTTCTCCACCATTCACTCCTCCCAGATACTTCCCCACCATTTACTCCCCCAGATCTTTCTCAACCAGATCCTTCTCCACCATTCACTCCCCCAGATCCTTCTCCACCATTCACTCCTCCCAGATCCTTCTCCCCCAGATCCTTCTCCACCATTCACTCCCCCAGATCCTTCTCCATCATTCACTCCCCCAGATCCTTCTCCACCATTCACTCCCCCAGATCCTTCTCCACCATTTACTCCCCCAGATCCTTCTCCGCCATTCACTCCCCCAGATCCTTCTCCATCATTCACTCCCCCAGATCCTTCTCCACCATTCATTCCTCCTAGATCCTTCTCCACCATTCACTCATCCCAGATCCTTCTCCACCATTCACTCCCCCAGATCCTTCTCCACCATTTACTCCCCCAGATCCTTCTCAACCAGATCCTTCTCCACCATTCACTCCACCAGATCCTTCTCCACCATTCACTCCCCCAGATCCTTCTCCACCATTCACTCCTCCCAGATCCTTCTCCACCATTCACTCCCCCAGATCCTTCTCCACCATTCACTCCTCCCAGATCCTTCTCCCCCAGATCCTTCTCCACCATTCACTCCCCCAGATCCTTCTCCACCATTCATTCCCCCAGATCCTTCTCCACCATTCACTCCCCCAGATCCTTCTCCACCATTCACTCCCCCAGATTCTTCTCCACCATTCACTCCCCCAGATCCTTCTCCACCATTCACTCCCCCAGATCCTTCTCCACCATTCACTCCCACAGATCCTTCTCCACCATTCATTCCCCCACATCCTTCTCCACCATTCACTCCTCCCAGATCCTTCTCCACCATTTACTCCCCCAGATCCTTCTCCACCATTTACTCCCCCAGATCCTTCTCCACCATTTACTCCCCCAGATCCTTCTCCCCCATTCACTCCCCCAGATCCTTCTCCACCAGATTCTTCTCCACCATTCACTCCCCCAGATCCTTCTCCACCATTCACTCCCCCAGATCCTTCTCCACCAGATCCTTCTCCACCATTTACTCTTCCCAGATCCTTCTCCACCATTTACTCCCCCAGATCCTTCTCCACCAGATCCTTCTCCACCATTCACTCCCCAAGATCCTTCTCCACCATTCACTCCCCCAGATCCTTCTCCACCATTCACTCCTCCCAGATCCTTCTCCACCATTCACTCCTCCCAGATCCTTCTCCACCATTCACTCCCCCAGATCCTTCTCCACCATTCACTCCCCCAGATCCTTCTCCACCATTCACTCCCCCAGATCCTTCTCCACCATTCACTCCCCCAGATCCTTCTCCACCATTCACTCCCCCAGATTCTTCTCCACCATGCACTCCCCCAGATCCTTCTCCACCATTCATTCCCCCAGATCCTTCTCCACCATTCACTCCCCCAGATCCTTCTCCACCATTTACTCCCCCAGATCCTTCTCCCCCAGATCCTTCTCCACCATTCACTCCCCCAGATCCTTCTCCACCATTCACTCCCCCAGATCCTTCTCCACCATTCATTCCCCTAGATCCTTCTCCACCATTCACTCCCCCAGATCCTTCTCCACCATTCACTCCCCCAGATCCTTCTCCACCATTCACTACCCCCAGATCCTTCTCCACCATTCACTCCCCCAGATCCTTCTCCACCATTCACTCCCCCAGATCCTTCTCCACCATTCACTCCCCCAGATCCTTCTCCACCATTCACTCCCCCAGATCCTTCTCCACCATTCATTCCCCCAGATCCTTCTCCACCATTCACTCCCCCAGATCCTTCTCCACCATTTACTCCCCCAGATCCTTCTCCACCATTCACTCCCCCAGATCCTTCTCCACCATTTACTCCCCCAGATCCTTCCCCACCATTCACTCCCCCAGATCCTTCTCCACCATTCACTCCCCCAGATCCTTCTCCACCATTCACTCCTCCCAGATCCTTCCCCACCATTTACTCCCCCAGATCTTTCTCCACCAGATCCTTCTCCACCATTCACTCCCCCAGATCCTTCTCCACCATTCACTCCTCCCAGATCCTTCTCCCCCAGATCCTTCTCCACCATTCACTCCCCCAGATACTTCTCCACCATTCACTCCCCCAGATCCTTCTCCACCATATACTCCCCCAGATCATTCTCCGCCATTCACTCCCCCAGATCCTTCTCCACCATTCACTCCCCCAGATCCTTCTCCACCATTCACTCCCCCAGATCCTTCTCCACCATTCACTCCCCCAGATCCTTCTCCACCATTCACTCCCCCAGATCCTTCTCCACCATTCACTCCTCCCAGATCCTTCTCCACCATTCACTCCCCCAGATCCTTCTCCACCATTCACTCCCCCAGATCCTTCTCCACCATTCATTCCTCCCAGATCCTTCTCCACCATTCACTCCTCCAAGATCCTTCTCCACCATTCACTCCCCCAGATCCTTCTCCACCATTTACTCCCCCAGATCCTTCTCAACCAGATCCTTCTCCACCATTCACTCCACCAGATCCTTCTCCACCATTCACTCCCCCAGATCCTTCTCCACCATTCACTCCTCCCAGATCCTTCTCCACCATTCACTCCTCCCAGATCCTTCTCCCCCAGATCCTTCTCCACCATTCACTCCCCCAGATCCTTCTCCACCATTCATTCCCCCAGATCCTTCTCCACCATTCACTCCCCCAGATCCTTCTCCACCATTCACTCCCCCAGATCCTTCTCCATCATTCAATCCCCCAGATCCTTCTCCACCATTCACTCCGCCAGATCCTTCTCCACCATTCACTCCCCCAGATCCTTCTCCACCATTCATTCCCCCACATCCTTCTCCACCATTCACTCCTCCCAGATCCTTCTCCACCATTTACTCCCCCAGATCCTTCTCCACCATTTACTACCCCAGATCCTTCTCCACCATTTACTCCCCCAGATCCTTCTCCACCATTCACTCCCCCAGATCCTTCCCCACCATTTACTCCCCCAGATCCTTCTCCACCAGATCCTTCTCCACCATTCACTCCACCAGATCCTTCTCCACCATTCACTCCCCCAGATCCATCTCCACCATTCACTCCCCCAGATCCTTCTCCACCATTCACTCCCCCAGATCCTTCTCCCCCAGATCCTTCTCCACCATTCACTCCCCCAGATCCTTCTCCACCATTCATTCCCCCAGATCCTTCTCCACCATTCACTCCCCCAGATCCTTCTCCACCATTCACTCCCCCAGATCCTTCTCCATCATTCAATCCCCCAGATCCTTCTCCACCATTCACTCCGCCAGATCCTTCTCCACCATTCACTCCCCCAGATCCTTCTCCACCATTCATTCCCCCACATCCTTCTCCACCATTCACTCCTCCCAGATCCTTCTCCACCATTTACTCCCCCAGATCCTTCTCCACCATTTACTACCCCAGATCCTTCTCCACCATTTACTCCCCCAGATCCTTCTCCACCATTCACTCCCCCAGATCCTTCCCCACCATTTACTCCCCCAGATCCTTCTCCACCAGATCCTTCTCCACCATTCACTCCACCAGATCCTTCTCCACCATTCACTCCCCCAGATCCTTCTCCACCATTCACTCCCCCAGATCCATCTCCACCATTCACTCCCCCAGATCCTTCTCCACCATTCACTCCCCCAGATCCTTCTCCACCATTCACTCCTCCCAGATCCTTCTCCACCATTTACTCCCCCAGATCCTTCTCCCCCAGATCCTTCTCCACCATTCACTCCCCCAGATCCTTCTCCAACCATTCACTCCCCCAGATCCTTCTCCACCATTCACTCCCCCAGATCCTTCTCCACCATTGACTCCCCCAGATCCTTCTCCACCATTCACTCCTCCCAGATCCTTCTCCACCATGGACTCCTCCTAGATCCTTCTCCACCATTCACTCCCCCAGATCCTTCTCCACCAGATCCTTCTCCACCATTCACTCCCCCAGATCCTTCTCCACCATTCACTCCCCCAGATTCTTCTCCACCAGATCCTTCTCCACCATTTACTCCTCCCAGATCCTTCTCCACCATACCATATACTCCCCCAGATCCTTCTCCACCAGATCCTTCTCCACCATTCACTCTCCCAGATCATTCTCCACCATTCATTCCCCCAGATCCTTCTCCACCATTCACTCCCCCAGATCCTTCTCCACCATTTACTCCCCCAGATCCTTCTCCACCATTCATTCCCCCAGATCCTTCTCCACCATTCACTCCCCCAGATCCTTCTCCACCATTCACTCCCCCAGATCCTTCTCCACCATTCACTCCCCTAGATCCTTCTCCACCATTCACGCCCCCAGATCCTTCTCCACTATTCACTCCCCCAGATCCTTCTCCACCAGTCATTCCTCCCAGATCCTTCTCCACCATTTACTCCCCCAGATCCTTCTCCTCCAGATCCTTCTCCAACATGCACTCCCCCCAGATCCTTCTCCACCATTCATTCCCCCAGATCCTTCCCCATCATTCACTCCCCCAGATTCTTCTCCACCATTCACTCCCCCGGATCCTTCTCTTCCAGATCCTTCTCCACCATTCACTCCCCCAGATCCTTCTCCACCATTCACTCCCCCAGATCCTTATCCACCATTCACTCCTCCCAGATCCTTCTCCATCATTCAATCCCCCAGATCCTTCTCCACCATTCACTCCCCCAGATCCTTCTCCACCATTCACTCCTCCCAGATCCTTCTCCACCATTTACTCCCCCAGATCCTTCTCCACCATTCACTCCTCCCAGATCCTTCTCCACCATTCACTCCCCCAGATCCTTCTCCACCAGATCCTTCTCCACCATTCACTCCCCCAGATCCTTCTCCACCATTCACTCCTCCCAGATCCTTCTCCACCATTCACTCCCCCAGATCCTTCTCCACCATTTACTCCCCCAGATCCTTCTCCACCAGATCCTTCTCCACCATTCACTCCTCCCAGATCCTTCTCCACCATTCACTCCCCCAGATCCTTCTCCACCAGATCCTTCTCCACCATTCACTCCTCCCAGATCCTTCTCCACCATTTACTCCCCCAGATCCTTCTCCACCAGATCCTTCTCCACCATTCACTCCCCCAGATCCTTCTCCACCATTCACTCCCCCAGATCCTTCTCCACCATTTACTCCCCCAGATCCTTCTCCACTATTCACTCCCGCAGATCCTTCTCCACCATTCACTCCTCCCAGATCCTTCTCCACCATTTACTCCCCCAGATCCTTCTCCACCATTCACTCCTCCCAGATCCTTCTCCACCATTCACTTCCCCAGATCCTTCTCCACCAGATCCTTCTCCACCATTCACTCCCCCAGGTCCTTCTCCACCATTTACTCCCCCAGATCCTTCTCCACCAGATCCTTCTCCACCATTCACTCCCCCAGATCCTTCTCCACCATTTACTCCCCCAGATCCTTCTCCACCAGATCCTTCTCCACCATTCACTCCTCCCAGATCCTTCTCCACCATTCACTCCCCAGATCCTTCTCCACCATTCACTCCTCCCAGATCCTTCCCCACCATTTACTCCCCCAGATCTTTCTCCACCAGATCCTTCTCCACCATTCACTCCCCCAGATCCTTCTCCACCATTCACTCCTCCCAGATCCTTCTCCCCCAGATCCTTCTCCACCATTCACTCCCCCAGATCCTTCTCCACCATTCACTCCTCCCAGATACTTCTCCACCATTCACTCCTCCCAGATCCTTCTCCACCATTCACTCCTCCAGATCCTTCTCCACCATTCACTCCCCCAGATCCTTCTCCACCATTTACTCCCCCAGATCCTTCTCCACCATTCACTCCCCCAGATCCTTCTCCACCATTCACTCCCCCAGATCCTTCTCCACCATTCACTCCTCCCAGATCCTTCCCCACCATTTACTCCCCCAGATCCTTCTCCAACAGATCCTTCTCCACCATTCACTCCACCAGATCCTTCTCCACCATTCACTCCCCCAGATCCTTCTGCACCATTCACTCCTCCCAGATCCTTCTCCACCATTCACTCCTCCCAGATCCTTCTCCACCATTTACTCCCCCAGATCCTTCTCCACCATTCACTCCTCCCAGATCCTTCCCCACCATTTACTCCCCCAGATCTTTCTCCACCAGATCCTTCTCCACCATTCACTCCCCCAGATCCTTCTCCACCATTTACTCCTCCCAGATCCTTCTCCCCAGATCCTTCTCCACCATTCACTCCCCCAGATCCTTCTCCACCATTCACTCCTCCCAGATCCTTCTCCACCATTCACTCCTCCCAGATCCTTCTCCACCATTCACTCCTCCAGATCCTTCTCCACCATTCACTGCCCCAGATCCTTCTCCACCATTGACTCCCCCAGATCCTTCTCCACCATTCACTCCCCCAGATCCTTCTCCACCATTCACTCCCCCAGATCCTTCTCCACCATTCACTCCTCCCAGATCCTTCCCCACCATTTACTCCCCCAGATCCTTCTCCACCAGATCCTTCTCCACCATTCACTCCACCAGATCCTTCTCCACCATTCACTCCCCCAGATCCTTCTCCACCATTCACTCCTCCCAGATCCTTCTCCACCATTCACTCCCCCATATCCTTCTCCACCATTCACTCCTCCCAGATCCTTCCCCACCATTTACTCCCCCATATCTTTCTCCACCAGATCCTTCTCCACCATTCACTCCCCCAGATCCCTCTCCACCATTCACTCCTCCCAGATCCTTCTCCCCCAGATCCTTCTCCACCATTCACTCCCCCAGATCCTTCTCCACCATTCACTCCTCCCAGATCCTTCTCCACCATTCACTCCTCCCAGATCCTTCTCCACCATTCACTCCTCCAGATCCTTCTCCACCATTTACTCCCCCAGATCCTTCTCCACCATTCACTCCCCCAGATCCTTCTCCACCATTCACTCCCCCAGATCCTTCTCCACCATTCACTCCCCCAGATCCTTCTCCACCATTCACTCCTGCCAGATCCTTCCCCACCATTTACTCCCCCAGATCCTTCTCCACCAGATCCTTCTCCACCATTCACTCCACCAGATCCTTCTCCACCATTCACTCCCCCAGATCCTTCTCCACCATTCCCTCCTCCCAGATCCTTCTCCCCTAGATCCTTCTCCACCATTCACTCCCCCAGATCCTTCTCCACCATTCATTCCCCCAGATCCTTCTCCACCATTCACTCCTCCCAGATCCTTCTCCACCATTCACTCCCCCAGATCCTTCTCCACCATTCACTCCCCCAGATCCTTCTCCACCATTCACTCCCCCAGATCCTTCTCCACCATTCACTCCCCCAGATCCTTCTTCACCATTCATTCCCCCAGATCCTTCTCCACCATTCACTCCTCCCAGATCCTTCTCCACCATTTACTCCCCCAGATCCTTCTCCACCATTTACTCCCCCAGATCCTTCTCCACCATTTACTCCCCCAGATCCTTCTCCACCATGGACTCCTCCCAGATCCTTCTCCACCATTCACTCCCCCAGATCCTTCTCCACCAGATCCTTCTCCACCATTCACTCCCCCAGATCCTTCTCCACCATTTACTCCCCCAGATCCTTCTCACCATTTACTCCTCCCAGATCCTTCTCCACCATTCACTCCCCCTGATCCGTCTCCACCAGATCCTTCTCCACCATTTACTCCTCCCAGATCCTTCTCCACCATTTACTCCCCCAGATCCTTCTCCACCAGATCCTTCTCCACCATTCACTCCCCCAGATCCTTCTCCACCATTCACTCCCCCAGATCCTTCTCCACCATTCACTCCTCCCAGATCCTTCTCCACCATTCACTCCCCCAGATCCTTCTCCACCATTCACTCCCCCAGATCCTTCTCCACCATTCACTCCCCCAGATCCTTCTCCACCATTCACTCCTCCCAGATCCTTCTCCACCATTCACTCCCCCAGATCCTTCTCCACCATTCATTCCTCCCAGATCCTTCTCCACCATTCACTCCCCCAGATCCTTCTCCACCATTCACTCCCCCAGATCCTTCTCCACCATTCACTCCCCCAGATCCTTCTCCACTATTCACTCCCCCAGATCCTTCTCCACCAGTCATTCCTCCCAGATCCTTCTCCACCATTTACTCCCCCAGATCCTTCTCCTCCAGATCCTTCTCCAACATGCACTCCCCCCAGATCCTTCTCCACCATTCATTCCCCCAGATCCTTCCCCATCATTCACTCCCCCAGATTCTTCTCCACCATTCACTCCCCCAGATCCTTCTCTTCCAGATCCTTCTCCACCATTCACTCCCCCAGATCCTTCTCCACCATTCACTCCCCCAGATCCTTATCCACCATTCACTCCTCCCAGATCCTTCTCCATCATTCAATCCCCCAGATCCTTCTCCACCATTCACTCCCCAGATCCTTCTCCACCATTCACTCCTCCCAGATCCTTCTCCACCATTTACTCCCCCAGATCCTTCTCCACCATTCACTCCTCCCAGATCCTTCTCCACCATTCACTCCCCCAGATCCTTCTCCACCAGATCCTTCTCCACCATTCACTCCCCCAGATCCTTCTCCACCATTCACTCCTCCCAGATCCTTCTCCACCATTCACTCCCCCAGATCCTTCTCCACCATTTACTCCCCCAGATCCTTCTCCACCAGATCCATCTCCACCATTCACTCCTCCCAGATCCTTCTCCACCATTCACTCCCCCAGATCCTTCTCCACCAGATCCTTCTCCACCATTCACTCCTCCCAGATCCTTCTCCACCATTTACTCCCCCAGATCCTTCTCCACCAGATCCTTCTCCACCATTCACTCCCCCAGATCCTTCTCCACCATTCACTCACCCAGATCCTTCTCCACCATTTACTCCCCCAGATCCTTCTCCACCATTCACTCCCGCAGATCCTTCTCCACCATTCACTTCTCCCAGATCCTTCTCCACCATTTACTCCCCCAGATCCTTCTCCACCATTCACTCCTCCCAGATCCTTCTCCACCATTTACTCCTCCCAGATCCTTCTCCACCATATACTCCCCCAGATCCTTCTCCACCAGATCCTTCTCCACCATTCACTCCCCCAGATCATTCTCCACCATTCATTCCCCCAGATCCTTCTCCACCATTCACTTCCCCAGATCCTTCTCCACCATTTACTCCCCCAGATCCTTCTCCACCATTCATTCCCCCAGATCCTTCTCCACCATTCACTCCCCCAGATCCTTCTCCACCATTCACTCCCCCAGATCCTTCTCCACCATTCACTCCCCCAGATCCTTCTCCACCATTCACTCCCCCAGATCCTTCTCCACTATTCACTCCCCCAGATCCTTCTCCACCAGTCATTCCTCCCAGATCCTTCTCCACCATTTACTCCCCCAGATCCTTCTCCTCCAGATCCTTCTCCAACATGCACTCCCCCCAGATCCTTCTGCACCATTCATTCCCCCAGATCCTTCCCCATCATTCACTCCCCCAGATTCTTCTCCACCATTCACTCCCCCGGATCCTTCTCTTCCAGATCCTTCTCCACCATTCACTCCCCCAGATCCTTCTCCACCATTCACTCCTCCCAGATCCTTCTCCCCCAGATCCTTCTCCACCATTCACTCCTCTCAGATCCTTCTCCACCATTCACTCCTCCAGATCCTTCTCCACCATTCACTCCCCCAGATCCTTCTCCACCATTTACTCCCCCAGATCCTTCTCCACCATTCACTCCCCCAGATCCTTCTCCACCATTCACTCCCCCAGATCCTTCTCCACCATTCACTACCATTCACTCCTCCCAGATCCTTCCCCACCATTTACTCCCCCAGATCCTTCTCCAACAGATCCTTCTCCACCATTCACTCCACCAGATCCTTCTCCACCATTCACTCCCCAGATCCTTCTCCACCATTCACTCCTCCCCAGATCCTTCTCCACCATTCACTCTCCCAGATCCTTCTCCACCATTCACTCCCCCAGATCCTTCTCCACCATTCACTCCTCCAGATCCTTCTCCACCATTCACTCCCCCAGATCCTTCTCCACCATTGACTCCCCCAGATCCTTCCCCACCATTTACTCCCCCAGATCCTTCTCCACCAGATCCTTCTCCACCATTCACTCCACCAGATCCTTCTCCACCATTCACTCCCCCAGATCCTTCTCCACCATTCACTCCTCCCAGATCCTTCTCCACCATTCACTCCCCCAGATCCTTCTCCACCATTCACTCCTCCCAGATCCTTCCCCACCATTTACTCCCCCAGATCTTTCTCCATCCAGATCCTTCTCCACCATTCACTCCCCCAGATCCCTCTCCACCATTCACTCCTCCCAGATCCTTCTCCCCAGATCCTTCTCCACCATTCACTCCCCCAGATCCTTCTCCACCATTCACTCCTCCCAGATCCTTCTCCACCATTCACTCCTCCCAGATCCTTCTCCACCATTCACTCCTCCAGATCCTTCTCCACCATTTACTCCCCAGATCCTTCTCCACCATTCACTCCCCCAGATCCTTCTCCACCATTCACTCCCCCAGATCCTTCTCCACCATTCACTCCCCCAGATCCTTCTCCACCATTCACTCCTCCCAGATCCTTCCCCACCATTTACTCCCCCAGATCCTTCTCCACCAGATCCTTCTCCACCATTCACTCCCCCAGATCCTTCTCCACCATTCACTCCCCCAGATCCTTCTCCACCATTCACTCCCCCATATCCTTCTTCACCATACACTCCCCCAGATCCTTCTCCACCATTCACTTCCCCAGATCCTTCTCCACCATTCACTCCTCCCAGATCCTTCTCCACCATTTACTCCCCCAGATCCTTCTCCACCAGATCCTTCTCCACCATTCACTCCCCCAGATCCTTCTCCAACCATTCACTCCCCAGATCCTTCTCCACCATTCACTCCTCCCAGATCCTTCTCCCCCAGATCCTTCTCCACCATTCACTCCCCCAGATCCTTCTCCACCATTCACTCCCCAGATCCTTCTCCACCATTTACTCCCCCAGATCCTTCTCCGCCATTCACTCCCCCAGATCCTTCTCCACCATTCACTCCCCCAGATCCTTCTCCACCATTCACTCCCCCAGATCCTTCTCCACCATTCACTCCCCCAGATCCTTCTCCACCATTCACTCCCCCAGATCCTTCTCCACCATTCACTCCTCCCAGATCCTTCTCCAAAATTCACTCCCCCAGATCCTTCTCCACCATTCACTCCTCCCAGATCCTTCTCCACCATTCATTCCTCCCAGATCCTTCTCCACCATTTACTCCTCCCAGATCCTTCTCCACCATTCACTCCCCAGATCCTTCTCCACCATTTACTCCCCCAGATCCTTCTCCACCAGATCCTTCTCCACCATTCACTCCACCAGATCCTTCTCCACCATTCACTCCCCCAGATCCTTCTCCACCATTCACTCCTCCCAGATCCTTCTCCAACATTCACTCCCCCAGATCCTTCTCCACCATTCACTCCTCCCAGATCCTTCTCCCCCAGATCCTTCTCCACCATTCACTCCCCCAGATCCTTCTCCACCATTCATTCCCCCAGATCCTTCTCCACCATTCACTCCCCCAGATCCTTCTCCACCATTCACTCCCCCAGATCCTTCTCCACCATTCACTCCCACAGATCCATCTCCACCATTCACTCCCCCAGATCCTTCTCCACCATTCATTCCCCCACATCCTTCTCCACCATTCACTCCTCCCAGATCCTTCTCCACCATTTACTCCCCCAGATCCTTCTCCACCATTTACTCCCCCAGATCCTTCTCCACCATTTACTCCCCCAGATCCTTCTCCACCATGGACTCCTCCCAGATCCTTCTCCACCATTCACTCCCCCAGATCCTTCTCCACCAGATTCTTCTCCACCATTTACTCTTCCCAGATCCTTCTCCACCATTTACTCCCCCAGATCCTTCTCCACCAGATCCTTCTCCACCATTCACTTCCCCAGATCCTTCTCCACCATTCACTCCCCCAAATCCTTCTCCACCATTCACTCCCCCAGATCCTTCTCCACCATTCACTCCTCCCAGATCCTTATCCACCATTCACTCCCCCAGATCCTTCTCCACCAATCACTCCTCCCAGATCCTTCTCCACCATTCACTCCCCCAGATCCTTCTCCACCATTCACTCCCCCAGATCCTTCTCCACCATTCACTCCTCCCAGATCCTTCTCCACCATTTACTCCCCCAGATCCTTCTCCACCAGATCCTTCTCCACCATTCACTCCCCCAGATCCTTCTCCACCATTCACTCCCCCAGATCCTTCTCCACCATTCACTCCCCCAGATCCATCTCCACCATTCACTCCCCCAGATCCTTCTCCACCATTCACTCCCCAGATCCTTCTCCACCATTCACTCCTCCCAGATCCTTCTCCACCATTTACTCCCCCAGATCCTTCTCCACCAGATCCTTCTCCACCATTCACTCCCCCAGATCCTTCTCCAACCATTCACTCCCCCAGATCCTTCTCCACCATTCACTCCCCCAGATCCTTCTCCACCATTCACTCCCCCAGATCCTTCTCCACTATTCACTCCTCCCAGATCCTTCTCCACCATGGACTCCTCCTAGATCCTTCTCCACCATTCACTCCCCAGATCCTTCTCCACCAGATCCTTCTCCACCATTCACTCCCCCAGATCCTTCTCCACCATTCACTCCCCCAGATCCTTCTCCACCAGATCCTTCTCCACCATTTACTCCTCCCAGATCCTTCTTCACCATATACTCCCCCAGATCCTTCTCCACCAGATCCTTCTCCACCATTCACTCCCCCAGATCATTCTCCACCATTCACTCCCCCAGATCCTTCTCCACCATTCATTCCCCCAGATCCTTCTCCACCATTCACTCCCCCAGATCCTTCTCCACCATTCACTCCCCAGATCCTTCTCCACCATTCACTCCCCCAGATCCTTCTCCACCATTCACTCCCCCAGATCCTTCTCCACTATTCACTCCCCCAGATCCTTCTCCACCAGTCATTCCTCCCAGATCCTTCTCCACCATTTACTCCCCCAGATCCTTCTCCTCCAGATCCTTCTCCAACATGCACTCCCCCCAGATCCTTCTCCACCATTCATTCCCCCAGATCCTTCCCCATCATTCACTCCCCCAGATTCTTCTCCACCATTCACTCCCCCGGATCCTTCTCTTCCAGATCCTTCTCCACCATTCACTCCCCCAGATCCTTCTCCACCATTCACTCCCCCAGATCCTTATCCACCATTCACTCCTCCCAGATCCTTCTCCATCATTCAATCCCCCAGATCCTTCTCCACCATTCACTCCCCCAGATCCTTCTCCACCATTCACTCCTCCCAGATCCTTCTCCACCATTTACTCCCCCAGATCCTTCTCCACCATTCACTCCTCCCAGATCCTTCTCCACCATTCACTCCCCCAGATCCTTCTCCACCAGATCCTTCTCCACCATTCACTCCCCCAGATCCTTCTCCACCATTCACTCCTCCCAGATCCTTCTCCACCATTCACTCCCCCAGATCCTTCTCCACCATTTACTCCCCAGATCCTTCTCCACCAGATCCTTCTCCACCATTCACTCCTCCCAGATCCTTCTCCACCATTCACTCCCCCAGATCCTTCTCCACCAGATCCTTCTCCACCATTCACTCCTCTCAGATCCTTCTCCACCATTTACTCCCCCAGATCCTTCTCCACCAGATCCTTCTCCACCATTCACTCCCCCAGATCCTTCTCCACCATTCACTCCCCCAGATCCTTCTCCACCATTTACTCCCCCAGATCCTTCTCCACCATTCACTCCCACAGATCCTTCTCCACCATTCACTCCTCCCAGATCCTTCTCCACCATTTACTCCCCCAGATCCTTCTCCACCATTCACTCCTCCCAGATCCTTCTCCACCATTCACTTCCCCAGATCCTTCTCCACCAGATCCTTCTCCACCATTCACTCCCCCAGATCCTTCTCCACCATTTACTCCCCCAGATCCTTCTCCACCAGATCCTTCTCCACCATTCACTCCCCCAGATCCTTCTCCACCATTTACTCCCCCAGATCCTTCTCCACCAGATCCTTCTCCACCATTCACTCCTCCCAGATCCTTCTCCACCATTCACTCCCCAGATCCTTCTCCACCATTCACTCCTCCCAGATCCTTCCCCACCATTTACTCCCCCAGATCTTTCTCCACCAGATCCTTCTCCACCATTCACTCCCCCAGATCCTTCTCCACCATTCACTCCTCCCAGATCCTTCTCCCCCAGATCCTTCTCCACCATTCACTCCTCCCAGATCCTTCTCCACCATTCACTCCTCCCAGATCCTTCTCCACCATTCACTCCTCCCAGATCCTTCCCCACCATTTACTCCCCCAGATCCTTCTCCAACAGATCCTTCACCATTCACTCCCCCAGATCCTTCTCCACCATTCACTCCTCCCAGATCCTTCTCCACCATTCACTCTCCCAGATCCTTCTCCACCATTCACTCCCCCAGATCCTTCTCCACCAGATCCTTCTCCACCATTAACTCCTCCCAGATCCTTCTCCACCATTTACTCCCCCAGATCCTTCTCCACCATTCACTCCTCCCAGATCCTTCCCCACCATTTACTCCCCCAGATCTTTCTCCACCAGATCCTTCTCCACCATTCACTCCCCCAGATCCTTCTCCACCATTTACTCCTCCCAGATCCTTCTCCCGAGATCCTTCTCCACCATTCACTCCCCCAGATCCTTCTCCACCATTCACTCCTCCCAGATCCTTCTCCACCATTCACTCCTCCCAGATCCTTCTCCACCATTCACTCCTCCAGATCCTTCTCCACCATTCACTGCCCCAGATCCTTCTCCACCATTGACTCCCCCAGATCCTTCTCCACCATTCACTCCCCCAGATCCTTCTCCACCATTCACTCCCCCAGATCCTTCTCCACCATTCACTCCTCCCAGATCCTTCCCCACCATTTACTCCCCCAGATCCTTCTCCACCAGATCCTTCTCCACCATTCACTCCACCAGATCCTTCTCCACCATTCACTCCCCCAGATCCTTCTCCACCATTCACTCCTCCCAGATCCTTCTCCACCATTCACTCCCCCAGATCCTTCTCCACCATTCACTCCTCCCAGATCCTTCCCCACCATTTACTCCCCCATATCTTTCTCCACCAGATCCTTCTCCACCATTCACTCCCCCAGATCCCTCTCCACCATTCACTCCTCCCAGATCCTTCTCCCCCAGATCCTTCTCCACCATTCACTCCCCCAGATCCTTCTCCACCATTCACTCCTCCCAGATCCTTCTCCACCATTCACTCCTCCCAGATCCTTCTCCACCATTCACTCCTCCAGATCCTTCTCCACCATTTACTCCCCCAGATCCTTCTCCACCATTCACTCCCCCAGATCCTTCTCCACCATTCACTCCCCCAGATCCTTCTCCACCATTCACACCCCCAGATCCTTCTCCACCATTCACTCCTCCAGATCCTTCCCCAACATTTACTCCCCCAGATCCTTCTCCACCAGATCCTTCTCCACCATTCACTCCACCAGATCCTTCTCCACCATTCACTCCCCCAGATCCTTCTCCACCATTCACTCCTTCCAGATCCTTCTCCCCTAGATCCTTCTCCACCATTCACTCCCCCAGATCCTTCTCCACCATTCATTCCCCCAGATCCTTCTCCACCATTCACTCCTCCCAGATCCTTCTCCACCATTCACTCCCCCAGATCCTTCTCCACCATTCACTCCCCCAGATCCTTCTCCACCATTCACTCCCCCAGATCCTTCTCCACCATTCACTCCCCCAGATCCTTCTCCACCATTCATTCCCCCAGATCCTTCTCCACCATTCACTCCTCCCAGATCCTTCTCCACCATTTACTCCCCCAGATCCTTCTCCACCATTTACTCCCCCAGATCCTTCTCCACCATTTACTCCCCCCAGATCCTTCTCCACCATGGACTCCTCCCAGATCCTTCTCCACCATTCACTCCCCCAGATCCTTCTCCACCAGATCCTTCTCCACCATTCACTCCCCCAGATCCTTCTCCACCATTTACTCCCCCAGATCCTTCTCACCATTTACTCCTCCCAGATCCTTCTCCACCATTCACTCCCCTGATCCGTCTCCACCAGATCCTTCTCCACCATTTACTTCTCCCAGATCCTTCTCCACCATTTACTCCCCCAGATCCTTCTCCACCAGATCCTTCTCCACCATTCACTCCCCCAGATCCTTCTCCACCATTCACTCCCCCAGATCCTTCTCCACCATTCACTCCCCCAGATCCTTCTCCACCCATTCACTCCCCCAGAGCCTTCTCCACCATTCACTCCCCCAGATCCTTCTCCACCATTCACTCCTCCCAGATCCTTCTCCACCATTCACTCCCCCAGATCCTTCTCCACCATTCATTCCTCCCAGATCCTTCTCCACCATTCACTCCCCCAGATCCTTCTCCACCATTCACTCCCCCAGATCCTTCTCCACCATTCACTCCCCCAGATCCTTCTCCACTATTCACTCCCCCAGATCCTTCTCCACCAGTCATTCCTCCCAGATCCTTCTCCACCATTTACTCCCCCAGATCCTTCTCCTCCAGATCCTTCTCCAACATGCACTCCCCCCAGATCCTTCTCCACCATTCATTCCCCCAGATCCTTCCCCATCATTCACTCCCCCAGTTCTTCTCCACCATTCACTCCCCCGGATCCTTCTCTTCCAGATCCTTCTCCACCATTCACTCCCCCAGATCCTTCTCCACCATTCACTCCCCCAGATCCTTATCCACCATTCACTCCTCCCAGATCCTTCTCCATCATTCAATCCCCCAGATCCTTCTCCACCATTCACTCCCCCAGATCCTTCTCCACCATTCACTCCTCCCAGATCCTTCTCCACCATTTACTCCCCCAGATCCTTCTCCACCATTCACTCCTCCCAGATCCTTCTCCACCATTCACTCCCCCAGATCCTTCTCCACCAGATCCTTCTCCACCATTCACTCCCCCAGATCCTTCTCACCATTCACTCCTCCCAGATCCTTCTCCACCATTCACTCCCACAGATCCTTCTCCACCATTTACTCGCCCAGATCCTTCTCCACCAGATCCTTCTCCACCATTCACTCCTCCCAGATCCTTCTCCACCATTCACTCCCCCAGATCCTTCTCCACCAGATCCTTCTCCACCATTCACTCCTCCCAGATCCTACTCCACCATTTACTCCCCCAGATCCTTCTCCACCAGATCCTTCTCCACCATTCACTCCCCAGATCCTTCTCCACCATTCACTCCCCCAGATCCTTCTCCACCATTTACTCCCCCAGATCCTTCTCCACCATTCACTCCCGCAGATCCTTCTCCACCATTCACTCCTCCAGATCCTTCTCCACCATTCACTCCTCCCAGATCCTTCTCCACCATTCACTCCCCCAAATCCTTCTCCACCAGATCCTTCTCCACCATTCACTCCCCCAGATCCTTCTCCACCATTTACTCCCCCAGATCCTTCTCCACCAGATCCTTCTCCACCATTCACTCCCCCAGATCCTTCTCCACCATTTACTCCCCCAGATCCTTCTCCACCAGATCCTTCTCCACCATTCACTCCTCCCAGATCCTTCTCCACCATTCACTCCCCAGATCCTTCTCCACCATTCACTCCTCCCAGATCCTTCCCCACCATTTACTCCCCCAGATCTTTCTCCACCAGATCCTTCTCCACCATTCACTCCCCCAGATCCTTCTCCACCATTCACTCCTCCCAGATCCTTCTCCCCCAGATCCTTCTCCACCATTCACTCCCCCAGATCCTTCTCCACCATTCACTCCTCCCAGATCCTTCTCCACCATTCACTCCTCCCAGATCCTTCTCCACCATTCACTCCTCCAGATCCTTCTCCACCATTCACTCCCCCAGATCCTTCTCCACCATTTACTCCCCCAGATCCTTCTCCACCATTCACTCCCCCAGATCCTTCTCCACCATTCACTCCTCCCAGATCCTTCCCACCATTTACTCCCCAGATCCTTCTCCAACAGATCCTTCTCCACCATTCACTCCACCAGATCCTTCTCCACCATTCACTCCCCCAGATCCTTCTCCACCATTCACTCCTCCCAGATCCTTCTCCACCATTCACTCTCCCAGATCCTTCTCCACCATTCACTCCCCCAGATCCTTCTCCACCAGATCCTTCTCCACCATTCACTCCTCCCAGATCCTTCTCCACCATTTACTCCCCCAGATCCTTCTCCACCATTCACTCCCGCAGATCCTTCTCCACCATTCACTCCCCCAGATCCTTCTCCACCATTTACTCCCCCAGATCCTTCTCCACCATTCACTCCCCCAGATCCTTCTCCACCATTCACTCCTCCCAGATCCTTCCCCACCATTTACTCCCCCAGATCTTTCTCCACCAGATCCTTCTCCACCATTCACTCCCCCAGATCCTTCTCCACCATTTACTCCTCCCAGATCCTTCTCCCCCAGATCCTTCTCCACCATTCACTCCCCCAGATCCTTCTCCACCATTCACTCCTCCCAGATCCTTCTCCACCATTCACTCCTCCCAGATCCTTCTCCACCATTCACTCCTCCAGATCCTTCTCCACCATTCACTCCCCCAGATCCTTCTCCACCATTTACTCCCCCAGATCCTTCTCCACCATTCACTCCCCCAGATCCTTCTCCACCATTCACTCCCCCAGATCCTTCTCCACCATTCACTCCTCCCAGATCCTTCCCCACCATTTACTCCCCCAGATCCTTCTCCACCAGATCCTTCTCCACCATTCACTCCACCAGATCCTTCTCCACCATTCACTCCCCCAGATCCTTCTCCACCATTCACTCCTCCCAGATCCTTCTCCACCATTCACTCCCCCAGATCCTTCTCCACCATTTACTCCTCCCAGATCCTTCCCCACCATTTACTCCCCCATATCTTTCTCCACCAGATCCTTCTCCACCATTCACTCCCCCAGATCCTTCTCCACCATTCACTCCTCCCAGATCCTTCTCCCCCAGATCCTTCTCCACCATTCACTCCCCCAGATCCTTCTCCACCATTCACTCCTCCCAGATCCTTCTCCACCATTCACTCCTCCCAGATCCTTCTCCACCATTCACTCCCCCAGATCCTTCTCCACCATTCACTCCCCCAGATCCTTCTCCACCATTCACTCCCCCAGATCCTTCTCCACCATTTACTCCCCCAGATCCTTCTCCGCCATTCACTCCCCCAGATCCTTCTCCACCATTCACTCCCCCAGATCCTTCTCCACCATTCACTCCCCAGATCCTTCTCCACCATTCACTCCCCCAGATCCTTCTCCACCATTCACTCCCCCAGATCCTTCTCCACCATTCACTCCTCCCAGATCCTTCTCCAAAATTCACTCCCCCAGATCCTTCTCCACCATTCACTCCTCCCAGATCCTTCTCCACCATTCATTCCTCCCAGATCCTTCTCCACCATTTACTCCTCCCAGATCCTTCTCCACCATTCACTCCCCCAGATCCTTCTCCACCATTTACTCCCCCAGATCCTTCTCCACCAGATCCTTCTCCACCATTCACTCCACCAGATCCTTCTCCACCATTCACTCCCCCAGATCCTTCTCCACCATTCACTCCTCCCAGATCCTTCTCCAACATTCACTCCCCCAGATCCTTCTCCACCATTCACTCCTCCCAGATCCTTCTCCCCCAGATCCTTCTCCACCATTCACTCCCCCAGATCCTTCTCCACCATTCATTCCCCCAGATCCTTCTCCACCATTCACTCCCCAGATCCTTCTCCACCATTCACTCCCCCAGATCCTTCTCCACCATTCACTCCCACAGATCCATCTCCACCATTCACTCCCCAGATCCTTCTCCACCATTCATTCCCCCACATCCTTCTCCACCATTCACTCCTCCCAGATCCTTCTCCACCATTTACTCCCCCAGATCCTTCTCCACCATTTACTCCCCCAGATCCTTCTCCACCATTTACTCCCCCAGATCCTTCTCCACCATGGACTCCTCCCAGATCCTTCTCCACCATTCACTCCCCCAGATCCTTCTCCACCAGATTCTTCTCCACCATTTACTCTTCCCAGATCCTTCTCCACCATTTACTCCCCCAGATCCTTCTCCACCAGATCCTTCTCCACCATTCACTTCCCCAGATCCTTCTCCACCATTCACTCCCCAAATCCTTCTCCACCATTCACTCCCCCAGATCCTTCTCCACCATTCACTCCTCCCAGATCCTTATCCACCATTCACTCCCCCAGATCCTTCTCCACCAATCACTCCTCCCAGATCCTTCTCCACCATTCACTCCCCCAGATCCTTCTCCACCATTCACTCCCCAGATCCTTCTCCACCATTCACTCCTCCCAGATCCTTCTCCACCATTTACTCCCCCAGATCCTTCTCCACCAGATCCTTCTCCACCATTCACTCCCCCAGATCCTTCTCCACCATTCACTCCCCCAGATCCTTCTCCACCATTCACTCCCCAGATCCATCTCCACCATTCACTCCCCCAGATCCTTCTCCACCATTCACTCCCCAGATCCTTCTCCACCATTCACTCCTCCCAGATCCTTCTCCACCATTTACTCCCCCAGATCCTTCTCCACCAGATCCTTCTCCACCATTCACTCCCCCAGATCCTTCTCCAACCATTCACTCCCCCAGATCCTTCTCCACCATTCACTCCCCAGATCCTTCTCCACCATTCACTCCCCAGATCCTTCTCCACTATTCACTCCTCCCAGATCCTTCTCCACCATGGACTCCTCCTAGATCCTTCTCCACCATTCACTCCCCCAGATCCTTCTCCACCAGATCCTTCTCCACCATTCACTCCCCCAGATCCTTCTCCACCATTCACTCCCCCAGATCCTTCTCCACCAGATCCTTCTCCACCATTTACTCCTCCCAGATCCTTCTTCACCATATACTCCCCCAGATCCTTCTCCACCAGATCCTTCTCCACCATTCACTCCCCCAGATCATTCTCCACCATTCACTCCCCCAGATCCTTCTCCACCATTCATTCCCCCAGATCCTTCTCCACCATTCACTCCCCCAGATCCTTCTCCACCATTCACTCCCCCAGATCCTTCTCCACCATTCACTCCCCCAGATCCTTCTCCACCATTCACTCCCCCAGATCCTTCTCCACTATTCACTCCCCCAGATCCTTCTCCACCAGTCATTCCTCCCAGATCCTTCTCCACCATTTACTCCCCCAGATCCTTCTCCTCCAGATCCTTCTCCAACATGCACTCCCCCCAGATCCTTCTCCACCATTCATTCCCCCAGATCCTTCCCCATCATTCACTCCCCCAGATTCTTCTCCACCATTCACTCCCCCGGATCCTTCTCTTCCAGATCCTTCTCCACCATTCACTCCCCCAGATCCTTCTCCACCATTCACTCCCCCAGATCCTTATCCACCATTCACTCCTCCCAGATCCTTCTCCATCATTCAATCCCCCCAGATCCTTCTCCACCATTCACTCCCCCAGATCCTTCTCCACCATTCACTCCTCCCAGATCCTTCTCCACCATTTACTCCCCCAGATCCTTCTCCACCATTCACTCCTCCCAGATCCTTCTCCACCATTCACTCCCCCAGATCCTTCTCCACCAGATCCTTCTCCACCATTCACTCCCCCAGATCCTTCTCCACCATTCACTCCTCCCAGATCCTTCTCCACCATTCACTCCCCCAGATCCTTCTCCACCATTTACTCCCCCAGATCCTTCTCCACCAGATCCTTCTCCACCATTCACTCCTCCCAGATCCTTCTCCACCATTCACTCCCCCAGATCCTTCTCCACCAGATCCTTCTCCACCATTCACTCCTCTCAGATCCTTCTCCACCATTTACTCCCCCAGATCCTTCTCCACCAGATCCTTCTCCACCATTCACTCCCCCAGATCCTTCTCCACCATTCACTCCCCCAGATCCTTCTCCACCATTTACTCCCCCAGATCCTTCTCCACCATTCACTCCCGCAGATCCTTCTCCACCATTCACTCCTCCCAGATCCTTCTCCACCATTTACTCCCCCAGATCCTTCTCCACCATTCACTCCTCCCAGATCCTTCTCCACCATTCACTTCCCCAGATCCTTCTCCACCAGATCCTTCTCCACCATTCACTCCCCCAGATCCTTCTCCACCATTTACTCCCCCAGATCCTTCTCCACCAGATCCTTCTCCACCATTCACTCCCCCAGATCCTTCTCCACCATTTACTCCCCCAGATCCTTCTCCACCAGATCCTTCTCCACCATTCACTCCTCCCAGATCCTTCTCCACCATTCACTCCCCAGATCCTTCTCCACCATTCACTCCTCCCAGATCCTTCCCCACCATTTACTCCCCCAGATCTTTCTCCACCAGATCCTTCTCCACCATTCACTCCCCCAGATCCTTCTCCACCATTCACTCCTCCCAGATCCTTCTCCCCCAGATCCTTCTCCACCATTCACTCCTCCCAGATCCTTCTCCACCATTCACTCCAGTCCTTCTCACAGATCCTTCTCCACCATTCACTCCTCCCAGATCCTTCCCCACCATTTACTCCCCCCAGATCCTTCTCCAACAGATCCTTCACCATTCACTCCCCCAGATCCTTCTCCACCATTCACTCCTCCCAGATCCTTCTCCACCATTCACTCTCCCAGATCCTTCTCCACCATTCACTCCCCCAGATCCTTCTCCACCAGATCCTTCTCCACCATTAACTCCTCCCAGATCCTTCTCCACCATTTACTCCCCCAGATCCTTCTCCACCATTCACTCCTCCCAGATCCTTCCCCACCATTTACTCCCCCAGATCTTTCTCCACCAGATCCTTCTCCACCATTCACTCCCCCAGATCCTTCTCCACCATTTACTCCTCCCAGATCCTTCTCCCGAGATCCTTCTCCACCATTCACTCCCCCAGATCCTTCTCCACCATTCACTCCTCCCAGATCCTTCTCCACCATTCACTCCTCCCAGATCCTTCTCCACCATTCACTCCTCCAGATCCTTCTCCACCATTCACTGCCCCAGATCCTTCTCCACCATTGACTCCCCCAGATCCTTCTCCACCATTCACTCCC